>CM061532.1:132050148-132428713 GCA_030545055.2 Neoaliturus tenellus
TACAGTAACAGATAAAATGCACAAAGAATGATCTTGTAAATTCAAAAATGTACTTAAACATTAATATGACAAATAAATGCAGAAAGTCAACTAATCAGCTGATTATGTTCAGACACCTTTTTTCTATTCCTTCTCCCATTATATAGTTAAAAGTACCGGTTTTGTTGCTCGAAATCGAGCACTTTATTTTAAACAGTACAAAAGTTACATTTAGTACTTAATCAATGACATCCGACCCAACTAAATCAATATTGTAAATATGAGTGATCACTAAAAACTACGGCTGAACATTATAACAGATGTTTAAAATGTTCAAATCAATCTCAATGTCATTCTAACGGAAAAATATGAAATTTAATTTGTAGATAGCGCCCTTATATTAAGTCTGATTCTCAAAAATTTTTGGAAGAAACAACTACATACCAAGCCCTATCCAACGACACCAAAAACTTTAAAATCGGTGTAGAATTGTAGAAGGAGTTCCCAACACGAAAAACCCCCTTAGCGTATTAAATAAATATATATTTTCCATCAAAATGCCATGGGATTTACTAGACAAATATGCTGCCATGAGGGTTTTTGACCAAATATTAGTTACCGGTGCTCATCACCTTCAATGTATTTATATACCAAAATTTTTAGCCTACAAAGTGTCAAATGTACAGTACCCTACTATATGTTTTGATAATGGTTTGGTGAAAGCGAGAACCATGTCAACAAAATACATATTTCAACTATATATATATATATATATATATATATTAATATATATATATATATATATCGTATGGCATTAATAGCCAGCCACCAACTTCAGAAAGATATAAAACATTCTCTGCGGTGCTTAGCACCTGCGTCAAAACATTTAAGAACTAAACTAAGAACATAAAGTTATGATCTCTCTTTACAAAGCTAAATCCAGGGCGCTAAGCCATTGCAGCCCAATCAATCCTTCGGGGAAAGCACTCAAAGGGCACTCATTGACTATGTGAGTCATAGTCTGCAACTCCGCTCCACAGCAGCATGACTGGTCTTCTGTCATTCCCCATTTGTATTTCCAATAATTACATCTTCCCACTCCAGTGTGGAATCGATTGAGAACGGTCCACTGCTTCCGAGGAAGATCCATACCACTTACTGCTAAGGTTGGGTCAGCAATTAAAAATTGATTCCGGCATTGGAAAGAGTCCCAGGAGGAAGTCCAGTCGGTATGGATGGAAAAGTTTGTCTCCGTCAACTGGGATGCTGTCCACAGTGGTGGTCTTCGGGACCTCAATCTGCCCGTCTCCTGGGGTAGGTAATCATGGATGGGTAGCTGTGGAGCGGATACGATCTTATTATATTCCCTAGTAAGTGCCTCCCTTCGTCTTATTTCAGGTGGAGCGATATTACACAGCACTGGGAGCCAGGGTACAGGTGTTGCCATGAGTGTACCACTTATGGCTCTCATAGTCCTGTTCAGTTGGACGTCGATCTCTCTGACATGCACACTGTTCAGCCACACGGGAGCACAGTACTCTGCGGTTGAGTAAACCAGGGGTGCCCACAGGGGGGGGTTACGACGCAGACTGCGTCGTTGAAATTTTTGGGGGGGGTCGAAAATGTGGTATTTTGTCCGAGATGGGGGGGGCGATTTTTTGAAGTATACTTTTATAACGAGCATTAAAACCAAAGTTTTTTAAATACACAAGTCATTTTTGACCGTCAAAAACTGTATAGAATAGGATTTACCATCAATTTTCCCAAACTGTTGGTCAACGAACACAGTGACTGTCTGTAGTCATTTCTCTAAGGTTAGCGAAATCTAGAAGCCTGGTTGCTATGGAAACGGGCGAGCTGCAAATGACGCGCGCTATGTCGTTCGCGGGAGCGGCAGAAGTCGGTGTCAAAGTGTTGACTCACTTGCTCATATCTGTTTTTATTTTATGAAACAACACGAAAAACAGACACATTGTTTGTGATTTCGTCCGGAAAGTAACGTTTTTCATAGCCTTGGTCAATGAAATTTCACGATACAGAAAAATCTGACTGTTGTGCGTGTGCGATAACCTCAAAACGTTAGTTTGTAAGTAAGCCTATTCAAGGTTTCTAGGTTGTTGTTCAATGATTCAAAACCAGACAATTATTGGATATTGTTCTAAAAGCTGACAATGTATTAAATAAGATCGTATTGAAACCATCCACAAAAAGAAAATTATAAAGATCCATGTGTCCCTGATGATTAATGAAACACCAAAACAAACGGAACAATCGAATACCAAGTTTAGTCTAGACGCCACGTCGTGCCTTCCTATTCACGTTGTCAAAGACAAACGGTGACCCTCGCACATTTCACTTTTAAAACATAAGAATTTACCTGTATTAGGCTAAACCAGTAAAAAGGTAGGTTGAATGAATGAATGAAAAGGTTTATTTCAAAAATACAAATACAAAATTTTTACAATATATACATATAAAACATGAAATGTCCCCCACATGGGCATCCGCCTGTGGGTGGGGAACGAGTCCTTATCAGCTGTACATAAAAAACTTAATAGATAAAATAAACATAGCTCTTAACTAAACAATATATCTAACCTATTTCATTTATGTAAAGAACAACTTATATCTAACATAAAAAAACTTAAAAGTAAAAAGCACAACAGTCGTTTGCATAGAGAAGGGGAATTAAAATTCTTACGTAAAATTATAAAATCAACAGAAAAACCTGAAACCATTCATACCGGAACCAGACACACACACATTCACACAATTTCTGTCTCTCACTCTCTCATTTTTCTCCATTCCCTCACCCGCTCACGCACCCCGCACGCACACACAGACACACGACACAACACACAACCGAATCTTACAATTAATTAATTATTATCTATATTGAGAAGAAAAAAACTTCCTCACTTCGTTCCTACCGGTATCAATTAACCACTTGTTTATAATCTTTTTGAATGTGTATAAACTGCAGTGAGGCGGATTTTTTAGAAATGGGGGAAGTTTTGAAAAAACAAAATTAATAATATAATGAGAAGATGTTGACGTGATGGTTTTAATTAATCTAGGAGTGACAATTCCGACATTAGCTGCCGTTCTTGTTAAATAAGGGTGCTTTATTTCGTCAAAAATATTATTTCTGTTTTTGAAAATGTAAGACACAATAGTTCTAAGGTAAAGTTGTGCTATATTAAGAACCTTAAATTCATCAAAAAGAAGTTCGGTGGAAAAACGACGATTTTTTTTAAGAGCAGCTTTAATAATAGAATTTTGAGTAATTTCTAGAGGGGAAATGATGCTTTGATAGCAGCCACCCCAGGCAAGGTTCCCATATTGCAATAAAGATTGAATATAAGCATAATAGATAGTTTTCATTAGGTCTGGCGAAAAATATTTACTAAGTGACGAAAAAATATAAATAAATTTTCTTAGTTTATTATTTAAATAGTTAATGTGAGAGTTCCATTTCAAACGATTGTCAAAAAATACTCCTAAATACTTATACTCTGAAACAATCTCAACACATTCACACTTCACACTCGCACAACCTTGCATACCACCACATGAATGCAAGCGCAGTTCGGCGTTCACTGGATCACAGTCCGCTCTGATAGAGATTGGCAGACATTTTGTTTTGGAAAGATTTACTGTGAGCCTACTTTGGTCAAACCAACGCTTGACGGTGAGCAGGCCCCCCTCCGCACGCCGGAAAGCCTCATCCCAGCTGTCGCCCTCAAAGAGAAGAGCCGTATCGTCCGCATAAAGAAAAATATTACCCCCCAGTAAATTAATTTTTCCCAGGTTGTTAACAAAAATCAAAAAAAGGAGAGGACCAAGAGTCGAACCTTGCAAAACCCCGAAATCAATTGCTTTCGGAGAGCTGCATTGTCCATTAATTGAAACTACTTGCTGACGATCGCTGAGATAGGATTTAAACCAATTTTGAGCAGAGCCCCTGACACCAATTAAATCAAGTTTTTTTAATAAAATGCCTCTGTCAACAGTATCGAAGGCCTTCGCCAAATCAATAAAAATCAACAACGGTTTTTTATCTCGCTCAATTGCAGTGTGAATATTTTTAGTCAGAAGAAAAAGGGCGTCATTTATATTTTTATCTTTTCTAAATCCAAACTGGTTACTAAAAAGTATATTGTGCAAGTTCAAATGACTTTCTAATTGATTTCTTACACTTTTTTCTATTAGCTTAGAAATGACACTGGCCAGGGTGATTGGTCTAAAACTGACAAACTGGTCTTTAGGACCACTTTTATATATCGGAATAACCTTGCCTACCTTTAAAGATTCTGGAAAGATACCCTCGACAATGCTAGTGTTAATAATGTGAAGAAGAGGATCTTTAAGATAATGGAGACAATTTTTAATAAAAATTGCCGGAATATTGTCGATACCAGGTGCCGATCCTCCTTTGAGACCATTAACAATGCGGAACAGCTCATTCTCTGTGATAGGCACAAGCCGGAAATCGGCAGCAATCCGGTGATCCTCGTCATCCACAACGAGCTCGGACACGGGGGGGACAGCACCGGCGAGGCCGGCTCCGACACCGACGTAATACTCATTGAAACTGTTTGCAGCTTGCTCAACGTCATCTTTCTGAACGCTATCCTTATCCCTTAAAAAATACTCAATTGGAAACTTGTCTTTACTTTTTTTAATCCCCATCGCATCAGCAATATTTTTCCACAATTGTCTATTATTATTCCTTGATTCATTAATTTTGTTTCGATAATATATTTCTTTTGCGGATCTAATTGCTTTTGTCAAGGTATTTCGATAATTTTTATAGTGAAGTTTGAGAGCCACGTTAAAAGGCTGCCTTTTTAGTCGCTTACCTAACCCGTCCCTTGTCCGAACAGAACGCAAAAGACCTGGTGTCATCCAGGGTTTTACACGTACATTTTTTGATGATATAGTTGAATATTTAGTTGACGAAGACAGTATATTTTGCAATTGTTCAATGAAAAGAGTACAACCTAGATTAACATCATTGGAATTTAAGACCTGCGAAAAATCCGAACTTGAGACTAAATGTGCAGCTAATTCTAAATCAAGACGAGATATTTCATTTGTAAAATTAACTTTCCTAAAATTATTATCCGAGCGAGTTTGAAATTGCGCAACAGTAAAATAATGATCAGTCATCTCTGACTTAATTATTGCAGATTTCACCGAATTAATGTTTTTAATGTTAGTAAAGATATGATCAATACAACTTTTGCTATAATCGGTGACTCTAGTTGGAACATTTATACAACTTACAAATCCCGCGCCGTAGAGAACGTCAAGATATCTCTGTGATAGAAAATAGTCCCTAGATTCCGGTAAAATACAGCAATTGACGTCGCCGACCAGCCAGTACGCCCCAGCCCCGCACCCGACCTCAAGATAAGACTCAAGGTCGTCGATGAACCTCCCTAGGTCACCCGATGGACTTCTGTAGATAGCCAACAGTGACACCCGCTCACCACCAAACATCATATCTACCCGCAGACATGTGGCACCTTGCAAACAGATTTCCTCACAACACGCCGCAATACTCTTACTTACAAACGCAATCACACCGTCATTCTGATTTTTACATACTTTATTCACAAACATATCATACCCATCCATACTGACACACGCACTGTTCTCATCCATCCAGGTTTCTGTTAGAATAATTATATCGAATTTATTTTTATACAAGTTAAGCGTGAGCATAAGCTCATCAAAATGTTTATTACAACTACGAATGTTTAAACTAAGAATATTAATATAATTATTTGCGTTAACATTGTGCTCAGTAAAAAAATTGAAATCCCCAACCTCCTCATACACAAATGAATCGACTGTTGTACTATCAGCTATCTCATCAGTCACGTCGATGTCCATCGCATTCCTGTGCCCGCCTGAAACCCCTCAATTATGGAAAAGATAAGATATATCCCTAAAAGATTATCTACACGTATTCAATCGCATAGCATAGGCCTATAGGTCGTATTTTAAAAATACTTAATCTATTGAACTAACTTGGCAATTAAAATTGTCCAACATTAATTAATTACAATTATAGGTTGTTTGCATCAAAATAGCCAAGGTAGACCGATGGTTGTTGCTCGTCGAAGCCGGGGATGTACTTGTTGTTGGCTTTGACATGACGTGTTACAGCTTGTGTCAAACCGCCCCGTACACCAGATTCCATCATGAGCACCATATCAATATCCGTTAGAAGTTCCAGTCGACAGTTGGTTGACTTTAGCATAGCTTGCCATGCTAATCCTGGAGATGTGTACGAGTGTAGAGGGTCCAGTCCATAGGCGGAGAAGCAGGTGTTTCTGAATTCTTCCATCACATCGCACAGCAGAGTTACGTCCAATTTTATATAAAAGTCAGAATATTCCCCTAAGGTTTGAATGTTTAGTTGGTTCCAAACATTACATGCATGATTGTAGTCTTCAACGGAGATTTCACTTTCGTTTAATTTGCTGTTGAAGGCTTCAATCGGCGGTAGACTGGTTTCTTCAAATTTTTCTGTAGAAGTTATGTAATCGTAGGGGAACACTCCTTTCCGTAATACTAGGTCTAATTTATCTTCAGGTACAATTTTTCTGGTTTCTTTTAGGTCTTCTCTTCTTAGGTTCTCTGACAATTTGGCTAAACTAGATGCCATAAATCTGTAAGAGTCTACGAAGCGAAGTTTAATTTTACCTACTGTTTTTGAAAAGCTGATGTACTTTTCCAATGTTGTAGCAAGAACATCAATTTTACCGTCATCTCTTCCTAACTCCGGGATAATAAAGTGGGAGTCGTAGCCGCTAAGATTGTGTAAAACGACAGGAATAAAGTTTGGCAGTTTGTAATTTATATTGCATGAATTACAAGCAGCTCCTCTGTATAACCCTGTCAGGTGATCGTGATCTCTTACTTTTGGATTTTCTTCACTGAACATCTTCTTGCATAAATAGCATCTTGTCGCTAAGTTGTATTCTTCTTGTTGATTTTGGTTTAAAGGTTCCATAGGTACAATATTACCGAACAAGCGTTGAACCTTTCCAGCAATATCGTACAGTTGGTCTACAAAATACTTAGCGGCTTCTTCACCACGGTAGAGTATTGGAGTGGATGTTAAACCATAGTCTTGCAATTGGTTTTCAGACAAGGTTGATTTAACTAGTAAACAAAAACTGTTGGGCTGATGCAACTGATATTTTGTTCTTCTAGTCACTTCGCCGTCCGGCAGCTCCTGTGGTACTAACGTTGATTCAAAATCTGCATAGACCACTAGTGGAATTCGGTATTGGTGAACTGTCTTGTTAAATTGTATTGAAGCTCGGGTAGGCGGTGGAAGACTTATCTTTACTTCATAGTTCTCGTTGCAAAGTCTTTTATGTTCCAATAACCAGTCCAATCCTCCACGTCTTGAATCTTTCCAAGAAAAGCAGAAACATCTCTTGCAAACTGTAATCCTATTTACTCTTTTGGTCAATTGTTTTACAACTAACGCTTCAAAGTCTTTTATCCATACATAATGGGAAATTTCACCCTTGGTTATCAATAGCAAATCCGTATGGTTTCTTTGCTCAACCTTTACTACCCGCAAAGGATAAACGTTGTTGGAATCATCCAGACCAAAAACATTGACTGAAACGCCAGGATTTTTCTTTTCAAATTTGTCAATATCTTTTAAAGTAACTGGGTAAGTAAGACCTTGAAAGTTGTAGCGGTGTTCATTTTCGTAGTATTCTCTACCAACTCTACAAGGATTGTTTTTAACATACTTGGTTAACATTGCATACTTGAAACATTCATTACCCTCATTTTGAACATTTCTACACGAGTTAGTGTTTTGGATCTTCTTTGGTAGAGGGATAAAACTACTACCTCTTAAACCATATCCATGTTTATGAACCCTAACATCCATACCTTCGATTGATGACAAAGTCCATCCAGATCCTCTTCCTTCATGTTCTTGGAGTTTGGTTATAAGTTCCTCCAAGCATTCTTCAATAATATCATCAATGTCGGAGGTGAAGGTAAGGGTTCGATTTTTGGTAATGAATGCTCTCAATGCTGTTTCACCATCAGTATTGTTAAACATAGCCTCTAACACCATTCCAAATTTAATAAAATTTAGCCTTTGTAATTCTTCCCTCAACGTTTGACCAACAAGTTCCTTAGCCTGGGTTATGAATGTTTCCAATTCCAATTGAACGTTATTAATTTTGAAATGTGTTACAACTCGTCCTGGCAAGGCTGTGGTGCGCAGTTGTCTTACATCTTCCAGTTCTTCTTCTTCCATATCCTCTTCTTCGGTGTCCTCTTCTTCGGTGTCCTCTTCTTCAATAGGTCTTGTAGCAGTAGATGGTCCAGCACCAGCAAATTGGATCACACTAGGTCTTCTTCTTTGCATTTGCTGTAGATAGCTGTCCCAGTAGTCCGTCTGCTTCTGGTGCTCTTCCAAAAACCGGTCAATTGAGTCTAAGTCTATTTCATCCATGGTAATATCTTCTTTTCTATCTTCGTCTTCATGTAATTCTCTGTGTATGGTGAAAAGATCTTCGTCTTGAAAGATTTCCCCACAAATGTCGCAAAGAGCCATTTCAAACAGTTTGGCTTTGAATGCACACTCTGTGAATGTCCACGCAATAATGAGCAACGCACTCCACCGGGACCCTTTATATCCGAGGCAGATAGGTGGGGAAAGTGACGTCATATGGAAACAGGTTATCACTCATGTGCTAAATTTAGCCTTTACACAACCGTTTGTAATACATTTATCAGTAGGCTTGATAAATTGATGATATTTGGTCTAGATTCAATAATTTGTACAAGTTTTTTCAAAGATGTCTGTTTGAGCAAGTTTATGTAGGTCAAGGTCATTTGGAATTATTATTTTGAGCGGGGGATAGAGCACTAAGCAGCATCATTTACTACAAAGTGCTCTATCCCCCGCTCACATTCTTTTTTAACTTTTTGTTTAAACTTTTTACAAGGGTGAAACATCACCATCAGAGTCGGAATCATCCTCATCACGGAATAGGCAGCGATGACAATACATAATTCTTCTGGCAACTAACATCCTATCCATTGGACGATGGGGAGTGTCTTGTTCTTGTTCTTCTTCTTCTTCGATTTCCAATTGGAATTCCATTTCCGACTCAGATGACGACTCTAATGTTTCGTAGGCGTGCAAGTCCACCTCATTGTCCGTTGAACCAGCTTCGTCAGAGTCCGTTTCAATATCCATTATCTCTTCCTCCTCCTCTTCTTGATCAACCGCAGGTAGTTGGTCCTCTACTTCTATAATTTCTAGAGGTATTACCTCCAGAATAGAGACAATTCTGTTGCGATGGAACACGGTGTTGTCAAGTGGAGCCATGGTATGGAAGTGTTGTATCCATCCAATTTGCTTACCCTTTTTATACCCCCACCAACTATACAATTTATGTGGGTCAAGGTCATCCAATGCTACCCTTTGAGCGGGGGATAGACCACTAAGCAGCATGCTAGTCCATTGCCGCAAAGTGATCTATCCCCCGCTCTATTCCGCAGACCACACTCAAGTCCAAGTCCACATCCAAGTCCACATCCATATGTTACACTTTATTATTACTGCCACCAAGTAATTGTCACTCGCACATTTACTTGGTTTTGATAAAGGTACTGCACAAACTCCATATTGGTTGTTTGTTCGTTATACAAATGCATCATGAAATATGCAATCTTATCGATTGCGGCATTGTCCAACGGTTCGCAATTCACAAGTTCCAATGTGCCCTGGCTGGTCTTATCCTCTATAAGTTCCACCACTTCGTTGATGTCTTCTTCCAAGAGGATGAACTCAACACTGAAGCTCTCCATTGTTGTTGTTGATAGTGTCTAGACAAATGCTTGACTAAATACTTTATTCATCAGTCCTACATATATACCAATTTCCCCCTCCTATTACCTATTCCCCCTCTACCTTTATATAGGTCAAGGCCATCCAATAATACCCTTTGAGCGGGGGATAGACCACTAAGCAGCATGCTAGTCCATTGCCGCAAAGTGATCTATCCCCCGCTCTGTATTCCACACAAGTCCTAGTCTTTACACACACATAAGCCCCCCAGTCTTTTACACTTACTCATATACTCTGTCCTCCCTGCCAATTAAGAGTTCCCCATGTTTGCCACTATTTTCAATTAACCTTTCCAAGTCCCAAAACACAATGTCCAAATTAACCAAGTTCGCTCGTCCAATTTGAAACACACTATTCCCCCCAAAGTCACTTGCTCTCACTTGTTGTCCTGTATACTGCTTCTTCTTCCACGCTACAATCACTACCCTACCTTCTTCAACAACCATTCTTTTAACATTATCATACACCTTCTTCAACATCCCTCTACAGTTTAAATAGTTTATGGTTACATACTCCCACTCCTTACCAATGATCAGTGATCCACTCATTTTCTAGCGTTCCACTGGAAGGTTCAAAGCAGAATGAAGTCGGGATGTACAGACCCCCCTCTTTTATACCAGTTAACCGGTTGTCCTTGCTGTAAAGTGGGTCAAGGTCATCCAATGCTACCCTTTGAGCGGGGGATAGACCACTAAGCAGCATGCTAGTCCATTGCCGCAAAGTGATCTATCCCCCGCTCTATTCCGCAGACCACACTCAAGTCCAAGTCCACATCCAAGTCCACATCCATATGTTACACTTTATTATTACTGCCACCAAGTAATTGTCACTCGCACATTTACTTGGTTTTGATAAAGGTACTGCACAAACTCCATATTGGTTGTTTGTTCGTTATACAAATGCATCATGAAATATGCAATCTTATCGATTGCGGCATTGTCCAACGGTTCGCAATTCACAAGTTCCAATGTGCCCTGGCTGGTCTTATCCTCTATAAGTTCCACCACTTCGTTGATGTCTTCTTCCAAGAGGATGAACTCAACACTGAAGCTCTCCATTGTTGTTGTTGATAGTGTCTAGACAAATGCTTGACTAAATACTTTATTCATCAGTCCTACATATATACCAATTTCCCCCTCCTATTACCTATTCCCCCTCTACCTTTATATAGGTCAAGGCCATCCAATAATACCCTTTGAGCGGGGGATAGACCACTAAGCAGCATGCTAGTCCATTGCCGCAAAGTGATCTATCCCCCGCTCTGTATTCCACACAAGTCCTAGTCTTTACACACACATAAGCCCCCCAGTCTTTTACACTTACTCATATACTCTGTCCTCCCTGCCAATTAAGAGTTCCCCATGTTTGCCACTATTTTCAATTAACCTTTCCAAGTCCCAAAACACAATGTCCAAATTAACCAAGTTCGCTCGTCCAATTTGAAACACACTATTCCCCCCAAAGTCACTTGCTCTCACTTGTTGTCCTGTATACTGCTTCTTCTTCCACGCTACAATCACTACCCTACCTTCTTCAACAACCATTCTTTTAACATTATCATACACCTTCTTCAACATCCCTCTACAGTTTAAATAGTTTATGGTTACATACTCCCACTCCTTACCAATGATCAGTGATCCACTCATTTTCTAGCGTTCCACTGGAAGGTTCAAAGCAGAATGAAGTCGGGATGTACAGACCCCCCTCTTTTATACCAGTTAACCGGTTGTCCTTGCTGTAAAGTGGGTCAAGGTCATCCAATGCTACCCTTTGAGCGGGGGATAGACCACTAAGCAGCATGCTAGTCCATTGCCGCAAAGTAGTCTATCCCCCGCTCTGTATTCTACACACACACACACACACATGTCCCTGTCCAAGTCTTTCATTACATACCCAATATATATTCAGTTCCTTCATCATCACTATCACTCATCACTGCTTCCACAAACTCCACAGGATTAAAGTTAAATTGTTTCAATTGTTCTTTTAAGTTTTCAATTTGTTGGTCCTTTACTTCTAAAACACTGTGAAGGTGTGATATGTAGTCCGCTGCCTCGTTGATGCTTGCTACTCTCGGATCGCCTAACTTCAAGCTGGGAACTACACCCTGCAGCCTGTAGTACGCCATACGCCTTTCTTGCTCCTGCCGTTGACCAGGACTGAGCAAGCCTTGCCCGTCTTGGCTCACCTCCAGCAAGGTCCGTAGCATTGGAGCTTTGCAGGCGTTTGCCCGAGCAACAGTTATGCTGTGGAATGGTCGAGCAGGTCCACGAGTAGCAGGCAGGACGTTGGCAGCACGCCTTCTTGAAGAAGAAGAGGAAGCCTGAGAAGTTTTGCAGTTGGAAGCCATGTTGAAGTGAGGTATTCAGCTAAGCGATACAAAGCAGAATAACCAAACTGCACATCAATACCCGTATATATACACTTATCAGTGGTGGGGGTACTAGCTAGCCTTGGTAAAGTGGGTCAAGGCCATCCAAAAACATTACCAGAACGGGGGATAGATCACTAAGTGGCATGTTAGTCCATTGCCACAGAGTGATCTATCCCCCGCTCTGTATTTCACATTCACGCACACATTCATACATACACACAAGTCCCAGTCCAAGTCTTTACCCACACACCTATCCACTCTCATCCTCACTATCATCACTGTCCAACAGGCTTTCACACTTCTTAATCAGTTTTTCCCATTTACTCCTGACATAAAGTAGCTCCCTGCGAGTATTCTCTAGCATTCTGTCCCTTTGCTCTATCACTTCGTCGTACCACTCGATGATGTTTGGCGGAGTCTGAGTTGATGCATCCGTCGTGGTTGGTTGAGACGCTCCGCTGCTCCGCAACTCCTTCCTCACAGGACCAAAGCCGGAGAATCGGACACGACTTCTTGACGAAGGACCCGATCGGATTGGTCCAATGCTCGGGCTGGAGTTGGAGGCGACCGGGCCAGAGGTAGAGGCTGGGACGTTCATAGCAGACATGGTGGTGTTCAGCTTAACGGTGTAAAGCAGAATGAGAGGACGGTTGATCACCACTCCTATATATACCCATTTTTAGTGGTGGGGATAACACTGGGGGGGGGGGGTTAAAAGAAATTTTGCTTAGTCTTCCCGGTCATCAGTTTTACATACCTTTAGCACACCCATTATTTTGGTTTCTTCAATAACTTTACACACCTCAAACACCCAAGCAAACAGCTCATCTATGTTGTTATAATTAATTTTTGTCCAGTGTTCATACTTATGAGTTTGGTTGTTTATAATACATAGATAAAATGTAGACCCGTCTTGTCTTATACAATACTCAACTTCCATTCTATGCTGGTTTAGCACTTCCCAAGCATTGTGTTGATCTATCAAGAAGTCACCACCTTTGTAATTGTACCGTGACATGTTTACCACGGAGCACAGAAACAGACTGAAGCAAATGAACGGCTCATACAAGCTTAGTAAGAGCGTTAGAGTGGGGGTATCACGTGATACACAACATTAGTTGTAAGGTTAGCACTTTACTTTAAACAGTAATTTATATGGGTCAAGGTCATTCAAACTTTGAAAAATTTTTACCTCCAAACACTTGTAGCAAGCTACAAGTGTTTGGAGGTAAGTTTTTATTTGTTAATGATTTATTTGTAACTTAGTCTTCACCCTCAAGGACACGGTTTGAGATTGTCCCAGTGACTTTACATCACCGCCAGGTTAAAGTATTATACAAGTCAAGTATTTTTTTTTTTATTAGTTGACTTGTATAATACCCCTCTCCCTTACTTTAAGAGGGTTAAGACTAAATTTGGAAAAATAATTTGGAAAAAGACTTTTAAATATTGTCCAACACAACCTAACAATTTTGGCTTTTTCTTTTTTAGTGAGCCCATGTCCTAATCCATTTCCCAAACAGATCGGCATCCTTTTCTTCGAATTAAATAAGCCCCGGGGACAAAAAATTCTCTTTGTACCATCGCAGGTGGTACTTTCATTCTATGAAGGCGGCCATCACCTTTTAGAATGATTTGCACATTTATGTTAAATGCTCCATAAGCTTGAACAATGAAATAATATTTTTTGTCCCTCTTGAGCCTATTAATTTTCAGCTTCTGCGGACTGTTGGGGTGTTTGAACTTGGACTTTTCAGGCATAATATTAAGGCTATAGGGCTTTGGTGTCGGAATTTTGATTTTCTTATTCAAGTGTCGTTGGCAACGATCTTTTTCTGGAAGAGCAAAACTCGGACAACAAAGAACCACAGCCTCTCTGCTAAACCAAACATAATCGCATTTATCACGCTTGCCAGCAGGGCATTTAACACGATTACGTTTCTTTTGTGTTGGACTCTTAGTGTTTTGGAGCTTCTCCGAATTAGGCTGGCTAGAAGAAATAGGGGTGGAAGGGGGTGGAAGAGGCAAAGATTGGTCAAAAGGAATGGAGCAAACAATTTTGGGTGGGGTAGGAGAGCGTGTTAGGTCTATGGAGGGAAGTTCAGGGGAAAAGATGGATTTACGGGGTGCTTTGGTTGGTGTGGATGGCATGGGGGATATGGGTGAGGGACATTGTGATTTGGTATAGGATAGGATTTTTCGGGTTCTGCTGTAGGGGGTTATCCTCGACCTGGACGTCTCTTCGAAGACTGCAGACTCCGATCCTGAGTCCGATAGCAGCGAGAGTGCTGGAGAGGCTACCGGGACTCGACCGCTGAGTTTTCCTGACGATGGTGGAGGTGCACCGGCCTCTTCCACTGTCGGCGGTAATGGCGACAGGCTGGGCATTGAGGCGGGCTGTGGTGGCGGCGGCGGCGGTGGTGGCATCGTCAGGCAGCTCAAGATGTTTGCAGTCATCAGATATTCCATGATCGAGGTGGAGGATGATGGAGGTTGAGTCGTGTCGGTTGAGGTTGAAGCTGGCGGGTAGTTTTTCAGTTTAAGGCCCATTTTACCCATTGTAATGAATGGACTTAATGAAAAGAATAGATGAGAATAAGAAAGTGAAGTTATTAAAAATGATCTCAAGAACAAGAGAGAACCTGTCCGTACGGGAGCTTGGACGGGAATGAGAAGTGCATGCAGCCGGGCCGCCTTATATCCCCACCGGGGCTGCCACGCCCAGAATATCAGGGGTGGGGGTGAGGGGGGGGGGGGCTCGCACTTTTTGTCGGGGGGGGGGGGGCTCGCACTTTTTGTCGGGGGGGGGGGCTCGCACTTTTTCAAAAAAATAAACCCCACTTGGGACATTTATGTTGCCATCGCTGAAGCCTCCCAAGAGACCCAACTATAAACAATTCCAAACTTGTGCGTTACTAATACCTAACTGTTAACTTTTAAAAGACCTCTATATATATATATATATAAACTGTGTTAGTAAGATCTGACTGTTAAAGATTTTGAAAACTTTTATATTTAGGTCAAGGTCACGAAAAAACTTTAAAAAAATTAAGCCCCACACCCCCCTATGGGGGTGTGGGGCACTTGGGTTGTCATCGCTGTAGCCTCCGAAGAGACCCAACTATGACAACAAGGCAACATCCAATGTCGTGTACCCTTCGCCACGCGAGACTTGTAAACATTTACTGCATTTCCAACTAATAACTTTTCCAATAGCTAACGAAATGTCATTTACATAATTTTGAAAGAAACTGAGGACGCCCTAGTGGCTTACGTCCTCGGTCCGAGTGCAGAGGCCATCGGCTCATTACCCCCGTATAAGCGTACAAACGGACCACCTCCTATTTCTCAGCCGCATTGAAGCATGCATGAGAGGAGCCTAACAATTATAAAAAAAGTGGCTTTACACGGGGGCCTACTCCCGTAACCCTATCTTTAATATTTTTAATTTAGCAATGCAGTAAATTTTTACAAGTCCTATGTGGGTCAAGGCCACACGGACATTAAAAAATTTCGGCCCCCGTACATCCATGGCGAACCACGAATGTTCGGGGGCCTTGGGGACAAAAAAACACAAATAGCTAATAAAGTTTCATTTACATAATTTTGAGTTTCCAGAAGGGAAACTAACTGAGGACACCCTAGTGGCTTACGTCCTCGGTCCGAGTGCAGAGGCCATCGGCTTATTACCCCCATATAGGCGTACAAACGGACGCTCCTATTTCTCAGCCGCATTAAAGCATGCATGAGAGGAGCCTAACAATTATACAAAAGTAACTTTACACGGGGGCCTACTCCCGTTCCCTGTCTTTACAATTTACTTTGAGCATTGCAAAAGCTCAAGGGGGGATTGCTAAAACAAGCGTATACACTTTAGAAAAATATAACACACTTACAACACACAATTGAGCTCAACGTAGTCAATGCTGGAACAAGCACATACATGTTAAACACATATAACAAACAAGACACAAAGGATAAAAGACACACAGGAGACATAAGGTACAAGTAAAACACTCTCATATAAAACAATTCGCAATACCCAAACGCAAGCGCAATAATCTTACAACTAATACAAGTCTTAAAGTTAGAGTAGACTTCGCTAAACACTGAAGGCGCCATTCAATGTTTAGTGATGCCTATGGCGGTCCGTCCCGGTCGTTCACGTTCAACGCGCGGGAGCGGACTGCGAGCCGGCTCTGGCCGGACCCCCTTATATCCCCACCGGGGCTGCCACGCCCAGGATATCAGGGGTGGGGGAGGGGGTGGGGGGGGGGGGTTCGCACTTTTTGTCGGGGGGGGGGGGGGTTCGCACTTTTTGTCGGGGGGGGGGGGGGGTGGGTTCGCACTTTTTGTCGGGGGGGGGGAGGGGGGGGGTCAGGTAAGTTATGTGGGTCAAGGTCACCCACAACACTTGTACTCTAAGTGTTGGCTATACCCCCACCACAACTGGGTCCCTAGGCTGCACAACACCGCTTCGCCAGTATGTCTCCGGCTTCCATGCGGTGCGTCTCGCTGTTCTCTAGCTCTCTATATGTAAGTAATTTTACAAGTTCTGAATGTAGGTCACTACACTTTAACTCTGGGACGATATCGACTTGTAGTATTTCAGTGTTTTGACTCAAGGTCATCACACTTTAACTCTAGCACATCGGTTATCGTACCAGAGGTGCTCAATAACCTAACTTGTAATGTTTAGGGTGGCGTTTGCACGCCACGTGGTATCGCCATGAGTGTCCAGTCCAAGTTTTAAGTTAAATTAATTTTACTGTAATCTTTTCCATTTCCGCTTCGTTTTGCCAAAGTATAAGGTGTCGCTTAATAAAGTGGTATTTCTCTAAAGTTATAGGAGATTGCAGGGATACAATTAGTTTATTTAGGAGACTCTTCATCTTGGAGTTTAACACAATTTCCACTTTGACTTTGCTTCCTCGGCTCTCACAGCCTAAGCTGTACAGAAATGTTTCTTCTAGTGCCAACTCGGGCCAAGAGAACAGTGTGTTGGCTGTAGGACAGCTCATGGTGAAGTGATGCGATACTCCAGCGTACCACCTCACCTTCCCCCACCACTGTGACCTTCCCCCACTCCTGCTGTTTCCCCCACCTCTTTTCCCTTGACTCATGCGCTACAAGCAGTCTCTCAGTATTGTGCGGACTTTTGTGAGGTGAAGCCATGTCGCAGGACACTTTAGGTAAGAAACTTAGCCGTGTTAAGACTTTATTAGTTGCTCACTGTCCACCACTCAAAGTTAAGAGAGTTTCAACTTTAGCTAAGTGGCGCAAACTGTTGCGCGGACACCCTAAGTTTTATACCAAACAGACTAATGTCAGTTTTACTGATGAAGATTTGTTTAATATATTGGATGAAATGACTTTTCCTTGCAAAATTCAGTTAGTTACTCCCATTCCTGACAGTTTAGAGTCTTAGTCTCTCAAGCCAATATACCTAGCGTACACAGAGCCTGACAGTCAGTCACTCGGTGGCTGTCGTGGGGTGCGCATCGGTGTCGGCGCTCCGTTGTTAGGTTTTCAAGGTCACAGTAATATCAAATTGTTGGTGTTGTGCTGGTTCAAGGTCACCTGAGGGATAACCGATTGCCCATTTAGGCAGGGTCATGTCAGAAACTCGAGTTTAACTTGGCACTTTTGCCGTTTCTCGTCGAAAATTCGCTCCAAGTGGTCAAGGTCACGGGGACTCTGACTGAAACTCGGAGCGTAGTGCGAGAAACGGCAAAAGTGCCAAAAAATTTTAAGTTTCGGCGTGACCTTGACCTCAGTGGCGTCGGTGACGTCATTTTGATGACGTAAGGGGTGATGACGTCATCAGCACGTCATTTCTGTGACGTCATGGGTGTGACGTCATAGAAATGACGTCATTAGTGATGACGTCATCGATGACGCAATCGATGACGTCATCGATGACGTCATCGGTGAGGTCATTGACCTCGATGACGTCATCCCTCAGGTGACCTTGAACTGAGCCAGCACCAACAATTTGACACTACTTATTTAATCCACAAAAATTAATCCAGAAAATTTAATCCAAGGAAGGGCGAGACGCACTCTTCACCGAACCCTCGTAAACCTCATATTTGACTGGTTCTGGGCCAGTTTGTATTTGATTTCGGGTTAATTTCAGCCATTTTCAGGTTTTTCAAAATGGTGTATTTTAATAGGTCACATGACAAGGAAGAGCGCTTGGTAATCACCGTTACTTTTAGTCTGAGGCTGAAAAAAAAATCTCGAGACATTTTGATTTCCAACATCATTTTTTATAATTTAATCAGTTTATACCAGTGCTTCCGAATCCGCCGTCTTTCCGTTCAGTTTGTTCAACTTGGTCTATTCGAATACACGGCGGCTTTTTGTACATCTCGCAGATGATCTGCGCAATCCTATCTCCACGATGCACGTGGAAATCGATATCGGAATTGTTCATCAAGATAACACCGACATTCCCAGTATAGTCCCGGTCTATGACCCCGGCATTTACACTTATAGAATGTTTTAAAGCCAAGCCAGATCTTGGCGCTATCCTCCCGTAGCACCCATCTGGGAATTTGAAAGTCAAGTCAGTTTTTATCAACTGTTGACCGCGTTTTGGTACAACATAATCATACGCGCTTCTGAGATCCAATCCGGCTGCATCCGGTGACCCGTTGTACGGTTCAAATGCGTTTTCAGTCAAGCAATAATAACCGTAGCTTTCAGCCATTATTGATTCCTAATGCATGCATAACGGATTTCCACATCAAATAAATTAAACGGGGCATTTTCAAAAATGTATTTAAATTATGTTTTTAAAAACTATTTTTATTCGTCAACTTTAAACTCAATATTGTGTTTGAATTTATTGTCTGAATGTGTTATTTTACCGTTGTACAACACATAGAGTTTCCCCTTATAATTCAACAGTTGTTTGATATAGTTATTCGTCAACCTGTCATTCCAGCTTTCGGGAACATAGAATTTCATATAGGTAAGAAAATCATAGATAGTCCGGCATGGGGACTAATGTATGTAGATAGTCCGGCATGGGGACTATTGCATTTTAGATAGTCCGGCGTGAGGACTATTACATTTTAGATAGTCCGGCGTGAGGACTATTACATTTTAGATAGTCCGGTGTGGGGACTATTGAATTTGAGATAGCCCTGCATGAGGACTATTGAGTTTTAGATAGTCCGGTGTGAGGACTATTGAATTTTAGATAGTCCGACATGGGGACTATTGTATTTAGATGGTCCGGCATGGGGACTATTATATTTAGATAGTCCGGTGTGGGGATTATTGTATTTGGATAGTCCGGCATGGGGACTATTGTATTTAAATGGTCCTGCAAAGCCCAAAAACCTAGCAGCTAAGGATTTGACCTGTGAATGGGGGGTATTAACCAACAGCCTAAACCTAAGTTGTGGGGACTAAGATGTAAACCTAAGGCCTTGCACCTGAGTCCAAAGCCCTAAAACCTAGCAGCTAAGGATTTGAACTGTGAATAGGGCCTATTAGCCAACAGCCTAAACCTAATGTGTTGGACCTTTGATCTAAACTAAGGCCTTACACCCGAGTCCAAAGCCCTAAAACCTAGCAGCTAAGGATTTGACATGTGAATAGGGCCTATTAGCCAACAGCCTAAACCTAATGTGTTGGGACTAAGATGTAAACCTAAGGCCTTGCACCTGAGTCCAAAGCCCTAAAACCAATCAGCTAAGGATTTGAACTGTGAATAGGGCCTATTAGCCAACAGCCTAAACCTAATGTGTTGGGACTAAGATGTAAACCTAAGGCCTTGCGAGTCCAAAGCCCTAAAACCAATCAGCTAAGGATTTGACCTGTGAATAGGGCCTATTAGCCTACAGCCTAAACCTAATGTGTTGGGACTAAGATGTAAACCTAAGGACTTGCACCTGAGCTAAACCTAACAGCTAAGGCTTTGACCTGTAAATAGGACCTATTAGCCACGAGCCAGGACCTAATGTGTTGCACCTAAGTTCTAAACCTAAGGCCATACACCTGAGTCCAAAACCCTAAAACTTAGCAGCTAGACCTGTGAATATGGCCTATTATCCATCAGCTTAGGCCTAATGTGTTGGACCTAAAACCTAAACCTAAGGCCTTACATATGGTTCCTAAGACCAAATGCATTGGACCAAAATTAATCCTTAGACCAACGATCTAATTCCATAGACCCAAGGCCTAAGACTTAGGTCCTAAAACCTAGCAGCTAAGGATTTGACCTGTGAATAGTGCCTATTAGCCAACAGCCTAAAACCTAATGTGTTGGCACTAAGATGTAAACCCAAGGCCTTGCACCTGAGTCCAAAGCCCTAAAACCTAGCAGCTAAGGATTTGACTGTGAATGGGGCCTATTAGCCAACAGCCTAAACCTAATGTGTTGGACCTTTGATCTAAACTAAGGCCTTACACCCGAGTCCAAAGCCCTAAAACCTAGCAGCTAAGGATTCGACCTACGAATAGGGCCTATTAGCCAACAGCCTAAACCTAATGTGTTGGACCTTTGATCTAAACTAAGGCCTTACACCCGAGTCCAAAGCCCTAAAACCTAGCAGCTAAGGATTTGACATGTGAATAGGGCCTATTAGCCAACAGCCTAAACCTAATGTGTTGGGACTAAGATGTAAACCTAAGGCCTTGCACCTGAGTCCAAAGCCCTAAAACCTAGCAGCTAAGGATTTGAACTGTGAATAGGGCCTATTGGCCAACAGCCTAAACCTAATGTGTTGGACCTTTGATCTAAACTAAGGCCTTACACCCGAGTCCAAAGCCCTAAAACCAATCAGCTAAGGATTTGACCTGTGAATAGGGCTATTAGCCAACAGCCTAAACCTAATGTGTTGGGACTAAGATGTAAACCTAAGGCCTTGCGAGTCCAAAGCCCTAAAACCAATCAGCTAAGGATTTGACCTGTGAATAGGGCCTATTAGCCTACAGCCTAAACCTAATGTGTTGGGACTAAGATGTAAACCTAAGGCCTTGCACCTGAGCTAAACCTAACAGCTAAGGCTTTGACCTGTAAATAGGACCTATTAGCCACGAGCCAGGACCTAATGTGTTGCACCTAAGTTCTAAACCTAAGGCCATACACCTGAGTCCAAAACCCTAAAACTTAGCAGCTAGACCTGTGAATATGGCCTATTATCCATCAGCTTAGGCCTAATGTGTTGGACCTAAAACCTAAACCTAAGGCCTTACATATGGTTCCTAAGACCAAATGCATTGGACCAAAATTAATCCTTAGACCAACGATCTAATTCCATAGACCCAAGGCCTAAGACTTAGGTCCTAAAACCTAGCAGCTAAGGATTTGACCTGTGAATAGTGCCTATTAGCCAACAGCCTAAAACCTAATGTGTTGGCACTAAGATGTAAACCCAAGGCCTTGCACCTGAGTCCAAAGCCCTAAAACCTAGCAGCTAAGGATTTGACTGTGAATGGGGCCTATTAGCCAACAGCCTAAACCTAATGTGTTGGACCTTTGATCTAAACTAAGGCCTTACACCCGAGTCCAAAGCCCTAAAACCTAGCAGCTAAGGATTCGACCTACGAATAGGGCCTATTAGCCAACAGCCTAAACCTAATGTGTTGGGACTAAGATGTAAACTTAAGGCCTTGCACCCGAGTCCAAAGCCCTACAACCTAACAGCTATTTATTTGACCTGTGAATAAGGCCTATTAGACAACAGCCTAGACCTAATTTGTTGGGACTAAGATGTAAGCCTAAGACCTTGCACCTGAGTCCAAAGCCCTAAAACCTAGCAGCTAAGGCTTTGACCTGTGAAAAGGACCAGGAGGCCTTAGACTTAAGACCTAAGACCTAGCAGCTGAAGTGACCTATGAGCCATTAGCGTAGAACTAAAACCTGATCTAATTAGACCTAAGATCCAAACCTAAGGCCTTACATTGCACCTGAGTCCAAACTCCAAACGCCTTAGACTAGACTAATTCTTTAAACCCAAGATCTAATTTCTAAGACCCAAGGCCTTAGACTTAAGACCTAAAAATCTACAAGGGGCCGCGATTCACAGCCCCTCATATATTGAGCAAACATTAGGCAACGAGGTCTTTTTTCTTTGATTTTAAAAACATGATCAGCTATGGTTGTCAGATTTAGATTGGGGTGCTTGAAGACCAACCTCCATCTATTTTACCCAACACCTAAGACCCTACCGCATGGACCAGACCCAATACATAAAGCTAGACACCATAGTCTTGGCTTTTAAGTTCTTAGACCCAAGACATAAGGCCTTACACCAGGGTCTAGAACCAACACCAAAGATCCGTGGTCAATGATATTAGGTTCTTATTCCCAAGACCTAAGACCCTACACCAGAGTCTAGGACCAATGCAAGGTCTAAGGTCTGTGGTCTAGACTTTTAGGTTCTTATACCCAAGACCTAGGGCCCTACACCAGGGTCTAGAACCAAGACCTAAGACCCTACACCAGAGTCTAGGACCAAGGTCTAAGTTCCGTGGTCTAGACTTTTAGGTTCTTATACCCAAGGACTAAGGCCCTACACCAAGGTCTAGAACCAAAACCTAAGGTCCGTGGTCTAGGCTTTTAGGTTCTTATACCCAAGGACTAAGGGCCAACACCAGGGTCTAGAACCAAGACCAAAGGTCCGTGGTATAGGCTTTTAGGTTCTTTTACCAAAGACCTAAGGCCCTACACCAGAGTCTAGAACCAAAACCAAAGGACCATGGTCTAGGCTTTTAGGTTCTTATACCCAAGGACTAAGGGCCAACACCAGGGTCTAGAACCAAGACCAAAGGTCCGTGGTCTAGGCTTTTAGGTTCTTATACCAAAGACCTAAGGCCCTACACCAGAGTCTAGAACCAAAACCAAAGGTCCGTGGTCTAGGCTTTTAGGTTCTTATACCCAAGGACTAAGGGCCAACACCAGGGTCTAGAACCAAGACCAAAGGTCCGTGGTCTAAGCTTTTAGGTTCTTATACCAAAGACCTAAGGCCCTACACCAGAGTCTAAAACCAAAACCAAAGAACCGTGGTCTAGGCTTTTAGGTTCTTATACCAAGGACTAAGGGCCAACACCAGGGTCTAGAACCAAGACCAAAGCTCCGTGGTCCAGGCTTTTAGGTTCTTATACCCAAGGACTAAGGCCCTACACCAGGGTTTAGAACCAAGACCAAAGGACCGTGGTCTAGGATTTTAGGTTCTTATTCCCAAGGACTAAGGCCCTACACCAGGGTCTAGAACCAAGTCCAAAGGTTGGTGGTCTAGGCTTTTAGGTTCTTATACCTAAGACCTAAAGCCCTACACCAGGGTCTAGAACCATGACCAAAGGTCCGTGGTCTAGGCTTTTACGTTCTTATACCCAATGACTAAGGCCCTACACCAGGGTCTAGAACCAAGTCCAAAGGTGCGTGGTCTATACTTTTAGGTTCTTATGCCCAAGGACTAAGGCCCTACACCAGGGTCTAGAACCAAGACCAAAGATCCGTGGTCTAGACTTTTAGGTTCTTATACCCAAGGACTAAGGCCCTACACCAGGTCTAGAACTAAGATCTAAGGTCCGTGGTCCAGGCTTTTAGGTTCTTATACCCAAGTCATAAGGCCCTACACAAGGGTCTAAAACCAAGATCTAAGGTAAGTGGTCCAGGATTTTAGGTTCTTATACCCAAGTCCTAAGGCCCTACACCAGGGTCTAGAACCAAGATCTAAGGTCCGTGTTCTAGGCTTTTAGGTTCTTATACCCAAGTCCTAAGGCCCTACACCAGGGTCTAGAACCAAGATCTAAGTTCCGTGGTCTAGGCTTAGGGTTTTAAGTTCTTAGACCCAAGACCTAATGCCTTGCACCGTTTTCTAAACTTTTTAGTACTTAGACCCAAGGCCTAAGGCCCTACACCGTGGTCTAGTTTTTTAAGCTTTTAGACTCAACACTTAGGGCCATACACCACGGTCTAGGCTTTTAAGATCTTAGACCCAAGACCTAAGGTCATACACCCTGGTCTAGGCTTTTAAGTACTTAGACCCAAGACCTAAGGTCATAAAGTAAAGAACTGAAAACTTACAAGGGAGTCGCGATTCACGACCCCTGAACAGACACTGTGGACCCAAGACCTAAGGCCTTACACCGTGGTCTAGACTTTTAAGTACTTAGACCCAAGACTTAGGGCTATACACCGTGGTCTAGACTTTTAAGTACTTAGACACCAAGACCTAAGGCCATACACCCTGGTCTAGGCTTTTAAGCATTTAGACCCAAGGCCTAAGGCCCTACACCGTGGTCTAGGCTTTTAGGCTCTTATACCCAAGACCTAAGGCCATAAACCCTGGTCTATGCTTTTAAGCTCTTAGACTCAAGCCCTAAGGCGCTCCGCATGGGCTAGACTCAAGACTCAAGGGCATACACATTGGTCTAGGCTTTTAAGTACTTAGGTCAAGACCTAAAGTCATAAACCGTGGGCTAGGCTTTTAAGCACTTAAACTCAATGCCTAAGGCGGGCCGCATGGGCTAGACTTAAGACCTAAGGCCATACACCCTGGTCTAGGCTTTTAAGCTCTGAGACTCAAGACCTAAGGCCATACACCCTGGTCTAGGCTTTTAAGTACTTAGACCCAAGACCTAAGGCTATACACCGTGGTCTAGGCTTTTAAGTACTTATACCCAAGACCTAAGGCCATACACCATAGTCTAGGCTTTTAGGTTCTTAGACCCAAGACCTAAAGCCCTACACCGTGGGCTGGCTTTAAAGCTCTTATACCCAAGACCTAAAACCATAGAGTTAAGACTTGAAAACTTACAAGTTAGTCGCAATTTACGACCCCCCGAACAGACACCGTGGTCTACACCCAATATCTAAGGCCCTACACCTAGACCCAAGAGCTAAGGTCCTTCACCATGATCTAGACCCTAAGACAAAAGGCCTTACACTATGGTCTAGTAATCGGCATAAACCGTTTGCAGTTGTGGTTGTTTCATCTATGGCTAGAGGTAAGTCGGCCTCTAAGTTCTTAGACCCTAAGACCAAAGGTCTTATACCACGGTCTAGTACTCGGCATAAGCCATGTGCAGTTGTGGTTGTTTCATCTATAGCTAGAGGAAAGTCCTAAGTTCTTAGACCCTAAGACCAAAGGCCTTACACCATGGTCTAGTACTCGGCATAAACCGTTTTGCAGTTGTGGTTGTTTCATCTATAGCTAGAGGTAAGTCGGCCTCTAAGTTCTTAGACCCTAAGACCAAAGGCCTTACATCATGGTCTAGTATTCCTCTTTAGCCGTGTGCAGTGGTTAATTTGTCTATACTTAGAAGAAAGTTGGCCTTTAAGTTCTTAGACCCTAGACCTAAGACCCTACACCCATGGACTACAACCTGGACCTAAGGCCACATCCCGAGGTTTTGAAAATCGTCGTGACGTTTATTAAAATCGATGTGTAAACGATGTTTTTAAAAATTAACGTGTACACATCGTTTTTGAAAAACGATCTGTAGACGATGTTTTTAAAAATTAACGTGTACACATCGTTTTTGAAAATCGATGTGTAGACGATGTTTTTTTTTTAAACTAACGTCTGCGAACGTTTTTTAGAATCGATGCCCAGACGCTGTTTAATATAATCGACGTGTACGATCGTTTTTCAAAATCGATGTGTACACGATGTTTTTTTTAATAATTTACGTCTGCGATCGTAATTTCCGCGTCGAGTTTGCAGAACGCCCAAAAGCGCAAATCATAAAAACGCCCAACAGCAAACACAGGTGTTCATGTGCCCTGGGCTTTCAAATAATACATGTGATTGGTTTTATGCACGCCATTTTACACGGTCCCACATGGTGTAGGACCAGTACTAGCCCATGGGGTAGGGTCTTAGGGCTTAAGACTTATGTTAAAGTCTTTGGTCTTAGGTCAAAAGTTTAAGGTCATATACTTACAGGTCCATGGTATAATGCCTTAAATGCTTGGGATTGGGGTTGGTCTAAATTATGAGGCCTTAGGTCCTCATTTAAATTCCTTTTGCCCTAGACCTAAAGCAATAAGTCTAAGCCCTTATGTCCTAGGGTATCGGTCTAAGGTCCTAGGTTTTAGGAATAAGACCATGGGTTTTCGTTCTAAGTTATGGTGTAAAAGCATAAACATTCTCTTTTTCGAGACGAAACAGTAATAGCTGCACACAGTTATTAAAGGCCAATCTTCGCCCAGCTATAGATGAAACAACCACAACTGCACACGGCTTAAAACGAGTACAAAACCTCGGGATGTGGCCTTAGGTCCAGGTTGTAGTCCATGGGTGTAGGGTCTTAGGTCTAGGGTCTAAGAACTTAAAGGCCAACTTTCTTCTAAGTATAGACAAATTAACCACTGCACACGGCTAAAGAGGAATACTAGACCATGATGTAAGGCCTTTGGTCTTAGGGTCTAAGAACTTAGAGGCCGACTTACCTCTAGCTATAGATGAAACAACCACAACTGCAAAACGGTTTATGCCGAGTACTAGACCATGGTGTAAGGCCTTTGGTCTTAGGGTCTAAGAACTTAGGACTTTCCTCTAGCTATAGATGAAACAACCACAACTGCACATGGCTTATGCCGAGTACTAGACCGTGGTATAAGACCTTTGGTCTTAGGGTCTAAGAACTTAGAGGCCGACTTACCTCTAGCCATAGATGAAACAACCACAACTGCAAACGGTTTATGCCGATTACTAGACCATAGTGTAAGGCCTTTTGTCTTAGGGTCTAGATCATGGTGAAGGACCTTAGCTCTTGGGTCTAGGTGTAGGGCCTTAGATATTGGGTGTAGACCACGGTGTCTGTTCGGGGGGTCGTAAATTGCGACTAACTTGTAAGTTTTCAAGTCTTAACTCTATGGTTTTAGGTCTTGGGTATAAGAGCTTTAAAGCCCAGCCCACGGTGTAGGGCCTTAGGTCTTGGGTCTAAGAACCTAAAAGCCTAGACTATGGTGTATGGCCTTAGGTCTTGGGTATAAGTACTTAAAAGCCTAGACCACGGTGTATAGCCTTAGGTCTTGGGTCTAAGTACTTAAAAGCCTAGACCAGGGTGTATGGCCTTAGGTCTTGAGTCTCAGAGCTTAAAAGCCTAGACCAGGGTGTATGGCCTTAGGTCTTAAGTCTAGCCCATGCGGCCCGCCTTAGGCATTGAGTTTAAGTGCTTAAAAGCCTAGCCCACGGTTTATGACTTTAGGTCTTGACCTAAGTACTTAAAAGCCTAGACCAATGTGTATGCCCTTGAGTCTTGAGTCTAGCCCATGCGGAGCGCCTTAGGGCTTGAGTCTAAGAGCTTAAAAGCATAGACCAGGGTTTATGGCCTTAGGTCTTGGGTATAAGAGCCTAAAAGCCTAGACCACGGTGTAGGGCCTTAGGCCTTGGGTCTAAATGCTTAAAAGCCTAGACCAGGGTGTATGGCCTTAGGTCTTGGTGTCTAAGTACTTAAAAGTCTAGACCACGGTGTATAGCCCTAAGTCTTGGGTCTAAGTACTTAAAAGTCTAGACCACGGTGTAAGGCCTTAGGTCTTGGGTCCACAGTGTCTGTTCAGGGGTCGTGAATCGCGACTCCCTTGTAAGTTTTCAGTTCTTTACTTTATGACCTTAGGTCTTGGGTCTAAGTACTTAAAAGCCTAGACCAGGGTGTATGACCTTAGGTCTTGGGTCTAAGATCTTAAAAGCCTAGACTGTGGTGTATGGCCCTAAGTCTTGAGTCTAAAAGCTTAAAAAACTAGACCACGGTGTAGGGCCTTAGGCCTTGGGTCTAAGTACTAAAAAGTTTAGAAAACGGTGCAAGGCATTAGGTCTTGGGTCTAAGAACTTAAAACCCTAAGCCTAGACCACGGAACTTAGATCTTGGTTCTAGACCCTGGTGTAGGGCCTTAGGACTTGGGTATAAGAACCTAAAAACCTAGAACATGGACCTTAGATCTTGGTTCTAGACCCTGGTGTAGGGCCTTAGGACTTGGGTATAAGAACCTAAAATCCTGGACCACTTACCTTAGATCTTGGTTTTAGACCCTTGTGTAGGGCCTTATGACTTGGGTATAAGAACCTAAAAGCCTGGACCACGGACCTTAGATCTTAGTTCTAGACCCTGGTGTAGGGCCTTAGTCCTTGGGTATAAGAACCTAAAAGTCTAGACCACGGATCTTTGGTCTTGGTTCTAGACCCTGGTGTAGGGCCTTAGTCCTTGGGCATAAGAACCTAAAAGTATAGACCACGCACCTTTGGACTTGGTTCTAGACCCTGGTGTAGGGCCTTAGTCATTGGGTATAAGAACGTAAAAGCCTAGACCACGGACCTTTGGTCATGGTTCTAGACCCTGGTGTAGGGCTTTAGGTCTTAGGTATAAGAACCTAAAAGCCTAGACCACCAACCTTTGGACTTGGTTCTAGACCCTGGTGTAGGGCCTTAGTCCTTGGGAATAAGAACCTAAAATCCTAGACCACGGTCCTTTGGTCTTGGTTCTAAACCCTGGTGTAGGGCCTTAGTCCTTGGGTATAAGAACCTAAAAGCCTGGACCACGGAGCTTTGGTCTTGGTTCTAGACCCTGGTGTTGGCCCTTAGTCCTTGGGTATAAGAACCTAAAAGCCTAGACCACGGTTCTTTGGTTTTGGTTCTAGACTCTGGTGTAGGGCCTTAGGTCTTTGGTATAAGAACCTAAAAGCCTAGACCACGGACCTTTGGTCTTGGTTCTAGACCCTGGTGTTGGCCCTTAGTCCTTGGGTATAAGAACCTAAAAGCCTAGACCACGGACCTTTGGTTTTGGTTCTAGACTCTGGTGTAGGGCCTTAGGTCTTTGGTATAAGAACCTAAAAGCCTAGACCACGGACCTTTGGTCTTGGTTCTAGACCCTGGTGTTGGCCCTTAGTCCTTGGGTATAAGAACCTAAAAGCCTAGACCACGGTCCTTTGGTTTTGGTTCTAGACTCTGGTGTAGGGCCTTAGGTCTTTGGTATAAGAACCTAAAAGCCTAGACCACGGACCTTTGGTCTTGGTTCTAGACCCTGGTGTTGGCCCTTAGTCCTTGGGTATAAGAACCTAAAAGCCTAGACCACGGACCTTAGGTTTTGGTTCTAGACCTTGATGTAGGGCCTTAGTCCTTGGGTATAAGAACCTAAAAGTCTAGACCACGGAACTTAGACCTTGGTCCTAGACTCTGGTGTAGGGTCTTAGGTCTTGGTTCTAGACCCTGGTGTAGGGCCCTAGGTCTTGGGTATAAGAACCTAAAAGTCTAGACCACAGACCTTAGACCTTGCATTGGTCCTAGACTCTGGTGTAGGGTCTTAGGTCTTGGGAATAAGAACCTAATATCATTGACCACGGATCTTTGGTGTTGGTTCTAGACCCTGGTGTAAGGCCTTATGTCTTGGGTCTAAGAACTTAAAAGCCAAGACTATGGTGTCTAGCTTTATGTATTGGGTCTGGTCCATGCGGTAGGGTCTTAGGTGTTGGGTAAAATAGATGGAGGTTGGTCTTCAAGCACCCCAATCTAAATCTGACAACCATAGCTGATCATGTTTTTAAAATCAAAGAAAAAAGACCTCGTTGCCTAATGTTTGCTCATTGTTGTTGCTCATATGAGGGGCTGTGAATCGCGGCCCCTTGTAGATTTTTAGGTCTTAAGTCTAAGGCCTTGGGTCTTAGAAATTAGATCTTAGGTTTAAAGAATTAGTCTAGTCTAAGGCGTTTGAGTTTGGACTCAGGTGCAATGTAAGGCCTTAGGTTTGGATCTTAGGTCTAATTAGATCAGGTTTTAGTTCTAGGCTAATGGCTCATAGATCACTTCAGCTGCTAGGTCTTAGGTCTTAAGTCTAAGGCCTCCTGGTCCTTTTCACAGGTCAAAGCCTTAGCTGCTAGGTTTTAGGGCTTTGGACTCAGGTGCAAGGTCTTAGGCTTACATCTTAGTCCCAACAAATTAGGTCTAGGCTGTTGTCTAATAGGCCTTATTCACAGGTCAAATAAATAGCTGTTAGGTTGTAGGGCTTTGGACTCGGGTGTAAGGCCTTAAGTTTACATCTTAGTCCCAACACATTAGGTTTAGGCTGTTGGCTAATAGGCCCTATTCGTAGGTCGAATCCTTAGCTGCTAGGTTTTATCGCTTTGGACTCGGGTGTAAGGCCTTAGTTTAGATCAAAGGTCCAACACATTAGGTTTAGGCTGTTGGCTAATAGGCCCCATTCACAGTCAAATCCTTAGCTGCTAGGTTTTAGGGCTTTGGACTCAGGTGCAAGGCCTTGGGTTTACATCTTAGTGCCAACACATTAGGTTTTAGGCTGTTGGCTAATAGGCACTATTCACAGGTCAAATCCTTAGCTGCTAGGTTTTAGGACCTAAGTCTTAGGCCTTGGGTCTATGGAATTAGATCGTTGGTCTAAGGATTAATTTTGGTCCAATGCATTTGGTCTTAGGAACCATATGTAAGGCCTTAGGTTTAGGTTTTAGGTCTAACACATTAGGCCTAAGCTGATGGATAATAGGCCATATTCACAGGTCTAGCTGCTAAGTTTTAGGGTTTTGGACTCAGGTGTATGGCCTTAGGTTTAGAACTTAGGTGCAACACATTAGGTCCTGGCTCGTGGCTAATAGGTCCTATTTACAGGTCAAAGCCTTAGCTGTTAGGTTTAGCTCAGGTGCAAGGCCTTAGGTTTACATCTTAGTCCCAACACATTAGGTTTAGGCTGTAGGCTAATAGGCCCTATTCACAGGTCAAATCCTTAGCTGATTGGTTTTAGGGCTTTGGACTCGCAAGGCCTTAGGTTTACATCTTAGTCCCAACACATTAGGTTTAGGCTGTTGGCTAATAGGCCCTATTCACAGGTCAAATCCTTAGCTGATTGGTTTTAGGGCTTTGGACTCAGGTGCAAGGCCTTAGGTTTACATCTTAGTCCCCACAACTTAGGTATAGGCTGTTGGTTAATACCCCCCATTCACAGGCCAAATCCTTAGCTGCTAGGTTTTTGGGCTTTGCAGGACCATTTAAATACAATAGTCCCCATGCCGGACTATCCAAATACAATAATCCCCACACCGGACTATCTAAATATAATAGTCCCCATGCCGGACCATCTAAATACAATAGTCCCCATGTCGGACTATCTTAAATTCAATAGTCCTCATGCAAGGCTATCTCAAATTCAATAGTCCCCACACCGGACTATCTAAAATGTAACAGTCCTCATGCCGGACTATCTAAATACAATAGTCCTTACGCGGGACCATCTAAATACAATAGTCCCCATGTCGGACTATCTAAAATTCAATAGTCCTCACACCGGACTATCTAAAACTCAATAGTCCTCATGCAGGGCTATCTCAAATTCAATAGTCCCCACACCGGACTATCTAAAATGTAATAGTCCTCACGCCGGACTATCTAAAATGTAATAGTCCTCACGCCGGACTATCTAAAATGCAATAGTCCCCATGCCGGACTATCTACATACATTAGTCCCCATGCCGGACTATCTATGATTTTCTTACCTATATGAAATTCTATGTTCCCGAAAGCTGGAATGACAGGTTGACGAATAACTATATCAAACAACTGTTGAATTATAAGGGGAAACTCTATGTGTTGTACAACGGTAAAATAACACATTCAGACAATAAATTCAAACACAATATTGAGTTTAAAGTTGACGAATAAAAATAGTTTTTAAAAACATAATTTAAATACATTTTTGAAAATGCCCCGTTTAATTTATTTGATGTGGAAATCCGTTATGCATGCATTAGGAATCAATAATGGCTGAAAGCTACGGTTATTATTGCTTGACTGAAAACGCATTTGAACCGTACAACGGGTCACCGGATGCAGCCGGATTGGATCTCAGAAGCGCGTATGATTATGTTGTACCAAAACGCGGTCAACAGTTGATAAAAACTGACTTGACTTTCAAATTCCCAGATGGGTGCTACGGGAGGATAGCGCCAAGATCTGGCTTGGCTTTAAAACATTCTATAAGTGTAAATGCCGGGGTCATAGACCGGGACTATACTGGGAATGTCGGTGTTATCTTGATGAACAATTCCGATATCGATTTCCACGTGCATCGTGGAGATAGGATTGCGCAGATCATCTGCGAGATGTACAAAAAGCCGCCGTGTATTCGAATAGACCAAGTTGAACAAACTGAACGGAAAGACGGCGGATTCGGAAGCACTGGTATAAAATGATTAAATTATAAAAAATGATGTTGGAAATCAAAATGTCTCGAGATTTTTTTTTCAGCCTCAGACTAAAAGTAACGGTGATTACCAAGCGCTCTTCCTTGTCATGTGACCTATTAAAATACACCATTTTGAAAAACCTGAAAATGGCTGAAATTAACCCGAAATCAAATACAAACTGGCCCAGAACCAGTCAAATATGAGGTTTACGAGGGTTCGGTGAAGAGTGCGTCTCGCCCTTCTTGGATTAAATTTTCTGGATTAATTTTTGTGGATTAAATACACCATTTGAAAAACCTGAAAATGGCTGAAATTAACCCGAAATCAAATACAAACTGGCCCAGAACCAGTCAAATATGAGGTTTACGAGGGTTCGGTGAAGAGTGCGTCTCGCCCTTCCTCGCCCTTCCTCACCCTTCCTCGCCCTTCCTCGCACTTACTTAGAATTTCACGATTTCAAAAACCGGAAAAATGCGGGAAAATTGATGGAAAGTGGTTTGGATTAGCCTAAAATCGGATAAAAACTAGCCCAAAACCTGTCAAAAATGAAGTTGACCGAGGGCCGAAAATCGGAAGGGCGAGGTGAGCCAGAAACCCTGTTTCATATCTACTAATAAACATCTTAAACATATTTTAAGAGAATTTAACCATTTTCAACCATATAAAACACAACAATTAATTAATGAATTATATATTTTATGTATTTCCAATCATTTTGAAATAACACCTAAGAATATAAAATTATTTTTAAAACAAAGGAATTATACAAATTGGATATTTTACTATCAATTTTTAAACAAAATATACAATATTGATTTTGAATTGAATAATGAAGATAAAGAAAAAATTACACTATTTTTTAATAAATATTTATGTTTTAAGAAAAGTAATATATCATACAAAAAATTATTACCTATGATTTTTAAATATTTAAATATGGATTTTTATATAAAACCTAATTATGATAATGACTTTTTAACATATCTATCACAAACAATTTTGTGATATTTTTTCATATATAAATGGATCTGCTAGAAGAAATTAATAATGTTGGAGAATTAAGATTTAAAGAATATAAACCATTAAAAAGTTTAAATTTAAATGAAAAATATAAAATTGAAAAATTTGAAAGAAGTAAAGATAAATATGGATATACAATTATTGTTGAATTAGAAAAATGTAAAGTACATTTACCAAAAAGATTTACTAATGTAATTGATGATAAATCGATTAAAGAATTAAATAAAAAAGATTTACATTTAATTGTCACTGATATTAAGACATTTGATGATAAAGAAACTGCTTTAGTTAAATTTGAATAATTATTACAATATTATTGATACTAAACCAGAATTTTACTTGTTTTAAAAAATTCAAATTTTATTGAAAAAATACTATTAAAATTTTAAATTACCTTATGAAAAGTCGACTATTAAAAAAATACTTATAAAATGTGATAATTTTACTGGTTTTTAAAAAAAATTTATTTTGTACAAAATTTTAGGCATATTTGTTAAAAATTTCATTAAAATTGCATATTTTTTATGACAATTTGACAAAAGCTAAAAATTGGCCAAAAAGTGGCAAAAATATTGCATAATTGTATAAAAAAACTATGAAATTTGTTTGATGTTTTATTGTCTCCAAAAGTGTCCTAGGAACCCCATAGTACTATCTACTTATATATATATATATATATATATATATATATATATAAGTAGATAGTATCATGTTACTTCTAGGACACTTTTGGAGACAATCAAAAATCAAACAAATTTCACAGTTTTTTAATACAATTATGCAATATTTTTGCCATTTTTTGGCCAATTTTCAGCTTTTGTCAAATTGTCTTAAAAAATATGCAATTTTAATGAAATTTTTAACAAATATGCCTAAATTTTCTACAAAATAAAATTTTTTTAAAAACAAGTAAAATTATCACATTTTATAAGTATTTTTTCAATAAAATTAATAGTCGACTTTTCATAAGGTAATTTAAAATTTTAATAGTATTTTTTTCAATAAAATTTGATTTTTTTTAAAACAAGTAAAATTAAGGTTTAGTATCAATATTATTGTAATAATTATTCAAATTTAACTAAAGCAGTTTCTTTATCATCAAAAGTCTTAATATCAGTGACAATTAAATGTAAATCTTTTTTATTTAATTCTTTAATTGATTTATCATCAATTACATTAGTAAATCTTTTTGGTAAATGTACTTTACATTTTTCTAATTCAACAATAATTGTATATCCATATTTATCTTTAATTCTTTCAAATTTTTCAATTTTATATTTTTTATTTAAATTTAAACTTTTTAATGTTTTATATTCTTTAAATCTTAATTCTCCAACATTATTAATTTCTTCTAGCAGATCCATTTATATAGGAAAAAATATCACAAACTTGTTTGTGATAGATATGTTAAAAAGTCATAATCATAATTAGGTTTTATACAAAAATCCATATTTAAGTATTTAAAAATCATAGGTAATAATTTTTTGTATGATATATTACTTTTCTTAAAACATAAATATTTATTAAAAAATAGTGTAATTTTTTCTTTATCTTCATTATTCAATTCAAAATCAATATTGTATATTTTGTTTAAAAATTGATAGTAAAATATCCAATTTGTACAATTCCTTTGTTTTAAAAATAATTTTATATTCTTAGGTGTTATTTCAAAATGATTGGAAATACATAAAATATATTTCATTAATTAATTGTTGTGTTTTATATGGTTGAAAATGGTTAAATTCTCTTAAAATATGTTTAAGATGTTTATTCTTATTACTTTTTCTCTTAATCTTTTTTTCATAAATAATTCTTTTACATATATTACATCCTACACAATTTCCAATAATAGTAAAATTAGTTTGATTATGACATCTATAACACATATCCATTTATTTAAAAAAAATTATACATAAATGAATGAACCAATTCATTGTCACAAATGTAAGAAAAAAACTAAAAATATTAATCCACAAATCGTTGAAATGAAAAATGGATTATATAGAATTGCTACTAAATGTTCAATTTGTAAAACAAATAAAAGTAAAATTTTGAAAAAAGAAGTTAAACCTATAATTAAAAAAGAATTAACTAAAAATGAACAAATAATTGAAGCAAATGAAATTCATGCTCCAATTAGAAAGAAATTTCTAAAAAGAAAAATAATTACATTAGGTATTGATGATTTATGGGCGGCAGATTTAATTATAATGAAAAATTATGAAAAAGAAAATGATGGTTATAAATATATGTTAAATGTGATAGATACTTTCTCAAAATATGTTTGGTCAAAACCATTAAAGAAAAAAGATGGAAAAACAGTTTCTAGAGCATTTGAAGAAATAATTAAGGATGCAATTAAAATTAATCATAAATCACCTAATCTTTTACATACAGATAAAGGATTAGAATTTATCAATAAAGAATTTAAAGAAATATTAAATAAATATAATATTAAATTGTATCATACAGAAAATGAAGAAAAATCAAGTATAATAGAAAGGTATAATAGAACACAAAATGAAAAAATGAAAATACAGTTTGAAATTAATAAAAAATATAGATGGATAAATATTTTACCAAAAATTGTTAAAGCATATACTAACTCATATCATTCAACAATTAAAATGAAACCAATTGAAGTAAATAAAAATAATGAAAAGGATTTATTAGATACTGTTTTTAAATATAAACCACCAAAAATAATAACCAAATCAAAATTTAAAATAAATGATAGAGTTAGAATTGGAAATAAAAAATCAACATTTTCTAATAAATATAAAAATAATTGGTCTAGAGAAATATTTATAATTTCTAAAATTAATAATACAAATCCAGTTACTTATAGTATAAAAGATCAAAATAATGAAGATATTATTGGAAATTTTTATGAATATGAATTGAAAAAAACCAATTTGTAAATTTTATTTTATATAAATGGAAAAGATATGTTTAAGGTGTAAATTATATAAAGATATATCTAAATTTTACAAAGACAAAAATACTAAAGATGGGTTATATTATTATTGTAAAGAATGTAAGGATGTGTATTATAAAAAATTATATGATAGTATTAAAGTTATTGAATTAAATGAAAAACAATGTCATAAATGTAAAGAAATTAAAGATATTTCAAATTTTAATAATTATCATTATAGTAAAGATAGAAAAAATACAATTTGTATACAATGTATTAGAGAAATGTTTTTAAAACCACAATTTTGTGAATGTGGAAGAAATATTAAATGGACTAATAATTATTTAAGACATTTAGAAACTAAAATTCATGACAAAAATATAACAAAACTAGAAAATTTAAAAATATGATAAAAAAATGAAGACAAAATTTTACTTGTTTTAAAAAAATTCAAATTTTATTTAAAAAATATGATTTAAACTATAAATTACCTAGTAAAAAGTGGAAATACTTCTTATATTTTTAAGAGTTTTATTTCTAAGTAAAAATTATTTTTAATAAATAAAGAATTTCACCCCTAATAAATGGAACGAACAAATAAAAATATTAATTGTCCTTATTGTAATAAAAATATATTATATAAAAATTATTATAGACATTATAATTCAACTAAACATTTACTAAATAAACAAAAATATGATAATAAAATATTTGAATTAAAACATTGGTGTAAAAATAATAATATATATAATTATAAAAATAAAACTTTAGATGAATTAACAAAATATTAAAGAAACATTTGATCTTACAAATTATTCATTATTTAATATAGTAAAATTAAATGAAATTGCAAAAAAACTTATCTGTCATAAATTATGAAAAATTATCTAGAGATGAACTAATTAAAAGATTAAACAAAATTAAAGAAAATCCAAATAATTTAGAATATAGATCATTTAAATATATTCAAAATTTAGCAATTAAAAATAGTATTAAAATTGTTAATAAAACTAGAAAAGAATTGATTGGATTATTAAATGATTATTTTAAAAATAGACCAATTCCAAAAGAAAATATAATAAATATTCAAGAAGCTTCGTCATTAAAAGGATATTTTCAAGATTATATTTTAACAAATTCAAATGATGATTTAGATATTAATGATTATTTAGAAACTCAAAGAAATGAAATAAAAAAATTGATAGAAAAACAAAAATTTAAAAATATTAAAGGACAGATGGCTTTAGAATGTGAATATGAAAGAAAATTAATAAATGGTGAAATTCAAAATAGTAATATGTATTTTTGCATAAAAAGTTCAGATATTTTAAATATAGATGATTTTATTGATGATCAATTTAAGAAATTAATAGTTAGAGAACAACTAAATCAACCATCAAAAGGCTCTGGTTGGTCATTAAAAAGATGTGTTGAACTAAATCTAAAATTATCTAAAAATAATTCATTAAATGCTGGATCATATATAGAATTACCAAATGAAATTAAGAATAAAAAATGTTGTGTAAATTTTAAAAATAAAGATGAATATTGTTTTATTTATGCAATTAGATGTGCTATTGATAAACCAAAAGAACATGCTGAAAGAGTTAAACAATATCAAAAATATATAAATGATGATATTTTTAAAGGTTTTGATTATCCAATATCATTGAAAGATATTAAATTATTTGAAAAAAGATCATTTGATTCTAAATATAACTATCCATCAATGTCAATAAATATTTATAGAATTGATGAAGATGAAAAAATAGTGCCATTACAAATATCTGAACATTATAATTCAAAACTAGAAATTGATTTATTATATTATAAAATTGGTAATAATTCTCATTATATATTGATTACTGATTTAAGTAAGTTAGTATCTAAGCAATTAACACAAAAAAATAAAAATAAAAAATATATTTGTAGAAGATGTTTGACTCATTTCTACAAAAATAAAGACTTGAATAATCATTTAGAGATATGTAAATCATTAGAACCTTGTAGACCTATAATGCCATTTAAAGGTCAAACTGTAAGTTTTAAAAATTATTATAAAAAGTTTGAACATCCATATGTAATTTATATGGATTTTGAAAGTATATTAGAAAAGATTGATAATTGTAAAAATAATCCAAATTGCTCATATACAAATAAAATTCAAAAACATAAACCATATGGATTTACAATCTATTTAGTATCTAGAGTAACTAATAAAATGTATAAACCTATTATTTGTTATAGAGCAAAAAATGAAGAGGAATTAATAAATGTACCAAATAAATTATTTGAATATTTAGATGAAATTTCAAAATATATAGCTAAAAAATATAATTCAAAAAATAAAAAGCCTATGAATTTAACTAATGAAGAAGAAATTAATTATTAGAAAACAAATATTTGTCATATTTGTGAAAATAGTGGTTTTGATAATGATAAAAGAATAAAAGTAAGAGATCATTGTCATTTAACAGGAAAATTTAGAGGTGCTGCACATTTAAATTGTAATTTAAATCTAAAATTTCCTCAAAATATTCCTATATTCTGTCATAATAGTTCAAATTATGATACACATTTGTTTATAAAAGAATTAGCTAAAAAATATGGTAAAATTGATTTGTTAGCTAATACAGATGAAAAATATATAAACTATTCAGTAAATTCTGGTTATGATTATGAATTTGAAGGTGATAAACCTAGAAAATTTATAAAATTCTCATTTGTAGATACATTTAGATTTATGGCTACATCAATTGAAAAATTAGCTAAAAATCTTAAAGAATTTAAGCATATAAATAAATTTATAAAAGAAAATGATATAATTGAATATGATAATGAAACTTTAAAAATATTAACTTCTAAAGGTGTATTTCCATATGAATTTATTGATAATGTTGAAAAATTAAACTATGATAAAATATTAGAAAAAGATCAATTTTATAGTTGTTTAACTAATGAAAATATAAGTGATGATGATTATAAACATTATATAAAAGTTTTGAATAAATTAAAAGTAAAAACATTAGGTAATTATTCAGATTTATATAATATTCAGGATGTATTATTATTAGCTGATATATTTGAAAATTTTAGATCTGTTTGTTTGAAAAATTATCAATTAGATCCAGCACATTATCTAACATCACCATCATTAGCTTGGGATTCTATGTTAAAATTAACAAAAATTGAACTAGAATTAATAAGTGATTATAATATGTATTTAATGATTGAAAAAGGTATTAGAGGTGGTATTTCACAATGTATAACTAGATATTGTAAAGCAAACAATAAATATACAAAAAATTATGATAAAACAAAACCTGAAAATTATATGTTATATATAGATGCAAATAATCTATATGGATGGGCTTTAAGTCAAAAATTACCTTATAAAGATATAACATGGATGAATCCTAATACATATACATTAAATGAATGGGAAGAAACAATATTAGAATTAGATGAAAATGCTGAATATGGATATATATTAGATGTTGATTTAGAATATCCTATTGAATTACATGATGACCATAAAGATTTACCATTAGCACCTGAACATTATAATAATAAGCTTTGCACAACATTATTTGATAAAAAAGATTATGTTATTCATTCAAGAAACTTAAAATATTATCTACAAAAAGGATTAAAATTAAAGAAAGTTAATAGAGTTATAGCATTTGATCAAGATGATTATATGAAAAAATATATTGAATTAAATACCAAATTAAGATCCAAATCAACATAAGATTTTGAAAAAGACTTTTTTAAATTGATGAATAATAGTGGTTTTGGAAAAACTATGGAAAATGTTAGAAATAGATGTGATATTAAATTAGGTGATGAAAAGTTTTCATTAAAACAAGCAAAAAAACCTAATTTTAAAACATTTAGTATATTTGATAAAGACTGTATTGCTTCACATATGATAAAAGAAAAGGTTAAGTTTGATAAACCAATCTATATAGGATTTTCAGTATTTGATTTATCAAAATTACATATGTATCAATTTTATTATGAAAAATTAAAGAAGTTTGATCCAAATATAAGGTTATTATATATGGATACAGACAGTTATTTTATAGAATTTAAAAAAGATCCATATAAAATTATTAAAGAAAATATTAATGAATTTGATACAAGTGATTATAAGAAAGAACATGAATGCTATAGTGAAAAGAATAAAAAAATAATTGGTAAATTTAAAGATGAGTTAAATGGTGAAATATTAGAAGAATATTGTGGCTTAAGATCAAAATTATATAGTTATGAATTTAATAATAAAAATCCTGTAAAATGTAAAGGTATTAAGAAAAGTGTTGTTGATAAAACATTACATATGGATGATTTTAAGAAATGTTTATTTGATGATCAAGAACAATATAGAGAAATGACTTGTATTAGAAGTTTTAAACATGAACTATATACAATTACAATAAATAAATTAGCTTTAAGTAATAGAGATGACAAAAGATTTATTTGTGAAAATAAAATTGATACATTACCTTGGGGGTATAAAAATAATTATAAATAAATGGAAATTTTAATTGTTCCAAAAGAATTAATAAATAATGATTTTGATATAAAATTATATTTATTTAAAACTAAAATATCAAATAAATTTTTAATATATCTTTTTAAATATAAAAATTATTTTGTATATCATTATAAGTTTAATTTTATAATAGAACCATTTATAAATATAATAAAAAATTATGTTAAAGAAAGTTTTAAAGAAAATGATCAAAATTATATTAATAATTTATAACCATATGATATTGAATTTATACTATAATTTTATGTATATTTTTAAATATTTTCTTTAATAAATTTAAATATATTCAATAATTTATTGAATATCTAACCTAAAAATATCTATAAATTTTACTTTATTATCATTATAAGTAAGACCCGTCTTTAAGACGGGTCTCAAATTTGTATATAATTTATTATATTTATGAATATTTTTGAATGTTTAAGAAGGGTAACATTTTGTTACCCTTAAGTTTTTATTGTATAATAAGGTTACCTCCTTTAAAAAATTTTAAAATAAATATTCTAATTTATATGGGACCCATTTTGGGTCCTACCTAATTTTAATAAGTTTTGTATGTTTTTCATTATATGATAGGGGGGACAAATTGTCCCCTCTAAAAATATCTATAAATTTTAATCTATCCTTATTGTTTTCTATTTTTTTATTTTAAAATTAATAAATATAAACCAGATTCATTAATAAACATTGTTTTATTATCTATTTTATTGACGCCCTGTTTTAGGGCATCTGAAAAACATGTTTGTACATCAATTTCTAGGGTGTCATAATTTGTTACACCTATAATTTTTATGTAAATTAATTTATCATTATTATGTAAATGTAACTGTTGGTTACACTTGATATATTTTAAGTTTTATATATTTTTCTTTTACATTATCAATTAAAACTTTTCTAGAATTTTTATATTTTAAAATATAACAAATATCTTTTCTTTTAAACCAAGGTTTATTTTGTTTATTAAATACAATTAATTTATTATTAAATATAAAATTATTGTTAATTAAATAAATTATTGTTTTTATTATTTATGTAGATAAATTTTATATTACAAATTTTGTTTTAATCTTAAATATACAATACTTTTAATATTTTCATTATTTATTTGATTTCCATCACTATCTTGAATAGATATTACAATATTTTGAATTTTATTTATATTTTTTAAAGGAATATAATCAATTTCATTTGGTTTTTCACTAATTTTTGATCCATATTCAACATTTGGATAAAATGAATATAGAATTTCTGATTCTTTATGTAAATGTGAATGATCTTTATGATTTTCAAAACTAGGATCAACTAAATTACAATGTATTTCAATAACATCAAAAGGTCTAATTTTTGGTAGTTTTATTCCTTTTGTTAATACATTTGGTTCAATCATTTTATCATCTAATCCTAATAAATCAATTATAATTGTTGTTACTATAATTTTAACAGGAGATTTTATTATAATATATGGTCCATCATTTTTCAGTATAAAATCATTTTCATCAAATTTATTAATTTTCTTTTTAAATTCTTTTAAACTATTGATAAAAATATTTTTTATTTCTTCAATTGTATAATTTCCTTTATTTATATCAAAATATTGATCTATAATTTTATCATCTTCATCTTTAATAGAATATCCATAACAGTTTTTATAATCATTTGGTATATTTGATATAAAATTATCTGAATAAAATCCACTTAAACCAATACTATATTTTCCATCTAAATGTATTGGATGTTCTAATCTTAATTCTAGTTTGGATGAATGACCAATTATTTTAAATAATTTCATCTTATTTAAATGGAGAAATTTTTAGAAAACAAAGATAATATAAAATTAGAATCATATGATAAAAATAATAAAAATGATCAACCTATTAGATTATTAATTATAGGAACAAGTGGATCTGGTAAAACTACATTATTATTAAATTTTATTTACAAAAGATTAATTCCATATTCAAATTTATATATTTTTAGTAAATCATTAGAACAACCATCTTATAAATTATTACAAAAAAGATTTAAAAATATAGAATCAAATATTAATAAACAAATTTCTTATTTTTCATGTGATGATATGATTCCACTAAATAAATGTAAACCAAATTCATTAGTAGTTTTTGATGATTGTATTTTAGAAAAACAAGATAAAATTAAAGAATATTTTATAATGGGTAGACATAAAAATATATCATGTATTTATTTATCACAATGTTATTCAAAAGTTGATATGCAATTAATTAGAAATAATTTAAATATGTTATGCATCTTTAAACAAAATGAACATTATATGAAAAAAATATATAATAATTTTGTTGGATCGGATATGAAATTTGATAAATTTAAAACTATTTGTAATGATTGTTGGAAAGAAGACTATGGATTTTTAACTATTAATTTATTGAAAAAAATCAAATGATGGAAAATATATGAAAAATTTTTCTGATATTAAATAATGATAACTGCTTGTTGTATGTTTGATTCAATAATTGATAGAATATTTATTTTATTAGTATTATTTATTTCATTAGTATTTATATATTTAATGAAAATTACAGAAATAAAGTAAAATAAATTGTGTTTAACATAAGAAGTGTTTATGTTAACATGATTTGTGTTTGTGTTAACATGATTTGTGTTTTGTGTTAACATGATTTGTGTTTTGTGTTAACATGATTTGTTTTTATGTTAACATAATTTGTGTTTGTGTTAACATAATTTTTGTTTTGTGTTAATATGATTTGTGTTTATGTTAACATGATTTGTGTTTATGTTAACATGATTTGTTTTGAACCTAAATTTTTCTTTGTAATAAAAGGATAAAATATCTGTTAATGAAGCTAAAAAATTAGATGATATTGAGAAAAAATTAATAAAAGAATTTAAAAATCAAATTAAAATTGAAGATAATTATGAAAAAATTAAACAAAAAGCATATGAACCTATAACATCAGCAATTGGTAAAGTTGAAAATAAAATTGGTGAAGTCTTAAATGAAAATAAAAACCTTATGGAATTGGTACCTATTGTTAATAATTTTGCCAATATATCAATACCAGAAACTGAAGAACTAAATTTACCTTCAAGTACTCCATTTAGACCAATCAGACAACCAATAATTCAAGAAGAATCGACATTTATTGACCCAAATTTAATTTCACCTCAAACATTAGATAAAATTATTGGTCCATTAGCACAAAAATATTTACCAAGAACAAAAGATGATAAATTTGGTTTATATTGGAATAAACATAAAAAATCATTTATGATTGGTGATAAAATAACTGTAATTGATAATGATGATTTAATAATTGATGATAAAAAATATAATGGAACACATGGATTATGGAGATTGTTAACTTATGAAAAGAAACCAGATAATAATTTATATACACAAGATGATTTAAATAATTATTCAAAAATTTTATGGGAAACTAATTCAATTTATAAAAATAATGATCCAAATAGTAAGAAACCAAAATCTAGTAAAGGTGATAAATATATTAATTTAATTAAACATATTTGGGAATTAAAAGGTGAAATTGAAGGTTCAGGAATCAGACAATATATAGAAAATAAAATTGAATATAGATTTATAGATGATTTAAATAAATTAGATAATATTATTAATTATATATATGCACAAGAAAAAGCTGGCAATAATAATTTTTTAAACGAAAAGAAAGCAATTAAAGACTTTATATCAAATAAATTAGATGAATTAATTGAAAAACCTGAAGGAATTAAGTATTTAAAAAGAATTTTGGCAAATATTTCATCACCATTATTAAAAGATGGATCAGGTATTTTAAATAATGTTATAAATAATTTACCTTTTGAATTACATGTACCTGGCTATCAATATCTAGGGCCTGGAACTAAATTAAATAAAAGAGTAAAAAGAGGTGATCCTGGAATAAATGATTTAGATAAAGCTGCTAAAGAACATGATTTATTTTATAGAGATCATAAAGATACAAAATCTAGAAGTGAAATAGCTGATAAAATTTTACAAGATAAAGCATGGGATATAGTAACATCAAATGATCATAGAATTGGTGAAAGATTAATTGCATTACCAACATCAGGTGCTATGTGGATGAAAAGAAAATTTGGTATGGGTTTAGAAGTAGGATTAAAATTTTAATAAAATTAATTATATTAATCTATATTATAAAAAACTATAAATTATTTTCTTAATAAATGGAAAAAACAAATATAAACTTGACAGATAATCAAAAATCAAAAATAAAATTAGCATTTAAAAATAAAAAATCAGTTATAATTCAATTTAATATTGATCAATTTAATGAAAATGGAAAAGATATTATATTATTATCTAAAAGACAAATTAATAAACTAAATAAACATAAAAAATTAAATAAAGGATTAAGATTTGAATTTTCATATAATCGATTAAAAGAAATAAAAAATGGTGGATTACTAAAAGAAATTTTAGATTTTGCTGATAATATACCTATAGTTAAAAATTATACACCAAATGTTAGAAAGGGAGCAAAAGTAGTAAAAGAATCTATAATTCCTAAATTTAGAAATTTTGTTGATTGGTTAGATCATGAATTAAAAAATGTAGAAGGATCTGGTTTAGATAAAAAAACATTAAAATATATGAAACAAAATTATAAAAAAAATTTGAACCACTAACATTAGGTGAATTAGAAAAATTGTGTAAAAATATAAAATATTTTAGAGGTGTATTTATGAGAGATATATTACCTAATAAAGTTAATAAATTTGAATGTGGAATTATAAATTTAGATTCATTTGATGGAAATGGAACTCATTGGGTTTGTTATTATAAAAAAGATAAAATTAAATATTATTTTGATTCATATGGAAATATAGTTAATAAACCACCAATAGAATTAGTAAATATTTAGGAAAAGATAATATATTTTATAATGATAATCAAATTCAAAATTATAATGATCCACCAATTTGTGGTCATTTATGTATTTTTATATTAAATGAATTAAATAATAATAAAAAATTTGATAATATAATAAATAAATTAATCCTTAATAAATATGGATTCACAAAATATATTTGATCTGTTTGGAAGACAGAAAAAACATCCAATTAATATTAAAGAAGATTATATAAATTCTAAATTAAATATATTTTTTAATAATTTTAGTAAAAGTTTTAAAAGTCATGTAAAAAAGACTGAAAATCTAGTAAATGCTATTGGTTTATCAAAAAATTATATAAGTATTAATGGTAAAAGAATTGTTAATGTTAAACCAAGTATAAATAAATATGATGTTGTAATAAAATCAGAATTAGATGAAGTTTTAGATTCAATTATTAAAATTGGTAATGATCATTCAGAAACTAAAAAGGATTTAAATAAAATTACAGACTTTTTAATTAATATTGGAAAATATGTTGAAAATTTAGAAGAAAAATTAGAAAAAGAACTAAAATTTCTATTTGATGGAGTCAATGAATCCATAAAAGAATTAAATGCTGAAATAATACTAATTAAAGATGATATAGATAAATTACAATAATTATTTTATATAAATGGAGTTGATTTATTGTCTTAAATGTAAACAAAAAACTAATTCTAAAGATATTCAGATAATAAAATTGAAAAATATAAATGTAATTAAATCAAAATGTTGTATTTGTAATTCAAAGAAAAGTTGTTTTACAAAATTTTCTCCCTAATAAATGGCTCTATACATTTCATTTGATTTATTCATTATCAGAAACCAAAATCAATTAAACAAAGATGATTGGGATGATATTTCTGAAAAATATGAATTGAGTATTAATATGATGAGATTGTTTCAAAATAAATTAAATTGGCAAAAAATTGCTCAACATCAAAATTTAACTATAGATTTTATTACTGAATTCATAAATTATCAATTAAAAGATTATATTGATTTGATTTGTAAATATCAAGATTTAACTGAATATTTCATTCATGATTATGCATTTACATTAAATTGGGAATTAATTTTAGAACATCAAAAAATATCAGCAAAATTTATACTTGATCATGCTACTGAAATTGAATATTTTAAAAGTAAAAATGAAATTGATACATAAAAATGATAAAATTTGACATCATTAAATCATAAAAATTTTACTTGTTTTAAAAAAGCTTCTGATTTTAAAAATTTATCCTTAATAAATGGCTGATTACAAAAAATATATAAATGATATTGAAAGAGCTGAATACAAAAATTTCTATCCATTATCTAAATTACATTTAAATGAACCTAATAAAAAAACTGAATTTAATATAGATTTTGGAGATGGATTTTGTACTTCTAAATTTCAATTTTATATATCTGGTAAATTGACTAAATCTGATGGAAATGCATATGATAATGGTGCTAATATAAAATTAATTGATAATTTTGTTCCATTTTTATTTTCAAAAATTGAAGTTAGAAAACATAATAAATTGATTGATGAAATTGAATATCCTGGTCTATTAAGTACAATTAAAGGTACTATAACTTATTCAAAATCAGAAATAAATCAGATAAATAATGGTTTTGAATCAAATTTTAAAAATAAATTTGAAGCAATTGGTAATTTATCTCATTTTGGATTAGGATTTTTTGAAAATGTAAATATTCCAATATACAAAGGAGGTTTTAATATAACATTTATTAGATCAGAAGATAATGATGCAATTTTTAGATGGAAAACTAAAAAGGCTGATGGATCTTATGATAATGCTACATTACCAACTGAAGGTAAAAAAACAATTGATGAATTTTTTATTAGAGTTCCTATAATTGAATACAAAACAACAAGTAAAATTCAATTAATTAATGAACTAAGCAAATTGGAAAAAGTAAATTTTCATTTTAATCATTGGCAATGCATTGAACAAAAAAAATATTACAGGAAAGAATTTAAGTTTTGATATAACAAATATCTATAGAAATATTTATAATCCAAAATTTATTATAATTGGATTTCAAAAATCAAGAACAAATGATCAGTTATTTGATACTTCTAAATTTGATAGTATGTATGTAAAAAATATAAGAGTAAAACTAAATGGTCATTATTACCCTGATGAATTGGAAAATTTTGATATAAACAATGAAAAATTTAGAATTATGTATGAAATGTATCAAGATTACAAAAAAGTTTATTATATTAGTAGTAAAATGTATTATAGTCCAACAGAATTTCTAGATAATAGACCAATTTATGTAATTGATTCTACAAAAAATCCAACAAATATTTCAAGTTCAAAAAATGATATTATTATTAATGCAGATTTTGATTATGATATAGTAGCTACTAGTAAAACAAATTGTTATATTATTATTGTATCTGAAAAATTACTTGAATATAATATAATCAAAAATGATATTACTGAAATTAATTAGAATGAATTATTACTATTTTAGTCAAATTTATTGAAAAAATACTACTAAAATTTTAAATTACCTTATGAAAAGTCGACTATTAATTTTATTTAAAAAATACTTATAAAATGTGATAATTTTACTTGTTTTTAAAAAAAAATTTATTTTGTAGAAAATTTTAGGCATATTTGTTAAAAATTTCATTAAAATTGCATATTTTTTATGACAATTTGACAAAAGCTGAAAATTGGCCAAAAAATGGCAAAAATATTGCATAATTGTATTAAAAAACTGTGAAATTTGTTTGATTTTTTATTGTCTCCAAAAGTGTCCTAGAAGTAACATGATACTATCTACTTATATATATATATATATATATATATATATATATATATATATATATATATATATATAATATAAGAATATATAAACAGCCATAACGAGAAACGACAAATGTTAGTTATAAATATATAGGCCTACACCGATCATGCCTTTTCCTTCAGGGAAAAAGACAAGGAAGCGTTAGAGGAAAGCGAAACGTCTCTTACGGATTCGAGAAAAAACCTTTACCTAATGTTCGCTGTTGGTGGCTAAATACATTGATAGGATAGGAAGTAAATACTCGCTCTTGATAACAAGGCCAGTTCTTATTTCAAAATACCGCTTACTTAGGAATATTTCTTTACAATCAATTAACATTGCACAGTTTATTATTATTTTTTTTTTTATTAACAAATTATAAACTTTCATAGCCACACTCCTCGCCCCAGACATATTGAATAAAAACCTAAGATAAATATATTTTATAATTAATTTAGATCTACAGTATAGTTATCCGTTATTTTCATAGAACGGTGACTTGTTGTTGATAAGATTGAATTGCTTAGAAATAAATTTATTAAACATGCAAACTGGGTAAAACCGCCCAAACCGAGTATTGGAATTAAGGTTGAGGTAGGTAGCATCATCAGTCGCACTCTCTGTCACGTGTTATTGACTGATAGACGCTTCGGCTCAGGATAATTGATAACCTTCACTATATAACCGTAAACAATTTTTTCTTAACCTGTAATAAAACTTAAAAAAAACAGCAAAAAGTATATAGTAAAAAAATAAATAACAATGGTTTGAAATGGAATTGACTGTACTAATAAAACTAAAAGCCTAAAGTAGGGAATATTACCAAGGTGGTAGGCCTACTGTTTAATTACCTCGACCATCTCAAGTTTAACTTTACCTGTACAGCAATAATAAAACAGTCATCTTCATAAAAACTATATATGTGAATTTAAAACATTTTATTACATTTTAGGACTTCTGAAAAAAAGACCATAATGAAGCGATGTCACGAATTAGAGCGTGGAATGGGTCGCCGCCGTCAGCTGTCTCTACAGACGACCTCATGTACTCAGACAAGTAGAAACAAGTCGGAAAAATAGGTTAGGTTAACCTAAAATAACGCCACTTATCCTAATGTAAACTAATTATAGTTTTCCAGCTGACTCTGCGACGCTCAGACCATTGAGTGACCACGCAACATTGGCCTAGTGTTTGGGGGTGGTGGGACTGATAATCTTATTGCTACCATACAGTTAGCAACAATAGATTAAATACTCTTTTTTACTAAATTAGCCACCCTGACAACATAATCCTGTTCATTAAGTGAAAACTGAAGAGCGGTCTAGCTAATTGAAACGTACCCCAAAAGATTTATCCTTAAACATGTTAGTTTGAAGCTTGAAGTTTTGTTGAAAAAGATGTAAGTATAGGCTAATCTAATTCCAAAACAATTCCTTAAAGACGGATATGAAATTTGTTTGCCTATAAAATAAATTTCTACTGCCAAATGACCTACCTAACAGTTTTTTGTGTGTGATAAAAATTCGAGAGGTTTAAAAGTAATGAAAAGAAGGGAGATGTTTCTAAAGCAATTAAATAATAATAAAGATATCGAAGAAAAAATACATACAAACATAATTTGAACAATATAAAGAGGAGTTTTTATAAGCTCTAAATTCTACAATAATCTATTTTATTATCATCCCAAAATTAAAGATTTACAGCAAAGGGTATTAGGAAGAAGCTCCATGGAAGAGATCTTAAATTCATGGATGAAATTACCTAAAAAAGGAAAAGAAGTTTCTTTATACAGTCAAGTAAGATATGTCAGTTTCTGATTGAGCAAGAGGGTCTTTCTGGCTCAGATTGGCGCACAGCTTTAAGCTTGCAATATTGCTTTCTTGAGGACTGCTTTGATTCACGGACCCTACACGAACCATTTCAGGACACTGCAATGAGCTCGAAACTTTTGTATACACTCTGGGTTTCTACAGCCAAGGCGCATTCGTTTGAAACTAGAGAAACAATTATGTCAGGGAAATACTGAACAAACACTACTAAAGAACTAAGCTTGTACTAAATTAACAAAGCTTTTCAGTACATCAAGAGGTATATTTATATTTCAAACTGTTAAAGTACAAGAAGAGTAGATGATATTGGCAATTCACCGAAAGAAAAATTAGTAACGGATAAAAGGACTTCACAATTATATTTGAATACACTCTCAATCAGTGGATACAGTAGGTAAAAAGGAAGGTAATCTACGAACAAACCATCTCGTTCTTCAAAGCAAAATATTCTAAGTTGAAAACTTAAGAGTAATTTAACTTATGGTTGGAGCCCGAGAAACTTTAAACTCGAACTATGTAAATTTCAGAAAACAATTCAAAATTATAAAATCAACTGACGAAATTTTAGTCTTTACCATTAAAAAAAAAATCCTATCTATACAACCTAAGAAACTTGTACCAGCACATTCACATAAAAAAATACTATATAAATTTGAAAATAGCTAAAGAAGCTTGAAACCATAGATGTGATAGATAGTTATATCGCTTAAAACAAAAATTTCTTTTTGATAACATCATTTTTATGTTCAAAACCACATTATCTTTAATACACTGTGTCAATTGGAAAACCATTACAAGTAAGGCCGGTGAAGGGTGTCCTGTTAGGATAAGCCTAATCATGCATATTAGATTAATAACGATTCTTAGATTAATAACGATTAATAAACGATTCTTGAATACAAAGTACTAATATGGGATAACAAAGTAATAACAATAACATTCAATGGCTTTTCAGTGGAGGGAGATCAGCAATTAACTGACAGTTCTCGTCGGCTGAGAGACCTGCACTTTTTTGTTTTCCATGCAGGTTGACCTATAGCTTCGTGACAAAAAAAAAAAAAAAAAAAAAAAAAGATAACTCATAGCTTTACCACTGAGCTACAACCGCTGCCTCTGCCTATTATTGAAAGTGACGGAACATAACACATACGTGGGGTTCATTGCTTTACGTCCATTCAAAATAACACTAAACTGTAATGAAAACGTAGTTAGTAGAGGACCCAGCCCCCTCTATCGTGCATAATAAGCGAGATAGTGATACCCGAAAGATATACTCTTGAAATCGATTATAACCTTTTTCTGGGTACACTAAGGGTCACAAAAACCAATGTTGCCCCGATGAACTCTCTTGCAAAAGTGGTTTAATCTTGTGTTAAACATATGAAAATTTAAGTGATTTTTTAATGTACTTGTTGCATAATAATAGTCATAGCTCCGTTGTTTTTTGGTCGATTTGATAAATTAAAGATAGAAATGTTCACAAAAAGTAGGCAAACAATACTAATGCATTTTAAACGCTTTTATTACACCGGAAAGTAGTTAAAAAGCCTCTGAAACAAAAAATATTGTTCAAAAATATATTTATGTTTGTTTCCAATTATGTTTACGTCATACCAATGGCTCCGATGTCATTAAATATGATACCACTAGATAGATTAGGTAATTTACAACAATTTATGTCTCTTATAGTTTTTTCCTACGAAGTGCCGTTTTCGAGAAATATGTAATTTTACAAAGTTTGTCAGGTTTAGGGCCGCGCGCTGTTGGCGGGTCTCGTCGACGTGGACCGCCACACAGAGCTAAGTTATCAATCATTCCATTGTCATTTTAAGACTTAATAATGTATACCAAGTTAATATTTAATCTGAACTGCTTTCGTTGTACCTGCTTGAACATAAATTGCAATTACCCTGTTGCAGCAGACCTGCGTCCTCAAAGGTTTTTAATTGTTTTTATAATAAATTGTCATCGCCAAATTAAGTGTTTGGTTTTGCAGGATTATTATTTTTTTCTGCAGGGTTAAAAATTTATACATAAATGAAATTATACATAAAATGGGTTGTCGATATATATATATATATATATATATATATATATATATATATATGAAAAATTTCTGTATTATGTAATTACTTTCAGACTATACAAATTACTATTTTGTGACATTACGTTGCTGAGCGTTGATAACTATTGATAACACTGAACAAAATCCATGTTACAACCTTCATACAGCCTTAAATAAAAATTTGTTTGATTTAATCAGACATGAATACTTGTAGCTTTAAAAAGAAGGATCATATTATTTATATTAAATCCCTGCAAACCGGTTTAGTTTTCGATTTATTTAGATAACACAGTTTTCCATATGATTATAATGTTTTATAATTATAGCCTACTACATAAGATTGCAATATTCTTGCCATAATGTATCATAATTATTCTTAATTCAGATTTTTAAGATTTATGTTGCATTTTAAATCTTATGATCTAGCACGTGGCACGTGGGGTCATTTCGTTTCAAGCTTCATCCCCCTAGCCTTTGATTTAGTTCTAGAGGCTGCTTTAAAATGTTGACCAAATTTCATAAAGGACTTTAAAATGTTTAACAACAACAGATTACCCACAGATACATTTGGAATATATACTATAGACAAAAATAGTTCGTCTTTCACTGCATAATCAACACAAATATTGTTTGAAAAGGCATAATTTCTTTGAATTGTACTGTAGCTGATGTTTTCACAAACAGAAAGGAATACATTACAAAATGCGAATTTTGCGCACGGGCCCCCTAGTTTTAGCAAATTTCCCTATGGGGAATACGCTATTATGGGACCAGGTTACTTTTTCATTTTTATGTCCCCAGAGGCCAAAATACTGTTCGTACATTTTCATATTTCCGTGGTACTAATAACACTAATAACACAAATTTAAAGTTAATAAATTAACTTTAATTTATTTTAAGTTAATTAAAGTTCAAATTTTGAACTTTTGACAGGGACTTCCGATTTTGATGAACTTTTAGTATGAAGTTGTAGGTAGGAACAGGTATATTTCCATGAGTTCGCGAACCAGCATTATCAGGTTATGGGAACAAGGTTTTATGGGGTTTTAAAAGGGCAAAAAACGGGTTTATGGCATTTTTGGACATAAGTTTTCAAAATTAAACAATGTTAACTAAAACCATTTAAGAGCTACAAAAAACAAACAATTTAGTATTTTGAATTGTTAACATGGCCTATTAGGTTACGGAGAAAATACAAAAATAGGTTTTCCATGTTATTCTTATGTGGGATTAACAAACCTTGTATCTCACATATAATTTGATCAAATTTAGTATGTACATTCACTAGGTAGGGTTTAACTTATATTTACTTACAGCACTCATCAGGCGGCAAACCTACCTACTCAACCCAAGACCCCTATGGGGTTTATGGGGAAAATGAAAAATATCAGAATTTGATGCAATTTAGTTACATGCACTGGGAATGGATTTTCCTATATCTACTTGCAATACCCAAAAGGCAGCAAATCTACATCCTCGTTCCCATGGTGTTTATGGGAGAATTAAAAAAGGAATCCTATTGGAAATTCGCTGAGTGTGTAGGTCTGCTGCGACGGGGGTATTTTAATGGTGTTAACCAAATATACTTTTTATCATACTTTCACACATGAAAAATAACTTTCACTATATTTGTCTAAGATGGTGTATATTAATATTGATTGATTAAACAATGAAATCGTGTATTGACTATTTCGAACCTTCAATGCATTGGGTTAATAACTCTGTTTCGTTATCGTTAGTAACTTATATTATGCCTACATAATTCATAAAACTTTATTGAGTATCAAACAGTTTAGGATTATCGGAGTTATAGATAATATAATTTTTTGTGCATGAATGTTTCACCAAATATTTACAAGATTGATTTTATTTTCACATTTCAATTTCCTTTATTAAAAGATTCCAATCGAATATTGGTTATGGATTACAAGTATTCCATAAGAAAAAAAGAGGTCTGTCAGTAACAAGCTTCATTAGGCCTAATCGGGCCTTAAAAGAAGGGTTCTCACAACTTTGTTGTTTCTATCATTACTTTAAGCTATTTTTATGTGAAATATTATTCTGAACAAACAAAAGTAAAATTTTGAAAATTTTGTAATACCGATGTAGATATCAGTGCCGTCCTTAGGGTGGAGCGAGTGGAGCGGCCGCTCCAGGCCTCGCGCTGAGGAGGGAATCGCGCCGCGAGGCCTTGCCCGCTAAAAAGTTAGTTGCGTAAAAAGAGGGTAGAGAGGGTAGAGGGCTAGAGGGTAGAGTTCAGGGAGACCCTGTAATTAATAGTTGTGCCAAGTTTCACTTCTGTAACTCAAATAATTTCAAAGATATAGATGTCTAATGGATTGATTACATATATAGACAGTCGGAAAACGTCTAGACATAACTTGGACACATGCTGTCGTATGTTCCATACCCCACAACCCCCCAGCAATCACCGTTAAATAAGGCCTCGCAAAAATATTTTGCTCCAGGCCTCGCATTTCCTAAGAACGGCTCTGGTAGATATAATATGAAAAAATCGTGTTAGGTACACCATTTATAACTCAAGAACTGCTCAACCAATTTCCCAGCAAATTTTTTGGGGGGGGAGGACATATAGGATACTTTTTATCCAGATTCTTAGATGGGGCTCCGCCCTACACGACTTCAAAGTTAAGTTGTCATGTTATTCTTATGGAAGCAACAATTTTGATAATGGAAAATAATTAAATTTAGGAATATTAATTTTATAAATATCTGTTGTTGATTAAAGTATTGAGGGAAGATTGAAAATAAAAGACCAGAGGATATTATAATAAACTTGCAGCGAGTGAGCGTAGCGAACGAGCTTACCTGAAGAACTAAACAATTTTCAGTTTGGCATTTAAGCGATAAATTGTGTTGATTTTTCTCTTTCAAAGTTATTAATTTACAACTAGTGCACGTGTTGCTCGACATCGAGCAATTTATTTCGATACAATACAAAAGTTACATGTAGTTCTAAATCAATGAAATCCGACCAATCCAATATTGTGAATATCGGTGATCACCAAAAACTACAGTTGTACGTTAACGGATGTTTAAAAAGCTCAAACCAATCTCAATGTTATTCTAATCGGAAAATTTCAAATTTAATTTGTGAATAACTTCCTTATTGTCCGACCCCAATTTAAACCTTTAAGTATCCTTGCCTGCTGATATGGGAGTATTATCATTGAATTTTGTATATGGATAAACAATTTTATGCAGAGCTGATAAGAGTAATCAACAAAATGTTACAAAATAGTCAATCTCTGGTTTCCCATTTTTGTATTGAAATAATATTAGTTTAAATAGTTTATAATATATCTACATACAATTAATTAACTATTAATATTAAAAGTTTAATGGATTATGGTGTTTGCATCGATAGTAAAAAAAATTGTTACGATTGCGATTGTTAATTTGTAAGATCTGAAAGTACCAATACAGATTGTTAAAAAATATATATATATATATCGACAAACCATTTTTTATCTATTAATTTACTTTAAATTTGTAACCCTGCATAAAAAATTGGCTATCCTGCAAAACAAACATTCAATTTGGCGATGTCAATTTACTATAGAAACAATTAAAACACTTTGAGTACGCAGGTCTGCTGCAACAGGGTAATTGCAATTTATGTTCAAGTAGGTTAAACGAAAGCAGTTCAGATTAAATATTAACTTGGTATACATTATTAAGTCTTAAAAAGACAATAGAATGATTGATAACTTTGCTCTGTACGGCGGTTTACGTCAACGAGACCGGCCAACAGCGCGGCCCTCGACCTGACAAACTTTGTAAAATTACATTTTACTCGAAAACGGCACTTCATAGGAAAGAACTATAAGAGACATAAATTGTTGTAAGCTACCTAATCTATCTAGTGGTGTCATATTTAGTGACATCGGAGCCATCGGTATGACGTAAACATAATTGGAAACGAACATAAATATATTTTTGAACAATATTTTTTGTTTCAAAGGCTTTTTAACTACTTTCCGGTGTAATAAAAGCATTAGTATAAATGCATTAGTATTGTTTGCCTACTTTTTGTGAACATTTCTATCTTTAATTTATCAAAATCGACCAAAAAACAACGGAGCTATGACTATTATTATGCAACAAGTACATTAAAAAATCACTTAAATTTTCATATGTTTAACACAAGATAAAACCACTTTTGCAAGAGAGTTCATCGTGGCAACATTGGTTTTTGTGACCCTTAGTGTACCCATAAAAAGGTATAATCGATTTCAAGAGTATATCTTTCGGGTATCACCTTAATGGGATTTTGAGGGCTTGGGTCCCCTACTATAGTATGTTCGAAGTTTTATAAAGATGACGAATTTCATCAGGTCAGACGTAATTTGAAAACTCAAATCTGCTTAAACTCAGCCACTTCGTTGACAACTTCATTTGATGTCCTTTCATTGCTGTAAAAGATGTTATTACTAAAAAAAAGGCACTAGTAAAATCTTAAAAGTTTAAAACATAAAAGACCATAATATAAAATATAATGTGATTTATCAGGACAATAGTATTGTCAATCTTCGGTATCTAAACATAGCACGCAGATAGTAGAATTCAGGTAATTAAAGAACCAAATATATATTTATCTGAACATTATATCTTCTAAATGAATATTACTCTTAATATTCCTTTTGAATCATTTGATTTTCCCTTTTAGTCATGTGATACCTACAATCTTGACGTTTTTGTACCATTCATTTAATCGATAAAACCATTCACTTTTAGAATTTTACAGTGGTTTTAGCCTACATTAAAAATAGTAACTAACAAATTGATGGAAGATTTATAAAACTTTATTCAACAAATATGTGTTAAGGAAAGTAAATTTCTTACGAAATTCTTTAGTTTCATCCTAGATTCATACTCTTTATGTCTTGGAGTTAAGATAATCCTAAAGATAACTTTTATTGTAACTTTAATAATGGCGTGCCTTAACAACAACGCTAAAGCGGGTGAGTTGCCCTGTTTTTAGATAAAGGAAGGTGATAGGAAGGCAAGCAACATCATAGACATGTGTTTTTATAATTTTTATCTTTATTACTTGTGTTAGGTAACTAAGAAATTTGGTTGGAACTTCCAAACTTTCATATAAAAATAGCTGATGCTGTTATAGATCTGGACTAAAGTCTTGTTGAATGAGTTTGACAGATAAATGGAAAATCAACTTCCTTTTACAACTTGTGGAAGTAACGAGTTTTTAAACTTTTGTAATGTTTCCTCCTGTTTTCCTCGTTGTCATTTTACATCACTAAGATACAATTTAATAATTTATGTATAATAATTTACTAATATAATATAATTTAGATAAATCACTAAGATAATAAGTAATCAAGATGATTTTCTGCATAGTTTTTATAATATGTAGTAAAATAAATTGTTTATGATAAAAAAATTAAAAAGTATTTTCCATTATGTGAGAAATTAAATTTTTTATGTTATTATTATATTGTGTAAGTTTCTTTTAATTAAAAGAATTGTTGAAATTACTATGCCGGTAAATTAAATTTAGTTTTCGGCTTAGCTTTTACCAAAAATTTTATGTATTTAGGAGGATCAAGTACCCACAGTTTTTTTATTATTGAAGCAAAAGTGACATTAATTATATAAAGGATTAAAAGCCTCTAATAACAATCACACTAACTTTTTTAATAAATTAAAAGAAGAGCAAAATAAGAAAAAAATATGTTTATTTATTCAGTTGCCTATAAACAACAATTGTAAAATTTGAAACCAATGTTCGTAGGGTATACTAATTAATTGATGGATTTAGTATTTTTTATAAGAGATTTTTATTAGCTGTTTCGTAAATCATGTTTATCAAATGAGATACAACCTCAGACAAGATTTTAGTATCAATTCGTATCTAAAATCTACAAATCTAAATAGTGTTACTATAAAAATTGAGTACAAATAAAATTAGAACAACTACTGCATTAAGTAAGTTATTTATCACCTTCGTGATTTTCACCGTATATATTGTTAGTTGTTTTATATTTCAAACTTGTAATTGTTCATCAAATGTAATCGTAAAACATTAAAATATTCTTCCAAAACAAATTTGTAGATAATTTTGTTATAAATCTGTAAACTACTTTTGAAAACAATAATTTATTTAAAACAATAAAAATGTGTAAGTAGAATTGTGGGTATTTTTAAAAACTATTTATACAGGGTGCCCAACAACCATTAAACCATTGCACTTAAAGAAATCTTCAATGAACCAGAAAAGGTAAATAATACCAGAAAGTGAGTTTGGAATATGTATGAAAAATCTTATACCAAATTTGGTTGTTAAACAGTGATTATTTTCACTAGATTGATGATTACTTGTAGCATTAATTTACATGGGTCGAAGAATGGATTCATGTAAAGCAGGTAGAGTGGTGAATCCATTCAATAAACACAGGGTAATACACGGGCAACGGGCGGTTTTGAATGAACTAATACTCAGCCAATTTTAAAACTAATGAAGGGTTATTTATACTAAATTAAAGCTCTTTATACACCACTTTAGTTCACAAATCTGCCATATGAGTTATTCGTGTAAAATAATGATGTCAATGTGAAATTGATCCTTTCAAATGCAGGACTCGAGTCTCTTCCCAACACCTGATTATCATGACATCTCTGTGAGGATGACAACAATTTTACTATGAATGTTTATTTTTAAATCAAAGCTAATTATTTGCCATTTTTTGTTAGCAATGCTTATTACTTGCTACAGTTTTATATAAAAAATAATATCGTCAAGGCGATGTCCATAATTTTGAAAGCAGGACTCAAATACAACTCCATTACAAGGATTAACACCTCTTCAGGGATGACAGTAATTTCTTGAACGATTATATTCTTAAACTCGTCCTAACTTCGTGATTTAAGATTATAGACCCAACTTTTAAGGTTGATTATAGACCCACAGAAAAAAAAAACACACACTGAAAAGTCGACGAATTGGCAGGCCATTAAGGAAAATCGCCAAAACAAGAGATAATATGCTCAAGAAAAATGTAAACTTTTTTGTCATAAAAAGCTAATTTAAGGGGGTAATTAAAAGCGAATGTTTAGGTCTTACGCAACCATTAATTTTGGACGAGATGAAGTATGCAATATGCAATGATTATAGAAATGTTTGTGATCCTTTCAGAGATATTTGTCCATGATTATGAGGTAAGACATTCGAGTCCTGAATTTGAAATGATGTTTAATATCGATGATGAATTGGCTCTGACGACAACCATGAAGTAGGCCTAACAACAAATTAGACTGTAAAAATACTGTACACGTATTTTAATTGACTACTCAAATGACAGTTTTTATTCCTTTGTAGCAAATAAACATTTGTTTAATATTTTCGAAAATCAAAATAAATTAATGCAAATCGACATAAATAAATGAGGTAGAGCATTAGTGACCATAAATATTCATAAAGTATTAGAGTTTACGATTTCTAAGACGAAATACCAAATTTAAGATAACTGTGATTCTATAATTAGCATTCGTATAATTTATAAAAGTACAGAATTGATATGGACAACTTGGCAACAAAGGCAAGGAAACTTTGCTGACATTCTTCTTGGAAGATTCCGAAACAACTCAATTCGGAACTGAGATCCTCCATTTATTACCTGAATTCTATTCACCAAACCGCGAGTTACATATATTTTACATTGAAATTAAAGACCCAATACTACTCAAAACAAAATGCAGAAGATGTCAAAATAAATACCGAGATTTCATATTAAAACAAAATGTGCAATAGTTTTACCAGTAATTTTTTTACGGGCTCTACTGTAGGCAACTTTTATAATTTTAAAAGCATTAATTAAAGTAATAATTAATTAGAACATGTAGTTTCAATTGATTGATAAATTATTAAGCACAACTATTGTTTATAACGTACTTAAGCTAAGAATTTGATCAAAGTTAAATCCATGCACCAGATTCTTCACATAATTTAAGATATTTCGATAACCAATTTGGTCTCTTTCTTCCCAAAACCTCCTAATTAAAACACAAAGAATCTAACAAACAGTTACAAAACCACCATTTTCATCGAAATATCCACATGTTGGGATCTTACACAAGGACATTACACGTTTTATTCCAACAGCCTGGAGTTGATTAAGTTGACCAAATCGAATTCGGTCCAGCTTTACATGAAACCAGCTTAACAACTTACGCTTTTCCTCGGGTGACACATTTGTAGGAACAAATTAAATGTTTTGTTATTTTTCAATGAAATACTTATTGAAAAAGTGGACATTTTTATAGATCTTTTGTAGGAATGAATGGCAAGTTTAGTTTCCAATTAATCTTAAAATACGTAAAAATTCTAAATTGTAATAAAAAAATTTGTTTTGGTGTAAACCAAGAGTTGCTAGGCCAATTTGCCCGGAGTCATGTTGTGTCCGACATCAGGAAGTGAACAATTTGATATTTCTTCACGTTACAATTTTCAACAAGATTTATTGAACAAAGGAAAAACACAAAACTGTATCAGATAACGAAGAAAGATTTTTCCCAGTAACGTATGGCAGGAATTGATATTAAACGGCACACAACAATGTTTTAAAATGTAATATTTTCGACCAAAATTTAATACTTTCTGTAACATCTTCACTTAAATATAAACGTAAATTTCTCTTAGACCTCTGAGATATAGAATGACAAAAGTTGATGTATTTCCCTCGAGATTCCTGTTGAAAAGCCGTTTTAGTGTCCATGATTCTATCTTGGAATTTGAAATGCGAACAAATTGTATTTCATTTAAATGTTAGATAAAATTATGTTTCAATTCAAATAATAAGTAATTTATGTAAATAAATAGAACTTCGCTCTTCAATTCAATTTATGAAGGAACTATACAATATTTAATATATAGCAATTTCTAGAGAATTAAATTTTGGTCTTTTATAATTTGTTAATAAAATAAAACATTTTTTTGTACTTATTCCTTCTTCTGTGGAGACGTTTGATTTTTAGCATTGTATTGAAAAAAGTTATTGTTTGTGGGGTAATCACCCAGCGGGCCCGGGTTCAACTCCCAGCTAGGGGACAAAAAAACGTTTAGTCGCTTCCGTGGTCTCCAAATTACGGTGTTTAGAAAAGTTAGTGTTAGGAATTCCACCTGCATGGAAAATAAAAAGCTAAAGTCTTTTAGGCGTCAGTGTCAGATAATTGATGATCTACTTCTACTAAAAGCAATACAATATTAGTTATTTATCAAATGGTATTGTTGAAAGCATTTTCACTATAAAATGAGGGAAAACTGGAAAAATTAAATATAATTATTCTTACAAAGAAGAAAGTTGGATTACAATTTTAATGTTATATCTTTTTTTAATTTGGGGAATATTTGATTTTCAAATGATGGACTATTTTAATCTTTCTGTATATATGTTTTATTTCTAAATATTTTAGGATTAGCATGAAACAATTTACAAAATAATAAAATTTATCTGACGAGCATGAAAAACATGAATATGATACACATAGTTTAATTTTAAATAAAAAAATTGTAATTCAATGGGGATTTAAAAATATCTAATCTTCATGAAGTCTTGCCCATCTCTTTTCTGTAACAATTTTTCCAGAAACCATTAAAGCCACACGCATCTTCCACTTCTTGTTTTAAAGTAAATTTAATATATTTCATTTTCATTAAGTTCGTAATACATAAACTCAGCTGATTGACAACAACGCAGTTTATTTACAATGAAGTACGAAAACAAGTGAGGAATTGTGAGCCAGCAAGAGAAGTGACAGTGTGTCCGATGGATCCACGAAACTCACTCCCATATTATACGATCCAAAGGCATACTTCTTATGTGATCATCTAAAATAATGCACATATTGTAAACATCATCAAGAGGTCATAAGATTGAAAGAAGTATTGTTGTGAAAGAAGTATTGTGTGCCACCATAGAAAAATAAAACGATAGTTTCCTTTTTCTGTGGTGCCACTTAGGGAACGTTATAAACAAACCTGTACGAACTAGAAAGTTGCCTAGGGGCTATATGATTAAAAGTAACCCGAGGCGCACACATAGATGTGTATTGAGGGTATACGTAGCTGTAAAAAAACTTAAGAGGACGCTTGTAAAATAATACGTTATCCTACCATAATTTTTTTCATACTATTCGTGGTTCTCTATTAGGGCAAGACTTAGTGAACAATTGGTGTACCGGGTGTGCCTGAACTATCTACTGACCTTTTAAGGTCGGTATTCCTGACCTAAAGACAAGCGAAAATATTATATTTAAGACTTCAGAAACTCCACAATTAACCATACAGTGGCCATTTTGTTGTTATATACTTTTAAAAGAATATTTTTTATTCGTCCGTTGTAATACTGTAAGTTGAAATTAACAAAACAAGGTGCTCAAATAAATAGTAAAAACAGTAACAAATCTATAGCCTAAATAATTTAAATCAGATGCCAATCTTAACGGAAAAAATCCATGTAATATGGAAAACTGTTAACAAAAGACATAAAGAAGACAATAATCTACAAAGCTAACAAAATACACATTTTAACAAACGAAAATAAATAATTTCCATGAAACACAGGTGAGTTTTGGTGTTGGTCGTTTTTGTATCATGAAAATTGAATGTTTTAACACACACACAATTAGGAAAATAAGGAATATAAAACATATACAATATAATTTCCAATATATGATATGTAATTTTCAGTATTATTATTGTGCCTCAATAAATAAAATTATGAAAACTCATCACTGAATATAAGATCTATCAAAAAAGCCAATCCGTTAATCCACCAACCCATAGACGGTCAACAAAAACAAAAAAATCACACTAAAAAAAAAAATCTAAATTAGTAATATCAATTTTGACCAGATAAACCTGTTAAGCAAATATCATCACAGCTCATAAATAAGGAAATAAATGTCTATTCTTCTTATCATAAATATAGGGAAAGAGTATGCAGGTATGCTGCCATGGGGAACATTAAAAGTAGGTTTTTAGCATAAAAAAATTATTTCGGATATATTAAGCCATATACTAAGTTTCATCAATATCTGTCCATTGCTAAAAGAGTTTGCCTATTCTCCATATGATTAACATGGGAAAAGAGTATGCAGGTTTGCTGTCATGATAAGCCCAAAAAATCAAGACTTTTTACCATAAATGGACGAATCTCAACAAAATGAATCTGAATACCAAGTTTCATAAAAAAATATTGGTTAGTAAGTGAAATATTAACACATCCTTATTCTCCAAAAGATTAACATTGGAGCCCCAAAATACAATGTACTGTCTTTAGACTTTTTAATATATCGGTAAACAATAGAGATAGAGCAAAGCTTCATAATACTAAATTGTGTGTTATTTTTAGCTAAATCCAATAATCAAAATCAAAATATTAAATTTAAAAAAATTACATACAAAAAAGTAACATGGTCCCGGGTTTAGGTTTTACCATGGGACCTACGGTAATAGCTTGTTCCCTATGGGAAATTCGCTAAAATGATAAAACACGAACAAAAAAACATACGAAAACATGAAAAGACACCCTTTAAAAACAAATTACATTATTCATACAGAATTGACATGATATTGCTTATTCTAAATCAACTGTAGTCCCCAGAGATGAAGCCTTTATAACCAACTAGATGACATCCTATCGAAAATAACGGGGATATTCAAGATTTACTATTTATAAAAATATTTTATAAGATTTATTTGTCACAGAGTTTTCTTAAAATATTGACCGTATTTATTTTAGCCTTCAACTTGGTTTATACCACACAGCATTTAGCAATGCTTAGTTGCATTAGTAAGAACAGTAAACAGTTAAATTTAATTAAGTATAAACACCTATATAAAATTGTTAACTCGTCACAGAAGACTTGCTTACTCAATGAATAACCAATTGAATTAATATATATATATATATATATATATATATATATATATATATATATATATATATATAAGTAGATAGTATCATGTTGGTTCTGGCTCACTTTTGGAGACAATCAAAAATCAAACAAATTTCACAGTTTTTTAATACAATTATGCAATATTTTTGCCACTTTTTGGCCAATTTTCAGCTTTTGTCAAATTATCATAAAAAATATGCAATTTTAATAAAATTTTTAACAAATATGCCTAAATTTTCTACAAAATAAAATTTTTTTAAAAACAAGTAAAATTATCACATTTTATAAGTATTTTTTCAATAGTCGACTTTTCATAAGTCAATTTAAGTTTTTAGAGTATTTTTTCAATAAAATATGAAATTTTTAAAACAAGTAAAATTAAGGTTTATTATCAATAATATTGTAGTAATTATTCAAATTTAACTAAAGCAGTTTCTTTATCATCAAATGTCTTAATATCAGTGACAATTAAATGTAAATCTTTTTTATTTAATTCTTTAATCAATTTATCATCAATTACATTAGTAAATCTTTTTGGTAAATGTACTTTACATTTTTCTAATTCAACAATAATTGTATATCCATATTTATCTTTAATTCTTTCAAATTTTTCAATTTTATATTTTTCATTTAAATTTAAACTTTTTAATGGTTTATATTCTTTAAATCTTAATTCTCCAATATTATCAATTTCTTCTAGCAGATCCATTTATATAGGAAAAAATATCACAAACTTGTTTGTGATAGATATGTTAAAAAGTCATTATCATAATTAGGTTTTATACAAAAATCCATATTTAAGTATTTAAAAATCATAGGTAATAATTTTTTGTATGATATATTACTTTTCTTAAAACATAAATATTTATTAAAAAATAGTGTAATTTTTTCTTTATCTTCATTATTTAATTCAAAATCAATATTGTATATTTTGTTTAAAAATTGATAGTAAAATATCCAATTTGTACAATTCCTTTGTTTTAAAAATAATTTTATATTCTTAGGTGTTATTTCAAAATGATTGGAAATACATAAAATATATAATTCATTAATTAATTGTTGTGTTTTATATGGTTGAAAATGGTTAAATTCTCTTAAAATATGTTTAAGATGTTTATTCTTATTACTTTTTCTCTTAATCTTTTTTTCATAAATAATTCTTTTACATATATTACATCCTACACAATTTCCAATAATAGTAAAATTAGTTTGATTATGACATCTATAACACATATCCATTTATTAAAAAAAAATTATACATAAATGAATGAACCAATTCATTTTCACAAATGTAAGAAAAAAACTAAAAATATTAATCCACAAATTGTTGAAATGAAAAATGGATTATATAGAATTGCTACTAAATGTTCAATTTGTAAAACAAATAAAAGTAAAATTTTGAAAAAAGAAGTTAAACCTATAATTAAAAAAGAATTAACTAAAAATGAACAAATAATTGAAGCAAATGAAATTCATGCTCCAATTAGAAAGAAATTTCTAAAAAGAAAAATAATTACTTTAGGTATTGATGATTTATGGGCAGCAGATTTAATTATAATGAAAAATTATGAAAAAGAAAATGATGGTTATAAATATATGTTAAATGTTATAGATACTTTCTCAAAATATGTTTGGTCAAAACCATTAAAGAAAAAAGGTGGAAAAACAGTTTCTAGAGCATTTGAAGAAATAATTAAGGATGCAATTAAAATTAATCATAAATCACCTAATCTTTTACATACAGATAAAGGATTAGAATTTATCAATAAAGATTTTAATGAAATATTAAATAAATATGATATTAAATTGTATCATACAGAAAATGAAGAAAAATCAAGTATAATAGAAAGGTATAATAGAACACAAAATGAAAAAATGAAAATACAATTTGAAATTAATAAAAATTATAGATGGATAAATATTTTACCAAAAATTGTTAAAGAATATAATAACTCATACCATTCAACAATTAAAATGAAACCAATTGAAGTAAATAAAATAATGAAAAGGATTTATTAGATACTGTTTTTAAATATAAACCACCAAAAATAATAACCAAATCAAAATTTAAAATAAATGATAGAGTTAGAATTGGAAATAAAAAATCAACATTTTCTAATAAATATAAAAATAATTGGTCTAGAGAAATATTCATAATTTCTAAAATTAATAATACAAATCCTGTTACTTATAGTATAAAAGATCAAAATAATGAAGATATTATTGGAAATTTTTATGAATATGAATTGAAAAAAACCAATTTGTAAATTTTATTTTATATAAATGGAAAAGAAGTGTTTAAGGTGTAAATTATATAAAGATATATCTAAATTTTATAAAGATAAAAATACTAAAGATGGGTTATATCATTATTGTAAAGAATGTAAGGATTTGTATTATAAAAAATTATATGATAATATTAAAGTTATTGAATTAAATGAAAAACAATGTCATAAATGTAAAGAAATTAAAGATATTTCAAATTTTAATAATTATCATTTTAGTAAAGATAGAAAAAATGCAATTTGTATACAATGTATTAGAGAAATGTTTTTAAAACCACAATTTTGTGAATGTGGAAGAAATATTAAATGGACTAATAATTATTTAAGACATTTAGAAACTAAAATTCATGACAAAAATATAACAAAATTAAAAAATTTAAAAATATGATAAAAATAATAATTTTACTTGTTTTAAAAAAGTTTAAATTTTATTAAAAAAATACTATAGAAAACTTAAATTGACTTATAAAAAGTTGACTATTGATTTTATTGAAAAAATACTCTAGAAAATTTAAATTAACTTGTGAAAAGTTGACTATTGATTTTATTGAAAAAATACTCTAGAAAACTTAAATTAACTTGTGAAAAGTTGACTATTGATTTTATTGAAAAAATACTCTAGAAAATTTAAATTAACTTGTGAAAAGTTGACTATTGATTGAAAAATTACAATTTAAACTATAAATTACCTAGAAAAAAGTGGGAAAACTTCTCATATTTTTAAGAGTTTTATTTCTAAGTAAAAATTATTTCTAATAAATGGAACGAACAAATAAAAATATTAATTGTCCCTATTGTAATTAAAATATATTATATAAAAATTATGATAGACATTATAACTCAACTAAACATTTATTAAATAAACAAAAATATGATAATAAAATATTTGAATTAAAACATTGGTGTAAAAATAATAATATATATAATTATAAAAATAAAACTTTAGATGAATTGACAAATATTAAAGAAACATTTGATCTTACAAATTATTCATTATTTAATATAGAAAAATTAAATGAAATTGCAAAAAAATTATCTGTCAGAAATTATGAAAATTTATCTAGAGATGAACTAATTAAAAGATTAAACAAAATTAAAGAAAATCCAAATAATTTAAGATATAGATCATTAAAATATATTCAAAATTTAGCAATTAAAAATAGTATTAAAATTGTTAATAAAACTAGAAATGAATTGATTGGATTATTAAATGATTATTTTAAAAATAAACCAATTCCAAAAGAAAATATAATAAATATTCAAGAAGCTTCGTCATTAAAAGGATATTTTCAAGATTATATTTTAACAAATTCAAATGATGATTTAGATATTAATGATTATTTAGAAACTCAAGGAAATGAAATAAAAAAATTGATAGAAAAACAAAAATTCAAAAATATTAAAGGACAGATGGCTTTAGAATGTGAATATGAAAGAAAATTAATAAATGGTGAAATTCAAAATAGTAATATGTATTTTTGTATAAAAAGTTCAGATATTTTAAATATAGATGATTTTATTGATGATCAATTTAAGAAATTAATAATTAGAGAACAACTAAATCAACCATCAAAAGGCTCTGGTTGGTCATTAAAAAGATGTGTTGAATTAAATCTAAAATTATCTAAAAATAATTCATTAAATGCTGGATCATATATAGAATTACCAAATGAAATTAAGAATAAAAAATGTTGTGTAAATTTTAAAAATAAAGATGAATATTGTTTTATTTATGCAATTAGATGTGCTATTGATAAACCAAACAAAAATGCTGAAAGAGTTAAACAATACCAAAAATATATAAATGATGATATTTTTAAAGGTTTTGATTATCCAATAACATTGAAAGATATTAAATTATTTGAAAAAAATTCATTTGATTCTAAATATAATTATCCATCAATGTCAATAAATATTTATAGAATTGATGAAGATAAAAAGATAGTACCATTACAAATATCTGAACATTATAATACAAAACTAGAAATTGATTTATTATACCATAAAATTGATAACAATTCTCATTATATATTGATTACAGATTTAAGTAAGTTAGTATCTAAGCAATTAACACAAAAAAATACAAATAAAAAATATATTTGTAGAAGATGTTTAACTCATTTCTACAAAAACAAAGACTTAAATAATCATTTAGAAATATGTAAATCATTAGAACCTTGTAGACCTATAATGCCATTTAAAGGTCAAACTGTAAGTTTTAAAAATTATTATAAAAAGTTTGAACATCCATATGTAATTTATATGGATTTTGAAAGTATATTAGAAAAGATTGATAATTGTAAAAATAATCCAAATTGCTCATATACAAATAAAATTCAAAAACATATACCATATGGATTTACAATCTATTTAGTATCTAGAGTAACTAATAAAATGTATAAACCTATTTGTTATAGAGCAAAAAATGAAGAGGAATTAATAAATGTACCAAATAAATTATTTGAATATTTAGATGAAATTTCAAAATATATAGCTAAAAAATATAATTCAAAAAATAAAAAGCCTATGAATTTAACTAATGAAGAAGAAATTAATTATTAGAAAACAAATATTTGTCATATTTGTGAAAATAGTGGTTTTGATAATGATAAAAGAATAAAAGTAAGAGATCATTGTCATTTAACAGGAAAATTTAGAGGTGCTGCACATTTAAATTGTAATTTAAATCTAAAATTTCCTCAAAATATTCCTATATTCTGTCATAATAGTTCAAATTATGATACACATTTGTTTATAAAAGAATTAGCTAAAAAATATGGTAAAATTGATTTGTTAGCCAATACAGATGAAAAATATATAAACTATTCAGTAAATTCTGGTTATGGTTATGAATTTGAAGGTGAACTATATTTTAAACCTAGAAAATTTATAAAATTCTCATTTGTAGATACATTTAGATTTATGGCTACATCAATTGAAAAATTAGCTAAAAATCTTAAAGAATTTAAGCATATAAATAAATTTATAAAAGAAAATGATATAATTTAATATGATAATGAAACACTAAAAATATTAACTTCTAAAGGTGTATTTCCATATGAATTTATTGATAATGTTAAAAAATTAAACTATGATAAAATATTAGAAAAAGATCAATTTTATAGTTGTTTAACTAATGAAAATATAAGTGATGATGATTATAAACATTATATAAAAGTTTGGAATAAATTAAAAATAAAAACATTAGGTAATTATTCAGATTTGTATAATATTCAGGATGTATTATTATTAGCTGATATATTTGAAAATTTTAGATCTGTTTGTTTGAAAAATTATCAATTAGATCCAGCACATTATGTAACATCACCATCATTAGCTTGGGATTCTATGTTAAAATTAACAAAAATTAAACTAGAATTAATAAGTGATTATAATATGTATTTAATGATTGAAAAAGGTATTAGAGGTGGTATTTCACAATGTATAACTAGATATTGTAAAGCAAACAATAAATATACAAAAAATTATGATAAAACAAAACCTGAAAATTATATGTTATATATAGATGCAAATAATCTATATGGATGGGCTTTAAGTCAAAAATTACCTTATAAAGATATAACATGGATGAATCCTAATACATATACATTAAATGAATGGGAAGAAACAATATTAGAATTAGATGAAAATGCTGAATATGGATATATATTAGATGTTAATTTAGAATATCCTATTGAATTACATGATGACCATAAAGATTTACCATTAGCACCTGAACATTATAATAATAAGCTTTGCACAACATTATTTGATAAAAAAGATTATGTTATTCATTCAAGAAACTTAAAATATTATCTACAAAAAGGATTAAAACTAAAGAAAGTTAATAGAGTTATAGCATTTGATCAAGATGATTATATGAAAAAATATATTGAATTAAATACCAAATTAAGATCCAAATCAACATCAGATTTTGAAAAAGACTTTTTTAAATTAATGAATAATAGTGTTTTTGGAAAAACTATGGAAAATGTTAGAAATAGATGTGATATTAAATTAGGTGACGAAAAGTTTTCATTAAAACAAGCAAAAAAACCTAATTTTAAAACATTTAGTATATTTGATAAAGACTGTATTGCTTCACATATGATAAAAGAGAAGGTTAAGTTTGATAAACCAATCTATATAGGATTTTCAGTACTTGATTTATCAAAATTACATATGTATCAATTTTATTATGAAAAATTAAAGAAGTTTGTTCCAAATATAAGGTTATTATATATGGACACAGACAGTTATTTTATAGAATTTAAAAAGGATCCATATAAAATTATTAAAGAAAATATTAATGAATTTGATACAAGTGATTATAAGAAAGAACATGAATGCTATAGTGAAAAGAATAAAAAAATGATTGGTAAATTTAAAGATGAGTTAAATGGTAAAATATTAGAAGAATATTGTGGTTTAAGATCAAAATTATATAGTTATGAATTTAATAATAAAAATCCTGTAAAATGTAAAGGAATTAAGAAAAGTGTTGTTGATAAAACATTACATATGGATGATTTTAAGAAATGTTTATTTGATGATCAAGAACAATATAGAGAAATGACTTGTATTAGAAGTTTTAAACATGAACTATATACAATTACAATAAATAAATTAGCTTTAAGTAATAGAGATGACAAAAGATTTATTTGTGAAAATAAAATTGATACATTACCTTGGGGTTATAAAAATAATTATAAATAAATGAAAATTTTAATTGTTCCAAAAGAATTAATAAATAATGATTTTGATATAAAATTATATTTATTTAAAACTAAAGTATCAAATAAATTTTTAATATATCTTTTTAAATATAAAAATTATTTTGTATATCATTATAAGTTTAATTTTATAATAGAACCATTTATAAATATAATAAAAAATTATGATAAAGAAAGTTTTAAAGAAAATGATCAAAATTATATTAATAATTTATAACCATATGATATTGAATTTATAATATAATTTATGTATATTTTTAAATACTTTCTTTAATAAATTTAAATATATTCAATAATTTATTGAATATCTAACCTAAAAATATCTATAAATTTTACTTTATTATCATTATAAGTAAGACCCGTCTTTAAGACGGGCCTCAAATTTGTATATAATTTATTATATTTATGAATATTTTTGAATGTTTAAGAAGGGTAACATTTTGTTACCCTTAAGTTTTTATTGTATAAGGTTACCTCTTTTAAAAAATTTTAAAATAAATATTATAATTTATATGGGACCCATTTTGGGTCCTACCTAATTTTAATAAGTTTTGTATGTTTTTCATTATATGATAGGGGGGACAAATTGTCCCCTCTAAAAATATCTATAAATTTTAATCTATCCTTATTGTTTTCTACTTTTTTTATTTTAAAATTAATAAATATAAACCAGATTCATTAATAAATATTGTTTTAATATCTATTTTATTGACGCCCTGTTTTAGGGCATCTGAAAAACATGTTTGTACATCAATTTCTAGGGTGTCATAATTTGTGACACCTATAATTTTTATATAAATTAATTTATCATCATTATGTAAATGTAACTGTTGGTTACACTTGATATTTTTTAAGTTTTATATATTTTTTACATTATCAATTAAAACTTTTCTAGAATTTTTATATTTTAAAATATAACAAATATCTTTTCTTTTAAACCAAGGTTTATTTTGTTTATTAAATACAATTAATTTATTATTAAATATAAAATTATTGTTGGTTAAATCAATTATTGTTTTTATTATTTATGTAGATTAATTTTATATTACAAATTTTGTTTTAATCTTAAATATACAATACTTTTGATATTTTCATTATTTATTAGATTCCCATCACTATCTTGAATAGATATTACAATATTTTGAATTTTATTTATATTTTTTAAAGGAATATAATCAATTTCATTTGGTTTTTCACTAATTTTTGATCCATATTCAACATTTGGATAAAATGAATATAGAATTTCTGATTCTTTATGTAAATGTGAATGATCTTTATGATTTTCAAAACTAGGATCAACTAAATTACAATGTATTTCAATAACATCAAAAGGTCTAATTTTTGGTAGTTTTATTCCTTTTGTTAATACATTTGGTTCAATTATTTTATTATTTAACCCTAATAAATCAATTATAATTGTTGTTACTATAATTTTAACAGGAGATTTTATTATAATATGTGGTCCATCATTTTTCAGTATAAAATCATTTTCATCAAATTTATTGAATTTATTTTTAAATTCTTTTAAACTATTTATAAAAATATTTTTTATTTCTTCAATTGTATAATTTCCTTTATTTATATCAAAATATTGATCTATAATTTTATCATCTTCATCTTTAATAGAATATCCATAACAGTTTTTATAATCATTTTGTATATTTGATATAAAATTATCTGAATAAAATCCACTTAAACCAATACTATATTTTCCATCTAAATGTATTGGATGTTCTAATCTTAATTCTAGTTTGGATGAATGACCAATTATTTTAAATAATTTCATCTTATTTAAATGGAGAAATTTTTAGAAAAAAAAGATAATATAAAATTAGAATCATATGATAAAAATAATAAAAATGATCAGCCTATTAGATTATTAATTATAGGAACAAGTGGATCTGGTAAAACTACATTATTATTAAATTTTATTTATAAAAGATTAATTCCATATTCAAATTTATATATTTTTAGTAAATCATTAGAACAACCATCTTATAAATTATTACAAAAAAGATTTAAAAATACAGAATCAAATATTAATAAACAAATTTCTTATTTTTCATGTGATGATATGATTCCACTAAATAAATGTAAACCAAATTCATTAGTAGTTTTTGATGATTGTATTTTAGAAAAACAAGATAAAATTAAAGAATATTTTATAATGGGTAGACATAAAAATATATCATGTATTTATTTATCACAATGTTATTCAAAAGTTGATATGCAATTAATTAGAAATAATTTAAATATGTTATGCATCTTTAAACAAAATGAACATTATATGAAAAAAATATATAATAATTTTGTTGGATCAGATATGAAATTTGATAAATTTAAAACTATTTGTAATGATTGTTGGAAAGAAAACGATGGATTTTTAACTATTAATTTATTAAAAAAACAAATGATGGAAAATATATGAAAAATTTTTCTGATATTAAATAATGATAATGGCTTGTTGTATATTTGAGTCAATAATTGATAGAATATTTATTTTATTAGTATTATTTATTTCATTAGTATTTATATATTTAATGAGAATTACAGAAATAAAGTAAAATAAATTGTGTTTAACATAATTAGTGTTTGTGTTAATATGATTTGTTTTCGTGTTAACATAAACACAATTAACATAAACAATAAAAAACACATATTGGTTCACTTTTCTTTGATTCAGTTCAGTAAAAGTGTACTGTTTTAACTAATCAATAAATTTGGTTCAGTAAAAGTGCACCACTTGTAACTAATCAGTGAAACACTTGAACTGTTTATGAGTTTGATAAAACCACTTTAGATAAAACAGTTTACTAAAGTGGAAAAGTAGTGCACTAAAAGTGGACTGTTTCAATAAAAGTGGAAAAATAGTTTACTAAAAGTGAACCATTTCTTTAAAAGTGGAAAAATAGTTTACTAAAAGTGAACCATTTCTTTAAAAACTGAAACAAATTTAAACAATCTATTTTAAATTATTTTATAATGTTTTAAAAAGAAAATTAATAGAATTCTAATTATTTAAATTAATAAATTATTAGTTTCTACTAATGTTTAATAAAAATATACATACAAGATAACTATTTATATACAAATTTTTTTATTAAATAATATGTTTTACAAAAACAAGAACTAGTTTAAGAATATTTTGAGTAGTTTAAAAAATCAAATAAAAGACTATGGTTTTTTATTGTTTATGTTAATATAATTTGTGTTTGTGTTAAAATGATTTGTGTTTTGTGTTAACATTATTTGTGTTTGTGTTAACATGATTTGTGTTTTGTGTTAACATTATTTGTGTTTGTGTTAACATGATTTGTGTTTGTGTTAACATGATTTGTGTTTGTGTTAACATGATTTGTGTTTTGTGTTAACATTATTTGTGTTTGTGTTAACATGATTTGTGTTTTGTGTTTTGTGTGAACATTATTTATGTTTGTGTTAACATGATTTGTGTTTGTGTTAACATGATTTGTGTTTTGTGTTAACATTATTTGTGTTTGTGTTAACATGATTTGTGTTGAACATAAATTTTTCTTTGTAATAAATGGATAAAATATCTGTTGATGAAGCTAAAAAATTAGATAATATTGAAAAAAAATTAATAAAAGAATTTAAAAATCAAATTAAAATCGAAGATAATTATGAAAAAATTAAACAAAAAGCATATGAACCTATAACATCAGCAATTGGTAAAGTTGAAAATAAAATTGGTGAAGTCTTAAATGAAAATAAGAACCTAATGGAATTGGTACCTGTTGTTAATAATTTTGCTAATATATCAATACCAGAAACTGAAGAATTAAATTTACCTTCAAGTACTCCATTTAGACCAATCAGACAACCAATAATTCAAGAAGAATCGACATTTATTGACCCAAATTTAATTTCACCTCAAACATTAGATAAAATTATTGGTCCATTAGCACAAAAATATTTACCAAGAACAAAAGATGATAAGTTTGGTTTATATTGGAATAAACATAAAAAATCATTTATGATTGGTGATAAAATAACTGTAATTGATAATGATGATTTAATAATTGATGATAAAAAATATAATGGAACACATGGATTATGGAGATTGTTAATTTATGAAAAGAAACCAGATAATAATTTATATACACAAGATGATTTAAATAATTATTCAAAAATTTTATGGGAAACTAATTCAATTTATAAAAATAATGATCCAAATAGTAAGAAACCAAAATCTAGTAAAGGTGATAAATATATTAATTTAATTAAACATATTTGGGAATTAAAAGGTGAAATTGAAGGTTCAGGAATCAGAAAATATACAGAAAATAAAATTGAATATAGATTTATAGATGATTTAAATAAATTAGATAATATTATTAATTATATATATGCACAAGAAAAAGCTGGTAATAATAATTTTTTAAATGAAAAGAGAGCAATTAAAGACTTTATATCAAATAAATTAGATGAATTAATTGAAAAACCTGAAGGAATTAAGTATTTAAAAAGAATTTTGGCAAATATTTCATCACCATTATTAAAAAATGGATCAGGTATTTTAAATGATGTTATAAATAATTTACCTTTTGAATTACATGTACCTGGTTATCAATATCTAGGGCCTGGAACTAAATTAAATAAAAGAACAAAAAGAAATGATCCTGGAATAAATGATTTAGATAAAGCTGCTAAAGAACATGATTTATTTTATAGAGATCATAAAGATACAAAATCTAGAAATGAAATAGCTGATAAAATTTTACAAGATAAAGCATGGGATATAGTAACATCAAATGATCATGGAATTGGTGAAAGATTAATTGCATTACCAACATCAGGTGCTATGTGGATGAAAAGAAAATTTGGTATGGGTTTAGAAGTAGGATTAAAATTTTAATAAAATTAATTATATTAATCTATATTATAAAAAACTATAAATTTTTTTCTTAAAAAATGGAAAAAACAAATATAAACTTGACAGATAATCAAAAATCAAAAATAAAATTAGCATTTAAAAATAAAAAATCAGTTATAATTCAATTTAATATTGATCAATTTAATGAAAATGGAAAAGATATTATATTATTATCTAAAAGACAAATTAATAAACTAAATAAACATAAAAAATTAAATAAAGGATTAAGATTTGAATTTTCATATAATCAATTAAAAGAAATAAAAAATGGTGGATTACTAAAAGAAATTTTAGATTTTGCTGATAATATACCTATAGTTAAAAATTATACACCAAATGTTAGAAAGGGAGCAAAAGTAGTAAAAGAATCTATAATTCCTAAATTTAGAAATTTTGTTGATTGGTTAGATCATGAATTAAAAAATGTAGAAGGATCTGGTTTAGATAAAAAAACATTAAAATATATGAAACAAAATTATAAAAAAATTTTGAACCACTAACATTAGGTGAATTAGAAAAATTGTGTAAAAATATAAAATATTTTAGAGGTGTATTTATGAGAGATATATTACCTAATAAAGTTAATAAATTTGAATGTGGAATTATAAATTTAGATTCATTTGATGGAAATGGAACTCATTGGGTTTGTTATTATAAAAAAGATAAAATTAAATATTATTTTGATTCATATGGAAATATAGTTAATAAACCACCAATAGAATTAGTTAAATATTTAGGAAAAGATAATATATTTTATAATGATAATCAAATTCAAAATTATAATGATCCACCAATTTGTGGTCATTTATGTATTTTTATATTAAATGAATTAAATAATAATAAAAAATTTGATAATATAATAAATAAATTAATCCTTAATAAATATGGATTCACAAAATATATTTGATCTGTTTGGAAGACAGAAAAAACATCCAATTAATATTAAAGAAGATTATATAAATTCTAAATTAAATATATTTTTTAATAATTTTAGTAAAAGTTTTAAAAGTCATGTAAAAAAGACTGAAAATCTAGTAAATGCTATTGGTTTATCAAAAAATTATATAAGTATTAATGGTAAAAGAATTGTTAATGTTAAACCAAGTATAAATAAATATGATGTTGTAATAAAATCAGAATTAGATGAAGTTTTAGATTCAATTATTAAAATTGGTAATGATCATTCAGAAACTAAAAAGGATTTAAATAAAATTACAGACTTTTTAATTAATATTGGAAAATATGTTGAAAATTTAGAAGAAAAATTAGAAAAAGAACTAAAATTTCTATTTGATGGAGTCAATGAATTCATAAAAGAATTAAATGCTGAAATAATACTAATTAAAGATGATATAGATAAATTACAATAATTATTTTATATAAATGGAGTTGATTTATTGTCTTAAATGTAAACAAAAAACTAATTCTAAAGATATTCAGATAATAAAATTGAAAAATATAAATGTAATTAAATCAAAATGTTGTATTTGTAATTCAAAGAAAAGTTGTTTTACAAAATTTTCTCCCTAATAAATGGCTCTATACAGTTCATTTGATTTATTCATTATCAGAAACCAAAATCAATTAAACAAAGATGATTGGGATGATATTTCTGAAAAATATGAGTTGAGTATTAATATGATGAGATTGTTTCAAAATAAATTAAATTGGCAAAAAATTGCTCAACATCAAAATTTAACTATAGATTTTATTACTGAATTCATAAATTATCAATTAAAAGATTATATTGATTTGATTTGTAAATATCAAGATTTAACTGAATATTTCATTCATGATTATGCATTTACATTAAATTGGGAATTAATTTTAGAACATCAAAAAATATCAGCAAAATTTATACTTGATCATGCTACTGAAATTGAATATTTTAAAAGTAAAAATGAAATTGATACATAAAAATTATAAAATTTGACATCATAAAATTATAAAAATTTTACTTGTTTTAAAAAAGCTTTTGATTTAAAAAATTTATCCTTAATAAATGGCTGATTACAAAAAATATGTAAATGATATTGAAAGAGCTGAATACAAAAATTTCTATCCATTATCTAAATTACATTTAAATGAACCTAATAAAAAAACTGAATTTAATATAGATTTTGGAGATGGATTTTGTACTTCTAAATTTCAATTTTATATATCTGGTAAATTGACTAAATCTGATGGAAATGCATATGATAATGGTGCTAATATAAAATTAATTGATAATTTTGTTCCATTTTTATTTTCAAAAATTGAAGTTAGAAAACATAATAAATTGATTGATGAAATTGAATATCCTGGTCTATTAAGTACAATTAAAGGTACTATAACTTATTCAAAATCAGAAATAAATCAGATAAATAATGGTTTTGAATCAAATTTTAAAAATAAATTTGAAGCAATTGGTAATTTATCTCATTTTGGATTAGGATTTTTTGAAAATGTAAATATTCCAATATACAAAGGAGGTTTTAATATAACATTTATTAGATCAGAAGATAATGATGCAATTTTTAGATGGAAAACTAAAAAGGCTGATGGATCTTATGATAATGCTACATTACCAACTGAAGGTAAAATAACAATTGATGAATTTTTTATTAGAGTTCCTATAATTGAATACAAAACAACAAGTAAAATTCAATTAATTAATGAACTAAGCAAATTTGAAAAAGTAAATTTTCATTTTAATCATTGGCAATGCATTGAACAAAAAAATATTACAGGAAAGAATTTAAGTTTTGATATAACAAATATCTATAGAAATATTTATAATCCAAAATTTATTATAATTGGATTTCAAAAATCAAGAACAAATGATCAGTTATTTGATACTTCTAAATTTGATAGTATGTATGTAAAAAATATAAGAGTAAAACTAAATGGTCATTATTACCCTGATGAATTGGAAAATTTTGATATAAATAATGAAAAATTTAGAATTATGTATGAAATGTATCAAGATTACAAAAAAGTTTATTATATTAGTAGTAAAATGTATTATAGTCCAACAGAATTTCTAGAAAATAGACCAATTTATGTAATTGATACTACAAAAAATCCAACAAATATTTCAAGTTCAAAAAATGATATTATTATTAATGCAGATTTTGATTATGATATAGTAGCTACTAGTAAAACAAATTGTTATATTATTATTGTATCTGAAAAATTACTTGAATATAATATAATCAAAAATGATATTACTGAAATTAATTAGAATATACTATTACTATTTTAGTAAATTTTATTGAAAAAATACTACAGAAAACTTAAATTACCTTATGAAAAGTCAACTATTGATTTTATTGAAAAAATACTTATAAAATGTGATAATTTTACTTGTTTTTAAAAAAATTTTATTTTGTAGAAAATTTTAGGCATATTTGTTAAAAATTTCATTAAGTTTGCATATTTTTATGACAATTTGGCAAAAGCTGAAAATTGGCCAAAAAGTGGCAAAAATATTGCATAATTGTATTAAAAAACTGTGAAATTTGTTTGATTTTTGATTGTCTCCAAAAGTGAGCCAGAACCAACATGATACTATCTACTTATATATATATATATATATATATATATATATATATATATATATATATATATATATATATATATATATATATATATATATATATAGTCTGGGGAAGTGCCGGCGAAACCCTACTGAAAAATATCTTTGTACCGTATTACAAAAGAAGCCAATCAGAATCCTGGAAAATCTTCATTCTCAACAATCCTGTCGAACTTACTTTCCAAATAACCAGATTATCCTCACCGTGACATCTCTTTATATTTTTGAAATAGTAAAATTCATAAAAAATAACTCTCCAAAAGACAAATGAGAGTGCAAAACATATATAGCTTCAGGAACAATCTAAATATAAACATCCCAAGACAGAAACTAAAAAAAAGAAAAAGAAAAAAGAATACCACTTTACATGTTCTCAAAACTCTACAACTTTCTCCGTGAAATAAAAAAAGTATAATAACTAACACTAAAACTTTCGAACTACACAGCTAAAAAAAATACCTGGTTAACAAACCCTACTATAGCATACAGGAATACACTGACGAATTGCCCTAGGCCTAGAGTATGTGACATGAAAACAACGAAGACTTGATGGATCCCTGGTCTACGAGACTACGGCGAATACTCAAGAGGTAAACATTTAAGCTGAGCTTCGAACGGCTGCAAGTTATCAGTTCTTTGATCTTTGATCTGGTTTCGATAGTCGATATAATCGAAAGACTCCATATTCTGTTTCATTCCCTTGAGTCCTGTCCTGATCCAGTCATCCTTGCTCGTCGGAAAAATGGAGGAAGGCGAAGTGACGATAGAACAAAGGGAAAATAAGTTTAACTTTGCAAATTCGTATAGTTATTTCTTACTAAAATTACAAGAACATGAAATTGCAACTCTGCAACATATAGCAAGGTTAAGTAGGCCTACTGTAAAATCTCAAGTGATTTAATTTAGTTTTAATCATTGACTTTACATACTAGTATGTAAAGTCAATGGTTTTAATATTTAACTGATTCGAATCAGTTATCATTGAGAAGCTATATCCATATCCATTTAATGAAGTAAACCAGTTTCCGTTGACGAGAATCGGTATATATGTCACACCTAAACCTGGTAAGATGCCGTTGCGGAAAAAATACACAGTCTTTAATAAAAAAAACTTTTTTTATGTCATGATATAGACCAGGACTTGGGAAAACTGCTGTATATGTTCTCCGCAGTCCTGGATATAGACACTACTATGAACAATGCACAAACATATAATTCATCAAGTGTAATTTAAAAAATAAACTAACATATTTTAAATCAGTATTGAGAGAAAATTAGACGATACAAGTCTTACAAGTAAACAAACTGGTTGACTAATACAAGCTGTAGCATCTATATAGACCTAGACAGGCTTATTGGCGGGTGCTGTTCCATTTCAAACTCCCATTTTAAATGGAAAAGCTGATCGCGTCACTCACCAATAAGCCTGTCTAGGGCTATAGTTGACAGCTCATAAAGCAGCTCTCTATATTTGGTACAGTTAGCCGTGTTTTGTGAAAATCTACAAAGTAACCGGCAGAAGCACTTTTTATCATCATATTATGGCATCTCAAAATAACCAATCGAGAATATTATCGCGTTTCTACCAAGAGCGCCACAGTCAGGCTTAGTTTACGTGATTACGCACAGATAGTGTTACATTTTGTTACATACAGTTGCATTGCATCGAGCACTCTCACAATGCGTGAGTCGACGATTAAATGCGTGAGACTCACTCAGTGGTGGATCCAAGGGGGAGGGGCAAGGTGGGGCGCCGCGACGGCCCGGAGCGGGCGCCGAGCCGTGTCGGGCGCATTCCTGATGATAGGGTTCCGGCAAACCAGCGTTTTTCCGATATTTTTCAATGTAAACTACTTGGTGTCTGTTATGCACACTATAAAATAAAAACATCACCTCTAAAAATATTTGTTCTTGAAAATGATATTACAATGTCCTTTTCTGGTAATTCAACTAGACGACACTGTCATTTTAGTGTCTCTATATATTGGTCTCTCATCTCAATCGGTGGGGCACCAATTCGGAGGCTTCCAGAGTCCCTCTGTGTGTGTATGCCGAGTCTTCGTATAGTTACGAGGCGGAGATGGGGAGTGACGTATTCCATCCTCAAGTTTAAGGGCCCTTTTACATCGCATCGAGCGACGCCGCGAGGGCTTGCGCCCGCCGCGTGTCGCTCGAATCGCTGTATACCTTACTGGATGAAGCGCGACAGACGACCGCCAGGAGCCAGGTATAAATGCTCCTATCTAGTGCAATGTACTTATTTTACGTGCCTTGAAAGATGCGATGTATAATAGGGACCTAAGTGGAAGTGGTGGAGGCGAAGGGGAATCGAAATTACAACTAGATGTTGTACTTAATGTTTGGTTGCATTGCGCGCACAAACTTTTCCTGTCACAACACGAAATCAAGAACAACAGACAGTGCAGAGCAAAACGCAATGCTGTATGTGTAATGTCTGATAAACCCTTTGTGATGACTACTTATTGATTCAAACAAGATCACTTAATTAATTATTAAGATTCATTATAATAAATAAAGTAGTTCTAAAGAAGGTTATGTCTGAAAAAATAAGACTGGTTCATTTCAAAGAAAACGATAATCTGATTAAATAAAAGACGACGAAAAGCAGTCTAAATTGAAGTTCAAGTTTTTATCAAAGCCAGAACCGTGTAGATTTGAACCTGGAGAAAACCAACTGGAGGTAAAAATCGTTAAAATAATTACTAATTCAAATAGCAATCATAAATTTTTGCAAAAATAGGCTACTTATAAACTAATTATAGTATATATCGGCACTCGATCCCTACCAACAAAAAAGTATATTATATACTCTAATATTATTGATGAGGTATATTTGTATTATGTCTATATGTATGAACACACGGATATCGAGAAAGACTCCAACCATTTTCTTCAAACTTTTCAAATAAAGCAGTTCTGGAATAAAAATGATAAGGCCTATATTTACAGGTTATCATGTCAGGAAATCTTCTTTCGGGTACTTGTCTATGGTTATACATAAGCCAGCTATTTTTTATGTTATTTTGATCTGCAGTATTAAAGACCACATAAATTGCAAGAAGGCTATTTACTGAGCATTGTATAAAATTTCACTTTTTTAAGTCTTACGGTTTTTTGGTTCTACATCCTTAAAGTTAGAAATGTCACCGATGATCGGGGTGAACGCATTTCCGCCCGCGGCCTGACACCGGGCCTGCTACAAGTACTCAGCCAAGTTTACAATGTGCTGCGACGATTATGATATGTTTGTTATTGATATATAGGTCAGAAATACTTTCCCCATTGACTATGTACACTATCACGTATAGTCAGGGGCAATAGAATAGGCGTGTCAAGGTCAAATCTTCCAATAAGCCAGCTGATTTTTTCTCATTTAACTACATGTTAATTAGCTTGACCTTTACCCGCCTGTTCTATTGCCCCCGACTATAGTGTACAAAGTCAATGCTTTCACTAACTCAAAACAAATCACACGGTAGTGATAAGTCATACATAAGACCGACTAAACAACTAACCCAGCGTCACAGTATTTAGCGGAGATGTGTTCGCCACGATCATCGGTGACATGGCTGACTTTAAGCAAACCCAAAACTCAAAAACAGTAAAACTTAGAAACGTGTAATTTTCACACGATGTTCAGTAAATAGTCTTCTTTCAATAGACGTGTTTTTAAGGCCGCACTTCAAATAACATAAAAATTAGTTCGCTTAGTAAGTAAAATTAGGTAAGTTCGTTTGTTATAATGTTTCAAGGTGTATAAATACGTTAATTACGTTAATTTTTAACAATGGTCTTATGAAATACAAAACTAAAAAAAGAAATAATGAAGAAGCTGACCCAATGTCAAAGTACATACCAAGTGTCCAAGTTAACATGTGGTTTTGCATTGTAGCCAGTTACTTAATTGCCGGATGGTACTATAATAAAAACGACAATTTTTTTATTGTACTTTGTATTGGTGATTATGAATATTTAGATAAATAAAAGTAAAGTAAATAGATAATACAACTAAGCACTTTTTAGAGTTGCAATTGAATTTAAAACTTAAGAAATAGTAACAATAATGAAATCATCTGTTAACAAAAAAATTAGCACATCTGATCCGACAATAAATAAACCAGAGTGCAGCATCCGCAACGGTAGTCCTACATTTAAAACAGTCTGAAAGGCCGAGTCTCGTCACTTGGTGCCGACGCACGTGATTTTATTATACCATAATGGCCATTTTTTATTCATGAAATGTAGGTACCGTGTCCGTGTTGGAGTCTGTGTCTCTATTTAATTTTAATACTACGATAACTTCACTATTGAAGGATTAATGTAATTGTAACTGTAAACACTTTATAATGGGTCAAAAAGACCCAAAACCATGGTAGTGAAACTATAACCCCCCCCCCCGGATCACTAGACAGAGCAGAAATATTGTAAACCACTCTTTTGCAATAAGTTCACCACATGTGATCTACACATAACATGTGCGCCAGGCCTATACCTGATCTAGTGGCTAATCCATGATGAAATGTACTGTATTAATAACATTTTAAAATATTAACTTACCTACCTATTACCGACTTAGTATATTAAAGTTAAAAGTGTTAACACGAGAGTGTACCATTTCACTATAAATAAAGATAATGAAAATTTAGATAGCAACAGGCCTATAAAAACAAACCAAATTTTTTAAGGTTAGTGTATGCATTGCACTTCACGATTCAAAAGAAATTAATTATCATTAAATATTAATGATAATAAAAGCAATGAAAGTTGGTACATTGGCCAAACTGTTGTTTGTAATAAAAATTGATTGGCGATTTAGTATTGTTTTCCAAAGCGATGGGTGAAGAAATGACCCGAAACTGCTATTTTTAACACTTAAATTTCAAAAACTTCTCGGGGGAGGGCCCCCGAACCCCCGCCGGTCTGGCCCGACGATCGGGGATGCAGACCCCCCGGTTAGCCCCCCCCTTATTAATGTTCTAGGTCCGCTACTGGACTCACTCATTTTGCATGAGAGTGGACAGGTCTGCGGTATGGTTTTTCAATTATAGCAGGCCTTTACAAAATTAAGCAATAATTAATCAATATTGTCCAGTAAGCTTTATTATTTTTCGGAAGGTTTTTAAGTTGCCATTGAATGAATATTTTGTTGTATCGATTCTCAATTTTTGTAGTCTTGTTACTGACTAAGGCCTTTCAAGGACTTATAGTCAATGGTCCTACAATTGTTTCTTTGAAGAATGCTCCCAATTAAAGGCATTATTATTATTACTTTACCAACAATAAAAAAGAAGCAACAACAAGACAATAAATTGTAATGAATATCTTAACTGCATAGTCAAACCCCAAAGCTAACCTTGCTGTGACTAGAAAAAATAGTGTGGGTGGTTAAAAAAAACTATTTTATTTAGTTTTTTTTTGTTTGGGCTTTGGCTTTGGGATAGTGCTGGTTTCACCACATCCCAGTTAGTCATTCGGTAGTCGTTGTAGAGTATTGAATTGAATGTGTAGAGTATCGAACTGAATGTCAGCGTATCGACATCGTTTCGGCTACATCGTTGTCTGCTCACTGCTCAGACCAGACCAGACCACTGCTTTCACTTGTGATTTTCTGTTTGCTCTCTTTAACCAGAATAAATAATCATATCAGAATTTAACAGAATAATTACATTACATCTGACATGTCTGAAACGTGATTTAAAAAGACGTTAAAATACGCAATTGTATAAATTGTGCTGCTAAAGACTTAGTATGTAATTACGTTGAGTTGTTGGGTTTTCCACACAACTTTTGTCTTACTTGGGATAGGCCTAAATTTGTTATAACTTAGTCGTTTACTGTTAGAGTTGCTAGAAGCAATTAATAGCTAAATTATTTCGCTCATCATTTTAATATATTCCAATAAGGTATGAAGTAACTTTGCCTCACTTTTTAAAGAACTGTCCATTTTGGGAATTGTTCAGATTTATTCTTACTCTGCAAAAATCGTTACCGTATATCCTTTGGTGATCAAATAAATAAAGAAACACAAATTTTGGAAAACTTAGGCAGACCTAAGTATTTAGGGCCTTTGCCTATCTTGCTGAACAACCTAGTATTAGTGACGCAGAGGCTTTGGTTTTGCCTGATAATAGGCTAGTATCACCATTGTATCACATTTAACTATAGCCACTTATCCGTTAGCACTATTCGTTTCATTGGGAAAACACAATCTAGACGCTTTGTCATTACAACATCCATATAACTTAAAGCTTAAAAAAGCCTATGCGGGTATATAAACAGTTTAATTCTCATGTTGTATTTGACTACTGTACCACAACTTTTGTCCCCCATGAACTAATTTTAACAGATGAACTTATTGATGGAATTCATGTTTGATTTGTTCACATTTCAAAATACTCCTGTTTATAAAATTTCTCTTAACACACACATCATAATAAAATGCAAACCAAGTTTCTATTAAAAAAAAAAACCAACACCAAGTCAACAACTTCAAAGAAAGTGGTAACAATCGTGATGACAATCTAAGTGACGATCACAAATCCTATATTTTGCAGCATTGAAATTGGATTTTTGTGTTCGAGTCCGAGTTCAAATTCATATTCGATATGAATGATACTTCGATACTCTGTAGTTTCGGTTGGCTACTACCGAATGACTAACTGGGATGTGGTGAAACCAGCACTATCCTTGGCTTTGCTTTATATTGCTTTAGGTTATGTTCAGACGTTATGTTGTGTTCGTAGTAATAATGTCAACTTTTAAATCCAGCCGCGATTGTACAACAAAATTGAGAAGTTAGACCTATTTTATTTGAACTTTTGAATTCATTACGGTTAAAGCAGAGCATAATAGGCTATTATAACAACATAATATCTTTGCGTTTTTTTGGTTTTAGTGGCAAATTTGTTTTTAAATTGGGCCATCAACAATGAACCACAATGGATCTCTTCACAATGGTAAGGAATATTATTTTGACTTGTACCCAAGCTGCTGTAGCCTACTGAATTTTGTCTATATTATCTAATAGGTCTAGATGTAATCTATCAGCAGTGCAATCAGTTAAAATCCCTACTAGGCCTAGGCCTATAATCAACAAAAAAGACATCAGTCAAGACCTATTATCCCTATCTGTCATGTATTGATTTCTCTCAGTGGCAGAGATTGCATTAGAAAATAGCATTTGGACATAGTCACAAAAAGTTTGTGAAACTTTCTTCATCACCTCACACGAAAGTTCATTGTGGAGGTTGATGAATACAATTTAAAAAGAAGCTAAAGGATTACTTAAGGTAAACTGGCTAAATGCCGTGAATATACCAAACGCCGTGATTCCTCACTTTACGTGCGAATACTGACGAAATTGGCAAACCGACGGCGAAATAACGACGTCATTTTCACTCAAAAACTCTTTGTTTACTACTCTGTGAGTTTCTTGGCGGGATGCGGCGGTTAAATTTTCGTCAGTTGGCGGTCAAACGTTGCCCGGTGCAGAAGTGCTTAGGGCCTACTTTCTTAGCTTCTTTACCAAGGGTTCGGGAGAGCCAAATAAGTTATTGACGCTGTATATTTCATATAAATGGGGGTTTTCATCGATTGAAACATTGTTTATAATCTTTTCTATCTTAAAACTGCTTCATTAAGACGACTTCATTTCTGAATGTCTTTAAAATAACTGTCACAGGATTTAAACTGTAAATCATTCAGTTTTCAAAACCCGTGATAACGACCGTACGGAAATTGATATTTATATGTAGGCCTACCTGTTCAGTAATGCATTAAAATAGTTTTTTTTTACGTTTCAAACGAGTTATAATTTGTGAAATTTTAGATAGAGAGCTAATTTATATAAATACTAAACTGCGTGGTTGATATTTTAACTTTTACCTAAGTAAATACTGTAACTTGTTTCTTGTCAAAGAATCTACTAAGACGTTTATTAAGCTTTGATTATTGAAGGTGTTATTTATTTGTCTTTTCACTTATTTTTAATTGTAAAAATATATTTTTACTCAGAGCATTTTGCAGATAAGGATTTTAATAAATAAATTGTTTAAAATGTGATCTAACCTTTTAATTTCCAATTATCAATTGGTCATGGGATTTGAATGACAAATAATGCATTTTTCAAATTCCGTGCTTGGAGTCCCAGATTAAAGCTTTTGAAGAGGTGATTTTTAGTAACGAAATATCCAATTTTTTCCACATTTTGATCCAAGTTTAGTTGAAAAAGTAATACTAAAATACACAAATCCCAAAATCCGTGGTCGACATTTTGGTATTAACATTACTGAAAACTCGTTTGTTGTAGCCTACTAGGTTTTTTAACAAGATGTTTAACACATTACAGTAAAGCAATGTAGGAGTAGAAATATTTTCTTAACTTTTTAATGACCTTAAATATTTTGTATGTCAATGCTCTTTTTAAAAAAAATGTACCGTAGTTATTTCTTGACCAAAGATATAAGCATTGACTAGTTATACTATAGAAAGCATAGTATCCATAGCAGCATGGTTTCATTGGCATAGTCAATGATGTAAGTACTTAGCAAAAAGAGTTCTCTCCTTTTGCAATAAATGTTGATGTAACTTACTTTAACTGCCGTTCTAATATATTGTGTAAACTTGGACTTAATTTAAGAGGCTATTAATCTGGCAAAATGAAACGAATTTGATATAATATAACTTTTTTATTTGGGTTTCCTTTATTTTATTCCTTTATGACAAGAAATTTTTTACCGTATACAGTCTTGACATCATATGCTCTAAACTGTCGTCAGCCTGTAAAAGACATTCCTTATATGGGTGTTAGTATTGTTTTAGCAATAATAAGTAGTTATATTGCTAAAATAAGTTAACATCTTAAAAAAGTTTCTGACTATAATATGGGTACAGGAGGATGGTCACGGAATTTGGCTGACATATCACGGAGTTTCGTTTCGTTCTCACGGAATTATGTAAATGGTGCAAAAATGACTTGATCTCATAAATATTTTATAGTTAATCACATTTTGAAGCTATTTACCACCTGAAAACAGTAGGCCTAATATTGAAATGGAAATAATGAGGAGTAAAAAAAAAATAGTACAACATACAACCTTACTTATGGAAAAAGGTGTTTAATGGTTGAAAAGAAACCTAACCAGGCTGAAGGTTGCTTAAGGTCACGGCATTTAGGCAGTTTACCTTATTGAAAATTCGTCTTTTACTCTTTTCAAGAGTTTTTTGATATGAGGCTCAACTGATCCACCAGCTCTATGAGGAAATATTATGAGAAATAAAAAGAATTCATTGTGATTTAGGGGGCTAGGTCGATTACACCTCAAATATATGGTCCATCGACTCTGGAGTAAAAGTTAGTTTTTAAACATACAAAATCGATGGACCATCAATCCTTGTGAAATCATAATTTAACTTAAAATATAAATGGCTCAATGACACTTAAAAATAAAGTAAAATAAATGTTTGTATTATGGTTTGATGGTCCTTCAACCCTTTAAATGTGAGGGAGAAAAGAAAAAGGGTCCTCTTCGCGGCAAAGTAAAATTTACAGTATGGACGGTTTTATCGATTGAGGTCAAAAATATCGATTTTTGGTTGTTTGCATTTTAATATGCTCCATTTCGTCTTTTACCCGTTGAAATACATTACAAAACACTTTTAATCGAGTAAAACATTCAAAATAATGATTAAAGTAGTCGATGTCTAGCTTGAGAAAAGGTACCTCTTCGCGCTTATGGATAAATAACATTGCCCCGCAAGCAGGTCCCTTTTCAAAACCAATGTAAAAGCTATGCTTCACTTTGAAACCTGCATTCTGACGAATTCTATCGGCGACAAGGTGAACTACAACGAGTTAATTGTAAATATAGAACATCTTTCAATAAATAAAAACTAGAAAATTAACAGAAAATGCCGTCCAGAGGTCGCATTCGGCAGTTTTGCAATTCGTTAGGGAGAAATAACATAGGACCGCGAAGAGGTCCCTTTTCTGAAATATCCACTTTTTACGACCTGCTTTCATAAGAACATTATTTTTTTGAAAACTACTGTGAGTTAAGACAAAAATATGTGTTCCCATTAAAGAGGACATTTACAGCTTTATTTTGGTACCAAAATCGTTTCTTAAATATGAAAAATAAATGTTTTATGCTAATTTGAATTTTCAAATAGATTTTTCTGAAAATGGCTCTTTTATCTCACGTAATTTCAAAGTCCTATATCTTTATCAAAAAAAATTCGTAGACTCACGTTATTTGTGCCAAATTGTTAGGAATTAAATAAGGAATTCAAAAATATGGATGACTCAATATCGAAAATTGCCGCGAACAGGTCCCTTTTTCCTTTCCGCCTCACAAATATAAAATAACCTATCAACAACAGTTAGGTTCGATTACACCTCAAATAGATGGTCCATCGAACCTCTATCTTATTTTATTAATTATAGGTTCGATTACACCACAAATAGATGGTCCATCGAGAGTCTATCTTATTTTAATTATACTTAAATTTGAGAGGGTCGATGGACCATCTATTTGAGGTGTAATCGACCCTTTTCTTTAATATTGAATTACCGGTATATTTAATACATTTATAGTTTTGGAGCCTCTATCCTATTTTATTAATTATAGGTTCGATTACACCTCAAATAGATGGTCCATCGAGCCTCTATCTTATTTTAATTATATTTAATTTGAGAGGGTCGATGGACCATGTATTTGAGGTGTAATCGACCCTTTACTTTAATATTAAATTATATTCAATATATTTATAGTTTTGGAGTTGATGGTACATAAGCCAAAATTTATATTTATTAAAATAATTTATAAACAAGGTTGATGGTCCATCGACCCCTTTCACAAAATAAACTAAAAATTAAACATAATGGTTCTATGGACCATCGAACCATCTCCAACTTTTACAATAGCCTACTGGTATTTATTAAAACTGTTAGAGGGTCGATGGACCATATATTTGAGGTGTATTCAAGCTTCCCCCTGATTTAGAGTTATTACTTAGGGAATGGTTTTTTTTTTTATAATTTCTGATTTGTTTTATTTTGTTAAACACTTGACACTATTCTTGTACCATGTACAATTTGTGAGTAGAGAATTTATAAAAATAAATATAATCTAGGCAAATTACAAATTTTGAAAGCAAGCCACAATATACACGCCGAAGATATGGAATCATATATGGAAAAATTACTTAGGTAGTTGGAACATAATCTTATTCTTGTTTAAGTTACAAGTTTGTATAAAATTATTACTTATACAGTAGTTTGTCTATTATAAGAATACTCTTTTGTTTTAAACATACATACATTAGATTATAATGTACTGTAGAAGTTTAATAAAATAACTTTGTAAAATAAAACTTCTTCATTTATAGCATATTTGTAGGAAAAATTACCATACAGAATTGACTCTAGCCTTGAGGGGACGACCCCCCTTCAAAAACACAAGATTTATCTTAATTCCTCATTTTTATTAACAATTTACAAAACAATCTAGTCCATAATGGCAATTTGAAATTTCCACTGATCGTAGTTGTTGCTAACTTGCAGAGCAACATTATAATCTAGGAAATTTTCATCTGCTTCCCGTGTTATCATCCCATTCACTGCACAAGATTGGACCGTACAGTTTTGTGTGTGTTTTTATTACCTAAAAACTAATACAATTAAGGGCTTTGTTTTGATGTGTTTTACACTCCTTAGTAGTTTTAAATTCAATATTGATTCAACATACTCTTATTCTCTTTTAATACGATTTTCTTTCATTCCCCCAAATCCAAAAAATCCCCGCTAAATCAAAATATCCCCCCTAAGTTTTGTTTCAATGGTGCAAACCGCGCCATCAATCCCCCTCGTGGGCACCCCTGATTATACCTGAAGAGCATATTGTTTAGTGTCAAGTCATTTATCATGACAGCGAAGAGCAGAGGGCCAAGCACCGAGCCTTGGGGGACGCCGTGAGAAATATTTCCAGGACTGGAGGACGCTCCCCACTGACGGAGACGATTTGCTTTCGGTTGGTCAAATAATTTTTCAGTGAATCCAGGACCGTACCACTGACTCTATACTTATTCAGCTTAGCCAGGAGAATGTCGTGTGAGACCACATCAAACGACTTACCGAGATCACATAAGCTGAGCTGTACAGATTCACCATCTTCAAAGGAATTGGTTATCTTTTCGACCAGGCTTAGGAGGGCTGAAGTTGTTGAGTGTCCACTCCTGAAACCATGTTGTGCATCGATCAGAAGGTTGTTTGCCTCAAAGTACAAAATTAGCTGCTTCTTCATCACAGTTTTGACAACTTTGGAAAAAATTGGCAAAATCGAGATTGGTTGAAAATTTGACAACTGAGTGGGGTCTCCTTTCTTAAATATCGGGATGGTCCTGGCTTTCTTGAGGCAATCTGGAAAAGATCCCTTATCTAAACACAAGTTGATCAACTCCGTGAGCGGTACTGCGATGAGGTCAATCACTGCTTTCAAGATGTGAGTTGAAATGCCATTTATGTCCTGTGTTTTTGAGTCCTTTAAAATGACTCCAAATTCACCATGATTGGAGTGGGTCATGGCTTCAGGTTCAGCGATGTTCCTGTGGAACAATTGGCTGACGCTCTTGACCTTCTCTTATTGTCTACCAGGAGGGATCACCAAGATATAATCTTTCTGTACAAGTTGATTAACAACTTTGTTGACTCACCTGAACTCCTTGAGGCAATATCTTTATAATGCTCACTCCAAACAAGGTCTGGAGATATCTTCTGACACATATGCCTGAGGACTAACTGTAAGCTCAATTCTACACTCGACAGTATACAGCGCCTTGAAAATTGGGTGTCATGCATGGTGGATTTTTTTGGTCCTTCAATCACCGTCTTCAAAAGCAGTGAGAAGCGGCTCTCTCATCTTCTGTGATCAATTTCATTAAAACTAGTCATTCTCTTTTCTAGTCATTTGCACACTCTTATGTTTTGCTTGCCAGATCGTTTATAAATTTATGCATGTTATTCTTTGTTTATGATGTCTCATTATAATGTACTAGCTAACAGCCCGTCAAAAATGACAGGTAATTTTTATTATGCTTATTCAAGAATGTGATGTTATTTTGTAAGTTTGAATGGTCTCAAAATTTATAAAAACCCTGACAATATAATAATATAACTTAAATATTTATATTTAATATTAATAATAATCTTTATTGCATTTTGTCCAAATACATTGCATTGCAATCGTCATCTCACAATTTAGTTTCCTGAGCGGTAGTAGATATGAAATACCGGTTCTAGGACAGCTCGCCCTTCCTATTTTCGGCCCTCCGTCAACTTCATTTTTGACAGGTTTTGGGCCAGTTTTTATCTGATTTTAGGCTAATCCAAACCACTTTCCATCATTTTTCCAGCATTTTTCCGGTTTTTGAAATGGTGAAATTCCAAGTAAGTGCGAGGAAGGGTGAGGAAGGGTGAGGAAGGGCGAGGAAGGGCGAGGAAGGGCGAGACGCACTCTTCACCGAACCCTCGTAAACCTCATATTTGACTGGTTCTGGGCCAGTTTGTATTTGATTTCGGGTTAATTTCAGCCATTTTCAGGTTTTTCAAATGGTGTATTTAATCCACAAAAATTAATCCACAAAAAATTAATCCAGGAAGGGCGAGACGCACTCTTCACCGAACCCTCGTAAACCTCATATTTGACTGGTTCTGGGCCAGTTTGTATTTGATTTCGGGTTAATTTCAGCCATTTTCAGGTTTTTCAAAATGGTGTATTTTAATAGGTCACATGACAAGTAAGAGCGCTTGGTAATCACCGTTACTTTAAGTCTGAGGCTGAAAAAAAAATCTCGAGACATTTTTGATTTCCAACATCATTTTTTATAATTTAATCAGTTTACACCGGTGCTTCCGAATCCGCCGTCTTTCCGTTCAGTTTGTTCAACTTTGTCCAACCTGATACACGGCGGCTTTTTGTACTTTTCACAGATGATCTGCGCAATCCTATCTCCACGACGCACATGAAAATCGGTATCGGAATTGTTCATCAAGATAACACCGACATTCCCAGTATAGTCCCGGTCTATGAAACCGGCATTTACACTTATACAATGTTTTAAAGCCAAGCCAGATCTTGGCACTATCCTCCCGTAGCACCCATTTGGGAATTTGAAAGTCAAGTCAGTTTTTATCAACTGTTGACCGCGTTTTGGTACAACATAATCATACGCGCTTCTGAGATCCAATCGGGCTGCATCCGGTGACCCGTTGTACGGTTCAAATGCGTTTTCAGTCATGCAATAATAACCGTAGCTTTCAGCCATTATTGATTCTTAATGCCATGCATTATGGGTTTTCACAACAAATAAATTAAACGGGGCATTTTCAAAAATGTATTTAAATTATGTTTTTTAAAAACTATTTTTATTCGTAAACTTTAAACTCAATATTGTGTTTGAATTTATCATCTTAAAGTGTTATTTTACCGTTGTACAACACATAGAGTTTCCCCTTATAATTCAACAGTTGTTTGATATAGTTATTCGTCAACCTGTCATTCCAGCTTCCGGGAACATAGAATTTCATATAGGTAAGAAAATCATAGATAGTCCGGCATGGGGACTATTGTATGTAGATAGTCCGGCATGGGGACTATTGCATTTTAGATAGTCTAGCGTGAGCACTATTACATTTTAGATAGTCCGGCATGAGGACTATTGCATTTTAGATAGTCCGGTGTGGGGACTATTGAATTTGAGATAGTCCTGCATGAGGACTATTGAGTTTTAGATAGTTCGGTGTGAGGACTATTGAATTTTAGATAGTCCAACATGGGGACTATTGTATTTAGATAGTCCGGCATGGGGACTATTGCATTTTAGATAGTCCGGCGTGAGGACTATTACATTTTAGATAGTCCGGCGTGGGGACTATTGCATTTTAGATAGTGCGGTGTGGGGACTATTGAAATTTGAGATAGTCCTGCATGAGGACTATTGAGTTTTAGATAGTCCGGTGTGAGGACTATTGAATTTTAGATAGTCCGACATGGGGACTATTGTATTTAGATGGTCCCGCGTAAGGACTATTGTATTTAGATAGTCCGGCATGGTGACTATTGTATGTAGATAGTCCGGCATGGGGACTATTGCATCTTAGATAGTCCGGCGTGAGGACTATTACATTTTAGATAGTCCGGCGTGAGGACTATTGCATTTTAGATAGTCCGGTGTGGGGACTATTGAATTTGAGATAGTCCTGCATGAGGACTATTGAGTTTTAGATAGTTCGGTGTGAGGACTATTGAATTTTAGATAGTCCAACATGGGGACTATTGTATATAGATAGTCCGGCATGGGGACTATTGCATTTTAGATAGTCCGGCGTGAGGACTATTACATTTTAGATAGTCCGGCGTGGGGACTATTGCATTTTAGATAGTCCGACATGGGGACTATTGTATTTAGATGGTCCCGCGTAAGGACTATTGTATTTAGATAGTCCGGCATGGGGACTATTGTATTTGGATAGTCCGGCGTGGGGACTATTGTATTTAAATGGTTCTGCAAAGCAGCTAAGGATTTGGCCTGTGAATGGGGGGTATTAGCCAACAGCCTAAACCTAATGGGACTAACATGTAAACATAATTCCTTGCACCTGAGTCCAAAGCCCTAAAACCTAGCAGCTAAGGATTTGACCTGTGAATAGGGCCTATTAGCCAACAGCCTACACCAAATGTGTTGGCACTAAGATGTAAACCTAAGGCCTTGCACCTGAGTCCAAAGCCCTAAAACCTAGCAGCTAAGGATTTTTACCTGTGAATAGGGCCTATTAGCCAACAGCCTAGACCTAATGTGTTGGACCTTTGATCTAAACCTAAGGCCTTACACCCGAGTCCAAAGCCCTAAAACCTAGCAGCTAAGGATTTGGCCTGTGAATAGGGCCTATTAGCAAACATCCTAAACCTAATGTGTTGGAAATATGATCTAAACCTAAGGCCTTACACCCATGCCCAAAGCCCTAAAACCTAGCAGCTAAGGATTTGGCCTGTGAATAGGGCCTATTAGCCAACAGCCTAGACCTAATGTGTTGGGACTAAGATGTTAACCTAAGGCCTTGCAACTGAGTCCAAGGGCCTACACCGTATCAGCTAAGGTTTTGACCTGTAAATAGGTCCTATTAGCTAACAGCATAGACCTAATGTGTTGGGACTAAGATGTAAGCCTAAGGCCTTACACCCATGCTCAAAGCCCAAAAACCTAGTAGCTAAGGATTTGACCTGTGAATAAGGCTTATTAGCCAACAGCCAAAACCTAATGTGTTGGGACTAAGATGTAAACCTAAGTCCTTGCACCTGAGTCCAAAGCCCTAAAACCAATCAGCTAATTATTTGATCTGTGAATAGGGCCTATTAGCCAACAGCCTAAACCTAATGTGTTGGGACTAAGATGTAAACCTAAGGCCTCGCACCTGAGTCAAAAGCCCTAAAACCTAGCAGCTAACGATTCGACCTGTGAATAGGGCCTATAAGCCAACAGCCTAGACCTAATGTGTTGGACCTATGATTTAAACCTTACACCCGAGTCCAAAGCCCTACAACCTATCAGCTATGGATTTGACCGGTGAATAAGGCCTATTAGACAACAGCCTAGACCTAATGTGTTGGGACTAAGATGTAAGCCTAAGACCTTGCACCTGAGTCCAAAGCCCTCAAACCTAGCAGCTAAGGCTTTGACCTGTGAATAGGACCAGAAGGCCTTAGACTTAAGACCTAAGACCTAGCAGCTGAAGTGACCTATGAGCCATTAGCCTAGAACTAAAACCTGAACTAATTTGACCTAAGATCCAAACCTAAGGCCTTACATTGCACCTGAGTCCAAACTCCAAACACCTTAGACTAGACTAATTCCTCAAATCTAAGATCTAATTCCTAAGACCCAAGGCTTTAGACTTAAGACCTAAAAACCTACAAGGGGGCCGCGATTCACAGCCCCTCATGTATTGAGCAAACATTAGGCAACGAGGTCTTGTTTCTTTGATTTTAAAATCATGATCAGCTATGGTTGTCAGATTCAGATTGGGGTGTTTGAAGACCAACCTCCATCAATCTTACCCAACACCTAAGACCCTACCGCATGGACCAGACCCAAGACATAAAGCTAGACACCATAGTCTTGGCTTTTAAGTTCTTAGACCCAAGACCTAAGGCCCTACACTAGGGTCTAGAACCAACACCAAAGATCCTTGGTCCATAGGATATTAGGTTCTTATTCCCAAGACCTAAGACCCTACACCAGAGTCTAGAACCAATGCAAGGTCTAAGGTCTGTGGTCTAGACTTTTAGGTTCTTATACCCAAGGACTAAGGCCCTACACCAGGGTCTAGAACCAAGAACAAAAGTCCGTGGTCTAGGCTTTTAGGTTCTTATACCCAAGACCTAAGGCCCTACACCAGGGTCTAGAACCAAGACCAAAGACCCTACACCAGAGTCTTGGACCAAGGTCTAAGGTCCGTGGTCTAGACTTTTAGGATCCTATACCCAAGGGCTAAAGGCCAAAAGGCCATTACCAGGGTCTAGAACTAAGACCAAAGGTCCGTGGTCTAGGATTTTAGGTTCTTATTCCCAAGACCTAAGACCCTACACCAGAGCCTAGGACCAAGGTCTAAGTTCCGTGGTCTAGACTTTTAGGTTCTTATACCCAAGGACTAAGGCCCTACACCAAGGTCTAGAACCAAGAGCAAAGGTCCGTGGTCTAGGATTTTAGGTTCTTATTCCCAAGACCTAAGACCCTACACCAGGGTCTAGAACCAACATCTAAGGTCCGTGGTCCAGGGATTTAGGTTCTTATACCCAAGTCCTAAGGCCCTACACCAGGGTCTAGAACCAAGATCTAAGGTCCGTGGTCTAGTCTTTTAGGTTCTTATACCCAAGTCCTAAGGCCCTACACCAGGGTCTAGAACAAAGATCTAAGGTCCGTGGTCCAGGCTTTTAAGTTCTTATACCCAAGTCATAAGGCCCTACACCAGGGTCTAAAACCAAGATCTAAGGTCTGTGGTCCAGGCTTTTAGGTTCTTATACCCAAGTCCTAAGGCCCTACACCAGGGTCTAGAACCAAGATCTAAGGTCCGTGGTCTAGACTTTTAGGATCTTATACCCAAGGGCTAAAGGCCAATACCAGGGTCTAGAACCAAGATCTAAGGTCCGTGGTCCAGGCTTTTAGGTTCTTATACCCAAGTCATAAGGCCCTACACCAGGGTCTAAAACCAAGATCTAAGGTCTGTGGTCCAGGCTTTTAGGTTCTTATACCCAAGTCCTAAGGCCCTACACCAGGGTCTAGAACCAAGATCTAAGGTCCGTGGTCCAGGCTTAGGGTTTTAAGCTCTGAGACCCAAGACTTAGGGCCATACACCACGGTCTAGGCTTTTAAGCTCTTAGACCCAAGACCTAAGGACATACACCCTGGTCTCGGCTTTTAGGTTCTTAGACCCAAGACCTAAGGCCATACACCCTGGTCTAGGCTTTAAGGTTCTTTTAAAAATCGTCGCGACGTTTATTAAAATCGATGTGTAAACGATGTTTTTAAAAATTAACGTGTACACATCGTTTTTGAAAATCGATCCGTAGACGATGTTTTTAAAAATTAACGTGTACACATCGTTTTTGAAAATCGATGTGTAGACGATGTTTTTTTTTAATTAACGTCTGCGAACGTTTTTTAGAATCGATGCCCAGACGCTGTTTAAAATAATCGACGTGTACGATCGTTTTTCAAAATCGATGTGTACACGATGTTTTTTAATAATGTACGTCTGCGATCGGAATTTCCGCGTCGAGTTTGCAGAACACCCAAAAGCGCAAATCATAAAAACGCCCAACAACAAACACAGGTGTTCATGTGCCCTGGGCTTTCAAATAATCCATGTGATTGGCTTTATGCACGCCATTTTACACGGTCCCACATGGTGTAGGACCAGTACTAGCCCATGGGGTAGGGTCTTAGGGCTTAAGACTTATGTTAAAGTCTTTGGTCTTAGGTCAAAAGTTTAAGGTCATATACTTACAGGTCCATGGTATAATGCCTTAAATGCTTGGGATTGGGGTTGGTCTAAATTATGAGGCCTTAGGTCCTCATTTAAATTCCTTTTGCCCTAGATCTAAAGCAATTAGTCTAAGCCCTTATGTCCCAGGGCATCGGTCTAAGGTCCCCGGTTTTAGGAATAAGACCATGGGTTTTCGTTCTAAGTTATGGTGTAAAAGCATAAACATTCTCTTTTTCGAGACGAAACAGTAATAACTGCACACAGTTATTAATGGCCAATCTTCGCCCAGCTATAGATGAAACAACCACAACTGCACACGGTTTTAAACCTCGGGATGTGGCCTTAGGTCCAGGTTGTAGTCCATGGGTGTAGGGTCTTAGGTCTAGGGTCTAAGAACTTAAAGGCCAACTTTCTTCTAAGTATAGACAAATTAACCACTGCACACGGCTTAAGAGGAATACTAGACCATGATGTAAGGCCTTTGGTCTTAGGGTCTAAGAACCTAGAGGCCGACTTTCCTCTAGCTATAGATGAAACAACCACAACTGCAAAACAGTTTATGCCGAGTACTAGACCATGGTGTAAGGCCTTTGGTCTTGGGGTCTAAGAACATAGGACTTTCCTCTAGCTATAGCTGAAACAACCACAACTGCACATGGCTTATGCCGAGTACTAGACCGTGGTATAAGGCCTTTGGTCTTAGGGTCTAAGAACTTAGAGGCCGACTTACCTCTAGAAATAGATGAAACAACCACAACTGCAAACGGTTTATGCCGAGTACTAGAACATGGTGTAAGGCCTTTGCTCTTAGGGTCTAGATCATGGTGAAGGACCTTAGATCTTGGGTCTAGGTGTAGGGCCTTAGGTATTGGGTCTAGGACACGGTGTCTGTTCGGGGGGTCGTAAATTGCGACTAACTTGTAAGTTTTCAAGTCTTAACTCTATGGTTTTAGGTCTTGGGTCAAAGAGCTTTAAAGCCTAGCCCACCGGTGTAGGGCCTTAGGTCTTGGGTGTAAGAACCTAAAACCTAGACTATGGTGTATGGCCTTAGGTCTTGGGTATAAGTACTTAAAAGTCTAGACCACGGTGTATGGCCTTAGGTCTTGAGTCTGAGAGCTTAAAAGCCTAGAAATCGGTGTATGGCCTTAGGTCTTGAGTCTGAGAGCTTAAAAGCCTAGAAAATGGTTTATGGCCTTAGGTCTTAAGTCTAGCCCATGCGGACCGCCTTAGGCATTGAGTTTAAGTGCTTAAAAACCTAGCAAATGGTTTATGACTTTAGGTCTTGGCCTAAGTACTTAAAGCCTAGACCAGTGTGTATGCCCTTGGGTCTTGAGTCTAAGAGCTTAAAAGCATAGACCAGGGTTTATGGCCTTAGGTCTTGGGTATAAGAGCTTAAAAGCCTAGACCAAGGTGTAAGGCCTTAGGTCTTGGGTCCACAGTGTCTGTTCAGGGGTCGTGAATCGCGACTCCTTGTAAGTTTTCAGGTCTTTACTTTATGGCCTTAGGTCTTGGGTCTAAGTACTTAAAAGCCTAGACCAGGGTGTAGGGCCTTAGGTCTTGGGTATAAGAACCTAAAAGCCTAGACCAGGGTGTAGGGCCTTAGGTCTTGGGTATAAGAGCCTTAAAGCCTAGACCAGGGTGTATGGCCTTAGGTCTTGGGTCTAAGAACCTAAAAGCCGAGACCAGGGTGTATGTCCTTAGGTCTTGGGTCTAAGAGCTTAAAAGCCTAGACCGTGGTGTATGGCCCTAAGTCTTGGGTCTCAGAGCTTAAAACCCTAAGCCTGGACCACGGACCTTAGATCTTGGTTCTAGACCCTGGTGTAGGGCCTTAGGACTTGGGTATAAGAACCTAAAAGCCTGGACCACAGACCTTAGATCTTGGTTTTAGACCCTGGTGTAGGGCCTTATGACTTGGGTATAAGAACCTAAAAGCCTGGACCACGGACCTTAGATCTTGGTTCTAGACCCTGGTATTGGCCTTTAGCCCTTGGGTATAAGATCCTAAAAGTCTAGACCACGGACCTTAGATCTTGGTTCTAGACCCTGGTGTAGGGCCTTAGGACTTGGGTATAAGAACCTAAAAGCCTGGACCACAGACCTTAGATCTTGGTTTTAGACCCTGGTGTAGGGCCTTATGACTTGGGTATAAGAACTTAAAAGCCTGGACCACGGACCTTAGATCTTTGTTCTAGACCCTGGTGTAGGGCCTTAGGACTTGGGTATAAGAACCTAAAAGACTAGACCACGGACCTTAGATCTTGGTTCTAGACCCTGGTGTAGGGCCTTAGGACTTGGGTATAAGAACCTAAATCCCTGGACCACGGACCTTAGATGTTGGTTCTAGACCCTGGTGTAGGGTCTTAGGTCTTGGGAATAAGAACCTAAAATCCTAGACCACGGACCTTTGCTCTTGGTTCTAGACCTTGGTGTAGGGCCTTAGTCCTTGGGTATAAGAACCTAAAAGTCTAGACCACGGAACTTAGACCTTGGTCCTAGGCTCTGGTGTAGGGTCTTAGGTCTTGGGAATAAGAACCTAAAATCCTAGACCACGGACCTTTGGTCTTAGTTCTAGACCCTGGTAATGGCCTTTTGGCCTTTAGCCCTTGGGTATAGGATCCTAAAAGTCTAGACCACGGACCTTAGACCTTGGTCCAAGACTCTGGTGTAGGGTCTTTGGTCTTGGTTCTAGACCCTGGTGTAGGGCCTTAGGTCTTGGGTATAAGAACCTAAAAGCCTAGACCACGGACTTTTCTTCTTGGTTCTAGACCCTGGTGTAGGGCCTTAGTCCTTGGGTATAAGAACCTAAAAGTCTAGACCATAGACCTTAGACCTTGCATTGGTTCTAGACTCTGGTGTAGGGTCTTAGGTCTTGGGAATAAGAACCTAATATCCTATGGACCAAGGATCTTTGGTGTTGGTTCTAGACCCTAGTGTAGGGCCTTAGGTCTTGGGTCTAAGAACTTAAAAGCCAAGACTATGGTGTCTAGCTTTATGTCTTGGGTCTGGTCCATGCGGTAGGGTCTTAGGTGTTGGGTAAGATTGATGGAGGTTGGTCTTCAAACACCCCAATCTGAATCTGACAACCATAGCTGATCATGATTTTAAAATCAAAGAAACAAGACCTCGTTGCCTAATGTTTGCTCAATACATGAGGGGCTGTGAATCGCGGCCCCCTTGTAGGTTTTTAGGTCTTAAGTCTAAAGCCTTGGGTCTTAGGAATTAGATCTTAGATTTGAGGAATTAGTCTAGTCTAAGGTGTTTGGAGTTTGGACTCAGGTGCAATGTAAGGCCTTAGGTTTGGATCTTAGGTCAAATTAGTTCAGGTTTTAGTTCTAGGCTAATGGCTCATAGGTCACTTCAGCTGCTAGGTCTTAGGTCTTAAGTCTAAGGCCTTCTGGTCCTATTCACAGGTCAAAGCCTTAGCTGCTAGGTTTGAGGGCTTTGGACTCAGGTGCAAGGTCTTAGGCTTACATCTTAGTCCCAACACATTAGGTCTAGGCTGTTGTCTAATAGGCCTTATTCACCGGTCAAATCCATAGCTGATAGGTTGTAGGGCTTTGGACTCGGGTGTAAGGTTTAAATCATAGGTCCAACACATTAGGTCTAGGCTGTTGGCTTATAGGCCCTATTCACAGGTCGAATCGTTAGCTGCTAGGTTTTAGGGCTTTTGACTCAGGTGCGAGGCCTTAGGTTTACATCTTAGTCCCAACACATTAGGTTTAGGCTGTTGGCTAATAGGCCCTATTCACAGATCAAATAATTAGCTGATTGGTTTTAGGGCTTTGGACTCAGGTGCAAGGACTTAGGTTTACATCTTAGTCCCAACACATTAGGTTTTGGCTGTTGGCTAATAAGCCTTATTCACAGGTCAAATCCTTAGCTACTAGGTTTTTGGGCTTTGAGCATGGGTGTAAGGCCTTAGGCTTACATCTTAGTCCCAACACATTAGGTCTATGCTGTTAGCTAATAGGACCTATTTACAGGTCAAAACCTTAGCTGATACGGTGTAGGCCCTTGGACTCAGTTGCAAGGCCTTAGGTTAACATCTTAGTCCCAACACATTAGGTCTAGGCTGTTGGCTAATAGGCCCTATTCACAGGCCAAATCCTTAGCTGCTAGGTTTTAGGGCTTTGGGCATGGGTGTAAGGCCTTAGGTTTAGATCATATTTCCAACACATTAGGTTTAGGATGTTTGCTAATAGGCCCTATTCACAGGCCAAATCCTTAGCTGCTAGGTTTTAGGGCTTTGGACTCGGGTGTAAGGCCTTAGGTTTAGATCAAAGGTCCAACACATTAGGTCTAGGCTGTTGGCTAATAGGCCCTATTCACAGGTAAAAATCCTTAGCTGCTAGGTTTTAGGGCTTTGGACTCAGGTGCAAGGCCTTAGGTTTACATCTTAGTGCCAACACATTTGGTGTAGGCTGTTGGCTAATAGGCCCTATTCACAGGTCAAATCCTTAGCTGCTAGGTTTTAGGGCTTTGGACTCAGGTGCAAGGAATTATGTTTACATGTTAGTCCCATTAGGTTTAGGCTGTTGGCTAATACCCCCCATTCACAGGCCAAATCCTTAGCTGCTTTGCAGAACCATTTAAATACAATAGTCCCCACGCCGGACTATCCAAATACAATAGTCCCCATGCCGGACTATCTAAATACAATAGTCCTTACGCGGGACCATCTAAATACAATAGTCCCCATGTCGGACTATCTAAAATGCAATAGTCCCCACGCCGGACTATCTAAAATGTAATAGTCCTCACGCCGGACTATCTAAAATGCAATAGTCCCCATGCCGGACTATCTATATACAATAGTCCCCATGTTGGACTATCTAAAATTCAATAGTCCTCACACCGAACTATCTAAAACTCAATAGTCCTCATGCAGGGCTATCTCAAATTCAATAGTCCCCACACCGGACTATCTAAAATGCAATAGTCCTCACGCCGGACTATCTAAAATGTAATAGTCCTCACGCCGGACTATCTAAGATGCAATAGTCCCCATGCCGGACTATCTACATACAATAGTCACCATGCCGGACTATCTAAATACAATAGTCCTTACGCGGGACCATCTAAATACAATAGTCCCCATGTCGGACTATCTAAAATTCAATAGTCCTCACACCGGACTATCTAAAACTCAATAGTCCTCATGCAGGACTATCTCAAATTTCAATAGTCCCCACACCGCACTATCTAAAATGCAATAGTCCCCACGCCGGACTATCTAAAATGTAATAGTCCTCACGCCGGACTATCTAAAATGCAATAGTCCCCATGCCGGACTATCTAAATACAATAGTCCCCATGTTGGACTATCTAAAATTCAATAGTCCTCACACCGAACTATCTAAAACTCAATAGTCCTCATGCAGGACTATCTCAAATTCAATAGTCCCCACACCGGACTATCTAAAATGCAATAGTCCTCATGCCGGACTATCTAAAATGTAATAGTGCTCACGCTAGACTATCTAAAATGCAATAGTCCCCATGCCGGACTATCTACATACAATAGTCCCCATGCCGGACTATCTATGATTTTCTTACCTATATGAAATTCTATGTTCCCGGAAGCTGGAATGACAGGTTGACGAATAACTATATCAAACAACTGTTGAATTATAAGGGGAAACTCTATGTGTTGTACAACGGTAAAATAACACTTTAAGATGATAAATTCAAACACAATATTGAGTTTAAAGTTTACGAATAAAAATAGTTTTTAAAAAACATAATTTAAATACATTTTTGAAAATGCCCCGTTTAATTTATTTGTTGTGAAAACCCATAATGCATGGCATTAAGAATCAATAATGGCTGAAAGCTACGGTTATTATTGCATGACTGAAAACGCATTTGAACCGTACAACGGGTCACCGGATGCAGCCCGATTGGATCTCAGAAGCGGTATGATTATGTTGTACCAAAACGCGGTCAACAGTTGATAAAAACTGACTTGACTTTCAAATTCCCAAATGGGTGCTACGGGAGGATAGTGCCAAGATCTGGCTTGGCTTTAAAACATTGTATAAGTGTAAATGCCGGTTTCATAGACCGGGACTATACTGGGAATGTCGGTGTTATCTTGATGAACAATTCCGATACCGATTTTCATGTGCGTCGTGGAGATAGGATTGCGCAGATCATCTGTGAAAAGTACAAAAAGCCGCCGTGTATCAGGTTGGACAAAGTTGAACAAACTGAACGGAAAGACGGCGGATTCGGAAGCACCGGTGTAAACTGATTAAATTATAAAAAATGATGTTGGAAATCAAAAATGTCTCGAGATTTTTTTTTTCAGCCTCAGACTTAAAGTAACGGTGATTACCAAACGCTCTTACTTGTCATGTGACCTATTAAAATACACCATTTTGAAAAACCTGAAAATGGCTGAAATTAACCCGAAATCAAATACAAACTGGCCCAGAACCAGTCAAATATGAGGTTTACGAGGGTTCGGTGAAGAGTGCGTCTCGCCCTTCCTGGATTAATTTTTTGTGGATTAATTTTTGTGGATTAAATACACCATTTGAAAAACCTGAAAATGGCTGAAATTAACCCGAAATCAAATACAAACTGGCCCAGAACCAGTCAAATATGAGGTTTACGAGGGTTCGGTGAAGAGTGCGTCTCGCCCTTCCTCGCCCTTCCTCGCCCTTCCTCACCCTTCCTCACCCTTCCTCGCACTTACTTGGAATTTCACCATTTCAAAAACCGGAAAAATGCTGGAAAAATGATGGAAAGTGGTTTGGATTAGCCTAAAATCAGATAAAAACTGGCCCAAAACCTGTCAAAAATGAAGTTGACGGAGGGCCGAAAATAGGAAGGGCGAGCTGTCCTAGAACCGGTATTTCATATCTACTAGCGGTTCATCATAAATTTGTCAATCGAGTAGAGTTTGACACTAACAAACTCTTGAGTCGAGTTTTGCATTGATATTGGGGTCTGATTTGCTTGATTTCTTCAGGGAGCTTATTGAGGAACCTAATTCCCGACTGGGAGGAAGGTGTTCAAAAGCCACAGTCCTGTGTAGTGTGTGTCTCCTGTGTGGTGTACCTCTAGTGTTGTGGTCGTGAATTTGTCTGCTCTGAAGCTTTTGACTGTGTGCATCATGAGACACTGTTGCACCAATTAGAGACGTATGGCATTTGGGATCTCCCCCCCAAAAATAGCTCGCATCATATTTGAAAGACAGTCCAAAAAGTGCAGATTGGAAGTGTACTAACTTATTTCCGGAGGAGTAATTAGTCTGTGGTGTCCCACAGGGATCTATTTTAGGACCTATTCTTTTCTTGCTATACGTCAACAAAGTAAGTTCATCGATCCAGAGTGGACAGGTGATCCAATATGCTGATGACACGACTCTCTGCGTGAAATCAAATTCAAAGATTGATGTAGAAGTAAAATCGTTCATATATTTTAATTCCTCTATTCAGTTTTTTCTGCTCTAAATTTAAAAACAAACAACACAAAATCAAATGTTCTATACTTTTCTCTGCTACAGAGATAGTCTGAACAACAACCTGCTGTCATGGTGGATGAAATTCAATTGCAGGAAACTGACTTAATTGCAGGGAAAAGTTATTCGGAATGTACCTTGACAAGAGTTTAGACTTGGAGCTATCATGTCGATTATGTTTGCAGTAAGGTTTCATCACGCATCTATGCACTTCGAAACCTTGCAAAAGTCTGTTCAATAAAAGTGTTGCTAATGACCTATTTTAACTTGGTTAATGTTGTCAATATTGGACTCCTTACTATAATTGGTCCCATGTCATATGGCATTAGAGGAAGGGGGAGATGCGCTTCACATAGACTGGAAAGAGTGTTTAGATTGCAAAAAAAGCAGTGAGAATTATCTGCAAGTTAGAACCAAGAGAGTCGAATAGGGATGCTTTTGAGGAACTTGAACTGTTGACTTTACCCTGCTTTTACATTTATCAGGTTTTAATTTAGCAATGTAAAAAAAATATAAAATATTAGGCCTACTTTATTAGCTTATAAAGAGTTTATAACAGGCTACTTACTATCATATGATTTTTACAATATAGAAGGAATATGGGGAATTAACGAAAATAAAAGTTAATAATAATACTTGTCGCAGCAGACCTGCGTACTTAACGAATTTCCAATGGCAATCTTTACATAAGTGTACCAAATTTCATGATGATCAGACAATTTTTTCCCTACCGATCTTACTGGTTAACAAACTCATCCAAGAGAATCTAACTTTACATGCCTGTACCAAATTTCATGATGATCAGACGATTTTTGCATTAGTTATTGTGTTCACAAACACTCAAAATTGAAAATTGTATTTCCCATATAAGCCCATGTTACATTTTTTAGTAAATCGTTATTTGTGCAGTTTTAAATGTGTTTCCGACAAATAATCACTATGTATCCAGAAAGTGCACATTAAAAGCCACAATTTCACATATAAAATTATGTAATCGCAGAGGTGTCCCTAAACTGTATAAACGACAGCTCCCATGAAAACGACGGTTGTAGCTTATTTCCAAAGGAAATTCGCTAATATCTTGGTAACCAGTGGACTTAGAGCACTAATTAAACACACCAAATTGTTTGTTTTTTCGAGCTGAATCTAATGGTGTACACTAAAAGGTAATCAAATATAAATATCTATGTGAAAAATGGAAAAAAAAACCCACTTTGGAGGGGTAAAATCCCCCACTTTCCCCACTGAAGTTGGGCCGATCTTACTGGTTAACGAACTCATACAAGAGAATCTAACTTTACATGTCTGTACCAAATTTCATGATGATCAGATGAATACGATTTGTAATAATTATCGTGTTCACAAATACTCAAAATTGAAAATTCTATTTCCCATATAAGCCCATATTAAATTTTTTAGTAAATCAATATTTGTGCAGTTTTAAATGTGTTTCCGACAAAAAATAACTACGTATCCAGAAAGTACACATAAAAAGCCACAATTTCATATATAATATATAATTGCAGAAATGTCCTTAAACTGTATAAACGGCAGCTCCCATGAAAACGACGGTAATAGCTTATTTCCAAAGGAAATTCGCTAAAATGTTTTTCAACTCTATTTCCACTTATTTCATTAGAGTTGGCTTGCCAATTAAGGCACTGGAGTGCCGCCATGTTGGATTTATTTCCCATTAGAGCAATCCTAAACTTGTCCCCAGCATTTGTCATATAATTTCTTTATTTTTTGTCCGATTGGTTCAGAATAAATAGTATTTGACTCTCAATTACATTCACCGTTCCTTTTGCAAGATCGATTCTTTGTAAATAATTTATAAAATTCTGTAGAAAATGTTTTAAAAGTCCTAGAGAAACTTGCTTTGTTGTTTCGAGTTAGTAAAAATCACTACTTTTTATCAAAAATTAATCTCACAAACCAAATCTGGCTTGATGGACCCTTTATTTAGAGCTATAAACCATTATTTTCTGATTACAAATAAAAGAGTCATTTGGTTTCCCGTTTAACATTGCTCTTATGGGGGAAAGACGAAATCTGGATTGACTCCAACTGACTTAATGGTATAATTTTGCTGAATCAGAGTCCAATTTTATTTGCCAGAATCTGGCATTTCTTGTGGTTTGTTAGGTCCAAGCAGAGCCTGGCGTCTCCATTAGTTTTTGGTACTGCCACCAATGCCATGCACCAATCCATGGGATCTTCCACAGGACTTATGACATCTAATTTAACCATGCTTTCAAGTTCTTACTTGACTTTATCAAACAATGGTAGAAAGAAGTACATTCCTGGGTGTACTAAATGTTACAGCATTGTCCTCTAAGTCAATCCTATAGTAGTTTTTTTACTTTCAATAAAACACTATTCAAAATGTTTGTTCCTTGTCTTTTGTTTGCACTTTATTTCCATCTAATTTTCTTATTCTTGGTATTTCTTCTTGTACATTTCAAGACTTATTTCTTCATAGTTCATAGTTCCACATCTTCACATTTTTGTACTCCATTGTTTAATTCAGTGGGAACAATAAACCAACTGTTAAACATGTCAAATTTGTTAAAAGGATGAAAAGTAAGAATATAAGGATGTTAAATGACTTTGTAATACCGGTAACTAAAATTAATTAATCAAAATACGTTGGGAATTTTACAATCAAAAGATTATGTTTATATTTCAAAATATAAAGCTCATTAGTTGATAGTTATACATATGTGTAAACAAATATTAATAAATAACTCGTAAGATTAAATACATAAATTCAATCATCTATATTAAATAAACTCTCTTTATAGTATAGCAACCAAAATTTTACTAAATCATCAGCTGTAAAATATTTATTTTACTGCTTTAAAAACCCCTGCAACATTAACTTACGTATCCTTGATTTCATTCGTATCTGTCTATTATCATAGAATTGAAAAGTTGTCTGTTTTGTTTACAAAAACACTTTGTAAAGCAGCAGTGGTGTCAAATTTCAGTGTAAGATATGGATCATCTGGAGTAGTAAACAAATTGACAAAATCACGTCTTAGTTTGGTCTAAATAAGGTCTAATTTTCATTTTGCGGCGTTATAAGACATTTCCCTAGGGATACCATATTTTTCCTATCATCTACGGGTCATAAGAGATCCATTGTCACCAAATCGGCCTCGATCCGTTCAGTAGTTCTCTCTCTAGACCCTTAAATGCACTCTTTTATTGTATAAGATTCTCATGATTAAATTGTCAAACAAGTCACATTGTTTTGTAAATTAGCATGCTTATAACTTTTCTTTTCTATGTATTCATTTCGATCTTTGCAGGTTTATCTTGACCAGTCCTTTTATTAGGTATTATGTTTTGTTGATTTTGATATCATTGTTATTATATTATAGTACATTGTGATTTCGTTGTTATTGCTATGATTTAGTTAGCAATAAGGTCATCACTACTTTCTCTTTGTTTTCTGTAAAATAGTCTGTCCGTTGATGCAAATAAATAAATAGTGTATTTCTAGATCCGTGTACACAGGTATATTATAGCCTACACATAATACACATGTTATTGCCATAAATTTCTTAAGCGTTGGGGTCAATCCCGATTCATCATTTATCATTAGAACCAATGTTCAGCGGTATGCAATAACTCCTTTAATTGGAATCAGAAAAATTATGTATGCCTAGTTTATATTTCTAAAGGGAGGGTTGGTGAAGTCGGATATTACAGGGTGATTCAGATCACCCATGCACTATTTAAAGCAGGAGAGCGGTTTGAGTTGAAATCATGAAATCAAGTTTTTTACTCCTAAATCACATGTGGGCTTTCCAATAAAAATATTTTCATCAATGCCTATATACAGGGTGTTCCAAAACTGAAGGTAACCTACTGGTGCGAATTCTGCCTTGGTATGGCACAGGTAAATGCCAAAACTAGGTACGGTACTTTAACGTATTTGCACTAGTTTCTGTCTGTGGCCAGGGATTGGATGATATAATAGGCAATATTCAAAGGCCATTAGGTTATTGCTGTAGCTTATTTACAGCCAGGGTTCCCAAACTTCCTGGATTTAAAGAGACAATCCCTTATTTGGTAACAACGTGTCTACCATTTGGGAAAAGGTGTGAAGTCAGGAATCTTGTTAGGTTTGGAAAAAAGTAGAGAACAATCAAGGAATGGTTTTGGAAAAACTCATTTTATTACAAAAATATATGAATTTTATGGTATATTTTACAATTTTGACAAATTATTTTAGAGAATTTAAAAAAATTGCGGGTGGCGAGTCTTGTTTTTTGGTCTGGAATTTTCAAAAAACAATGTTAGGCCTAATTATGTTGAAATCTGTTATTACAGCATAAATGAATCGAAATTACTTTTTAATTTCAAATAGTTGAATGTTTAAATTCACATAACTTAGTTGTGATTTATTTATGTTTTATAATTTAACTAAGTCCTTTCTGTGTCTTTCATAGTCTATAATTTTTAATTTACAAAACTAGAAACAATATATAAAAAAATTAAATTATGGCTATAAAAGCGAGTTTTATAAAGAACAACATTATAGATAATTTATATTTATGAAATCCTGGTCGATCATATGTTTGATAAAAAATCAAATTTAGTCTGTTTCTCTCAATATTTTGTGCAGGCATTGTTTACTGTGCTAACTGTGTTTGCTAAATTTGTTATTTAACCGTTCTTGATACCATAACTATATATTTAATTGATTAACTTTACTAATAGGAACAGTTAATTGCATTGCAATAATTTGTAACACTTTTTCACTTATTTAATGATTTTAACACGTATTTATAATATTATTTCTTGGTTTAACTGATCTTTTTTGCTATCCGACCATAGTCTGGTCCTGTAGGGGTCGGAGCTTCGACTGTATTTGTTATTTGATATTCTTCATTGTTATTTATGCTATTCTTGTTGTTATACATGCTAAAGAGCTCAGAAAGTGCAACCAAAATTTGCTGGGAATAAGATAATATATTTCTGTTAATAGCAGCCCTAACAGTTAACTAATGTGCTACTTAACAAATATGCTACTTATATTTTATACATCCACTTTACTTTTGCTATGTTTTTGTAATGTGTGTTAAGCGTATAGTCAGTTTTTATAATGGGCAAACATACAACATTTTATTTCCTATGTAGACACTATGGGAATTACCAGCTTCTCTAAAACAATGATATTTTTAGGAGGTTATTCAAATTCCTCATCAATAATATTTAGAAACCAGCTATCCAGGACTCATAATATATCATGATCTAATGTTGTAGTTTTTATTCAAATGCAATTGTGCAAGCCTGGCACCTGGCCATCTTCTAAGGCCGCTTACACAGGTCTAGCTTTCACCTCAGTGGCTGTGAATTGGTTGAGTGGGTTCTCTTAGTTATTTTATTAACATTTCTTTTTTGCAGGTATTTGAATTTACCATTTTCTACTTAATTCAGGCTATTTTTTACATTCGGGCTTGTGTCTGTTAAAATTATAATTTCACTTTGAAATCAGCCAGCCAATGATTTACATCAGGATTACACATTATTGCCTATTGGCCTAATGCACACATTGCATTATTATGCACTATTGCATTATTGCCACATTCAGGCCTATTGGTTTAGGGCATATTATTCTATCATACAGTATTAAAGATTTATTATAAGTTTAAGTCATAACTGTTATATTTATCCTTTATATCATTTTGGGCCCCTAGAGTTATTATTTCTTTCTCCCTTTTGAGAAAATATTTGTTTATTTGCATTATTGTAGAAAAAAGAGTTATATTCTCAACTCTTTATCTTACCAAATTTGATTTACTCTTATAAAATACTAAAGATGAAGGAAAATGCTGGTTGTTTATTTAATTTTTAAATGGATGCAAGTTTAACCTTGAAGTATATTTAAAACCATGTCAGCTTAAACTGACTTCCTGTTTTGCAGTTAAATGCTTAGCTCATGGCTTCAGGTGGTGATGTTTGGACCAACAGCTCTTGATGTGTTGTTGAACACTTTAAATAGGTCACCTTAGTTTCTTAGATGTGCAAGATGGTTGAAATATAGGTAAATGAATTATATTGCTAGTTTGTATTTTAAATTAACTTTCTTAGACTACATCGACCTCCTAGGCAATAATTTATTTATTATTTATAATAGGCCTAGTAATTTTTGTTGTAATTGTTTATCACCTTTTATGAATGACATTGAAACACAGTTATTTTAGACCTAAACCTACATTGCAAATATTTTTATGCTCTTTAAAGCTAATGTTGAATTGAAGACATAATGTTAAAGGTAAATCATATAAGGTGTCCTAAATCAGTTTTAAAAATACAAATGCTTAGTCCTTGAAACTTGAATAAAATTATTTCTTACTAAATCCACGCCAAGGAACCAAGTAAAAATATTTTGAATGTTGTATAACGACAGGGTTTTCAAAAAACAAGGGTTACTAGTTCGAATCTTGGAAATTTCCAATTCAAACACATGTCATATTAGGTCTAAACATGGTTTAAAAGGTCTGTAATAATTAAACATTTTACTGTAAACAGAATTAAGTTATCTTAATGCATTCCAAAATGGCTGTTTTTTATGGTAAAAAAATAGAATTTATAAAATACCCTGTAGTTCTTTCTTCATTTCACATTAAGGACTTTTGATTAAAAATACCTATCTGAAATTAACCAAGCTTCACGGTGATATGTCACATGACCACCTTTATTAAAAACAAGAATTAAAAAAATTTTAAAATGTTTGCTTGACTAAATCTGTGAATTTTAAATACTAACTTATGTTATTTGTTACATCATTGATAAGATCATACCTTCAAGACAGAAAGCAGTGTGTGCCATGACAACTTATCTTTTGACTAGATGTCCTTAATTGACATTACTTCAGTTTTACAGAAAGCCAAGTTTCACTCTTACACTGATGTTCTACAGATTAATGCTCAGTACCAGGTTAACCGAGCTTTGCTCGTTGGTTTGAATTCACTTTTGTTATGGTGTCATGGTAATCAAGCTATTAAATCTACACCAGACTCTTCACAGATAACAGCTGTTAAAAAACTGCTTAAAACTAATCGAAATTAATGTTCCTTTATTTTTGTTTACTTTTAGTTGTTATTTCGTTACCAAAGTAGCAACACATAAGACCAATGTTAAAAATTACGATTTTTAAACTTAAATTTAGACCAAATTTGATTTTTCCTGTGGTTGAGGCTGTTTCTAAACTTATTTTTGGGCCAAAACACTCTTAAATACAAAGTTTAAGTAAAATCTAACCGCTAGATTTTGAGATCGTGAAACACACATCCCTTCAAACATTGCTCGTATTATAGTATAGGATTTCAAAATCAGCAGGTTGAGTAAAGCTGTTATGAAAAACAGTGATACTGGCAGAATTATTCAGTGGGCAGCAAAGAACAAGCTTAGACTAAACCCAGAAAAAACAAAAACAATGATATTAAGACACTTACGACTACGTAGTAAAGTTGACATAACTGCATACCCAACATTGGTGTCAACGAGACAATTTTTCCATATCACGACAAAGTCGAAAGTCTTCATTTGACCATCACTAATAATATACTTTACTGGACTTGTAGTGGGTGAATTCATGTAAAAGACAGCTGTTCATATAGATTTTGCCTTCTCATATTACACTTACTTCCACACAAGGAATCTAAAATAAAATAAAGAGAAGGTAGGGGTCAAGACATGTAACACCCTCTATGCACCAGGTGTTCTTTTGCACCTATGACGTCACCATTTACTAATACTGGTAATGATAATGATGATGTCATAGGTGCAAAAGAACATCTGGTGCATAGAGGGCATTGCATGTCTTGACCCCTACCTTGTCTTTATTTATTTTAGATTCCTTGCTTCCACATGTGAATGTTAAAAATAGCTTTTGAAATAAACTTGCCAACTCATTTGAATTAAATTTAGTATGGAGGTGTAGGGCAACTTGTATAAACTTACGTTCAAACCTGGTATAAAGGATCATGGCAACAGGTTGCCGGTTCGGTCCTTAAAAAAGTTTGAAGCTTTTTCGAAGTTACCTTTCTTCACAGGGTTGTGAACATAATTGAAAAACTTGACAAATGAATGAGATGTTTTGAACTTTCAGTAACAAATCTATACTTTGCATATACCTACTCATCATATTATCTTTCACATACTTTGCTGAACATGGTTGCCAAGGGAAAAAATTCAATCTTGTTTAAAATAATCTTATAAGAAATAAATAAAATCATTTACTGCCTTAGTTAATAAAATCTACCTTGCTTAAACATGGGTATGTTACGGACCTTTATCTTATCGTAAACCATCATTTGCTTAACTTGGCCTAGTGGTAGCAAAGCTACATACGGGTATTCAGACCCATGAAACTGTAGGCATACACTCTTCTTCATCTGGACTAACATGATAGACAGCTGGCCCGGATAAAAGAATCCACATGAAGCAGTCGTCATTTTGTCTTTGTTCTAACCAACCATGGTTATATTCGCTAATATTGATGACCTCATGAAAGGATCCTCTGAAAAAAAACTAGAGATACTATGTAATGTGTATCAGGTCCTCTGTTGTTTTTATGTTACATGAAAAACATGGACAATGCCTTGTTATTAAAACCAAATTCAAAATAAAGTTTATATGCCGATGATTTGAACTTGAAATTATCATCAGAAACCTTGAAAGAAATTGAAGTAAATTGTAAAATAGAATGACAAAATCTATCTATAGGCCTGCTTATTTAATACGCTAAGGTTTTTTTTTTTTTTTTTTTTTTTTTTTTTTTTTTTTTTTTTTTTTTTTAGAGAACTCCTACAATTTTCAATTGATTTTCAAGTTTTTGGTGTCATGGGATAGGGCTTGGTCTGTAGTTGTTTCTGTCAAAAACCGCGATGGGAATCGGACTGAAAATAAAGGCGCTATCCACCATTGAAATCTCAAAATTTCCCATTTAGATAACATTGGGAGAATAAAGCATTTTAAACATCTGTTAATAATCAGTTGTAAATGCGTTTAGTTTTGGTGATTAAGGATATTCACAATATTGGATTGGTTGGAAGTAATTTATTTAGAGCTAAAAGTAACATTTTGTATTATATTCAAATAAATTGCTCGATTTCGAGCAACACGTATACTAGTATCAATAAATAAATTTCTCAAGGATCATAATTTATTGCTGAACGTTGGAAAAACTAATTAATTAATTTTAAAACAAAACAAAACAGAAATAGGAGAGAGCCAGTGATAATTCTCCAAAAAATTATAATAAAATCCATTGCTCAGTTTCTCTGCTTAACTATTGATCAGCATTTAAATGTGGCCATTCCAATCGGCCACGTAGACAAAAGTTTAACTAATTTCCACACCTTTCTAAAGGCAATCAGTGTTTTGGATTGTCTCCCAACTGGGAGGTTGTTCCAGGCTTTCAATTTCTGTTCTTTCTCCCAGTTAGGACTTTGGTTTTAAAATAACCCCGTCTCAAATTTAAACCATTAAATATGTTTCAATAATTTTTATGACTTTAATTGGATGAACAACTCGAAGACGAGAGAATCCTCATACATGAGTGTTTGTGCCTCACTATATTGATGAAATCAATCAGATTTCCATCTGGAATGATTGCCCTTGTGGGAAGCATCAGATAGACTATGTACCAGATTTTCACATATATTTTAGTTGTTTTTTCGCTTGTGAGGTTCTTTTGACAGTTAATAAAATAAAAATTATTGAATTTCCTATAATAATTGCATCGGAGGCTGTTTTATTGGTGCTTGAGTTGATTGTTTTTAGCCAACGTCTATGTGCCAGACGTAGAGTAAAGGGTAGAAAATATTTCATGCGGCTTTAATAGTACACAAAAAAAATGTGTTATTCCATAAATATTATAAACAAAGAAAGTCTAGTAAAAATGTGAAACAAACAAACTTACAACTTTTAAAACAAACTTCTGCTGTTGTGAGAATTGATAGATTTGTTATACAGGGTGTCCCGAAACTCTCTGAACTCTTTTGTGTATTTGTTCCTTGCTTCGAGAAAAACATATTTTACAATATAACCATGGGTTCTGGTGCCTAGTTTTCTGTTTGTACGTCCGTTTGTAATTTTGGCTTAACTCATTAAACCACTTGAGGTATTGAGTTGAAACTTGGAATGACTAGTACGTAGGACACTAAGATTGTTTTAGGCCCTACTTATTAATTTAGACATTTCTTACTTTTTCTGTTTCAAAATGGCGGTCATTTTTTTATTTTTCAAGTTAAATATCTGAAAAAAAGATAAATATCATTAAAATATTATAAAACATTTAGGCTTATGAAAAAAAAATAAAAATAAATTGTCTATTCATACATATTAAGTTTAAAATCATCTGACTGCATACAACGGAGATTTTTCCTTAAAAGGCAACACTCTTTTTGTGATAGTTTGCCTACTAAAGGGTGTTTTAGTTTAGAAAAATCTCAATTTCTAAATTATGTATGGTCAGATATTTTAACCCTAATATTTGTGAATAGACAATTCAATTTGATACATTTTAAGTGTTTTATAATATTTTTATAATTGATAATATTTCCCTTTTTTTTTAGATATTTAACTTACAAAATTAAAAATAACAGGTGGAAAAATGTCAAAATGTATAAGTAAAACAGTATAGATGTACATTACCTAATAGTCATTCCAAGTTTCAACTCAATAGGCCTACCTCAAGTAGTTTTAAAGATCTCATGAGTTAAGCCAAAATTACATGCGGACATACAGATAGAAAACTAGGTTATCTCGGAGACCCATGGTTATATTTTAAAATATGTTTATCTCAATTAAAAGAAAAATATACAAAAGGGTTCCTGAGAGAGTTCCGGGTCACTCTATATTTTGGTTTTGCAAAATAACTTGAAATTAGAATTGCCAATGTTTTGCTCATTCACCCCTTACGCCTTATTAGAACAGAAATTTGTTGAAGACTTGTTTCATTGATTGCACTCAGTATTCAGTGATCCATGACATACCCCTCTGTCACGGTTGGTGCATATTATAATCACTTTGTTGTTTTATCCTGTGCATAAGTTTCGTCAATACTTTGTTCAGAACTTGGTTTAGTCCAACGATTTTGGGTTGGTCTTTTCAGATACACTTTTTTCATGGATCAAAAGAAAAGAATGAGTAAGTTATATCTTCTGTTATCATATTTCAAACTAATATACTTAAATTCTTTAGTTTTACTGTCTTGTAAGTTAACAGTGTACTCCCAAAGACCCTCCCCCTGCTGTTTTTAAACAGCTGCAGATCAAGATATAACACTTGGGACCAGAAGAAGAGTAAAATTTCCTTTAATGATACTCCATTTAAGGGGTCCAAAGAAGAAGAAAGTCGGTACAGTCGTTATAAGTCTATCTCAATTCTGTAATTGGCATTTGATTAGAATAAAAAAAGGAAAAAAAACATAAATAAATTAGCAGGGGAAGTTTTGATACTTTCATAACATTCGTGCAAGTAATTTGTAAATAACTTAATTGAGCACACTTCTCTTGTTTTATCGATGTTAATATTTTTATATACCAATAGTATATTACCAAAAGTCCCAATTAAGTAATATTTAATTATAAAGCTTCTTAAAAAGGAGAAGAAAGGTGTAAAATTAATTAATTTTTAAATCATCGTCTATTTTATGTTACATTGAAAGAATGTGACGTTTGTAGGCTGCCAACTAATATTCTGATAAAATTATACAAAGAGGTAAAACTTATTGCTTTGAAGACATTTTAAAAATTCAATGAAAATGTCCATGTCATTCATTTTAAAACTTATATTCCTTCGATACAATGTGAAAAAATTTAAAATGGTAAATTAGGTAACGGTAAAAATGTAAATTTAAAATTATTCAACACCAATATACTTTTTATTTTTTTATTTTCATGGATTGTTATATATTTGTTATATAAAAAATTGTTTATATAGGTAACAATGTACACATATATTGCACATCCAAAAAATACCATCTTAAATAAAAATATGCTATGTCTCGAAGTATGTATTGAAAGAAAAATGCTGTAGTTTAAAGAGAATTGCTAGTCTGATAGGCAAACTGCAGAATTGGCAGGAAAGGCTTTGGTGATAACAGATATCTACATCCTCTGAATATATCTTTGCATGTATTGCAAATGGCTGTTCGTTACTTGCCCTTAAACTTTGTGTTTCAACTGCTCTATCCTCACATATACAATTCAAGCTAGTAATCCAACTATTAGACATTTTTTGTTAATCAATCATTATAGATAAAGTAAAAAGTCTCCCCCTAGAGGTCAATTTGTTCAGTGTATTTAAGCTCTGATTTCGTGAACTTTCATTTTATGCATCACATTTCAACACAGAACACTCAACCGGTAATATTAATTAATAGTTACTAAGTTAGCCTAAGGTGAGGAAAATATTCTTACTTATTTGACTCACTTAAACAGTGATAATTATATGAAGTAACTTGCCATTGCTACAGTAATTTAATACATTTACTATGTGGTGATTTCCTCAATTACTTTATTACTTTGGTCTTTGGGTTTAATGTTGAATTTGTTCAATAAGTCTCAGTCGCAGTAAGACGCTTGGAGCGACTACGCGCCAAATCCACCGTCGGCGCAAATAATTAATTCCCCCGAAGAGGCGCGATGTTTTTAGTTCGTGCGAAACGTCGGGACGGTAGCGAGTGATCCGGTTTTTGTGTTGTGTGTGGTGTGTTTTTAAAACTTGACAAGGATCTCCGCTACAACTACTCAAACCAGGTGGGTGTTTCCCAATAATTAGAAATTGAATTGTTCAATAAAACCAAAATTATTTCTGACTGCACTCAACTCTCATGGCAAGTACTCTCACTAACTCTAACCTCAACAACTCGAAATCTTTGGTAACTCGTAATATTTTCAATCCCCGTATAAAATAAGTTGTACACAACTCAAACTAATTTTATAGTTTATTTTAAGTGAAAGTCGAAGAGTTATAAAAGTTGCCTCTATTGCACAAAATTCAAGAGATAAGTCAAATTCAGTTTGCACTTACATTTGAAGTTTACCTGTATACCTAAAATTTAATCTACGGCCTCTGTAACTCGAAATCCTAACGCACAAGTGATTTGTGAAACATCAGGTCCAGTGTCTTTCTCCTGCCACTATTGTATGTACATTATCTCCTTGTTGTACTAGTGCACATGTTGCTCGACATCGAGCAATTTATTTTGATACAATACAAAAGTTATATTTAGTTCTAAATCAATTAAATCCGACCAACCCAATATTGTGAATATAAGTGATCACCAAAAACTGCAGCTGTACGTTAACGGATGTTTAAAATTCTCAAACCAATCCCAATGTTATTCTAATGGGAAAATTTCAAATTTAATTTTTGGATAGCCCCCTTACTTTAAGTCCGATTCTCATCAATTTTTGGCGGAAACAACTGCAGACCAAGCCCTATCCAACGACACCAAAAACTTGAAAATCGTTTGAGAATTGTAGGAGGAGTTCTCAACACAAAAAACCCTAAGCTTATTAAATAAGTATAGATTAAATCCAAAAACTACCTCTGTCACTCAAAACATCCCTAGGTCGAACTACACACTTAACTCGAAGAAAAAAACCAGTGTTCCATGAATTTTGAGTGAGACTGAAATGTATTCCAACAAAGATTGATCTAATTTATTTAATTAAAAAGATTTCAGTTCCATTTTTTAAAGAAAAAGTACCGTGGATGAGGAGGGTACATTTAATTACCAAATTAAATCGGTAATTTGGCACCATATTGGAAAACGTCCAATAATTTGCTGTGCAATTTAAAATAGACATATTATTTGCATTTTGTTACTAGTAATATAAGACTTGTGTCTTATATTACTAGTTAATTTGCTAGATAAGATTTAAAATTGTATTTGAAGTACCATTACAGTTGTAAGAAGACAGTGATAATAGTAAAAAAACATACATTTTGAAGAAGGTTTTGTGTTGTTTTATGCTTTATTCATAAATTATCGAAAATTTTGTAATATTACAGTCGGAGTTGACTCCTCTTGTTCAGACTCCGATGGTCCAGACGACGTCTTGGAAATAGTCATCACAGGGCGCCGGGATTCTCAAAGACTAAGTCGACAGGATTGAACGTGTCTGGTTTATTTATAACTACATGTGAACAAAGAACCTTAGTTCGGTTTACGATTGCGCTCGTTCTGGATGGTCATACAGCAGTGTAGCTGATTTTACTAGTTACTGTACTGTAAATTGTTGTGTTTTTTAGTAATTTTGAATGTGAGTTATATTATTACAAGTTTGTTTTTCAGGTGAAATAGTAGATAAATTAACTGTTTCTTCAAAAATAAATCTATGAAGTTTTTGGTTGAGGTGCTTTATGATTCTGTGTTATTTCCTATTTTCTGGTCTCAAGTTTGTTTTGATCAATGTCATGAAAATGAAGTTCCAACTATTTGGTAGTAAGACCCTGTAATGTTTAAGTAATAAAACTTCATAAAATTATATATACACTATTAAAGATTATAATTTACATAAGTCCAGAAATTTCTTTATCTGGACAATGATCTGGTCCCGGGTGTCCGGATTAGAGGAAGTCAACTGTAGTCTTATATGCTATTTATAAAACGTGATATGTGTATTTTTGTTTCATTCAATATTATACTTTTCTTTCTAAATAGTCATAAAGGATGACTTTTTTTAAAAAATTTAACTGAATTATTCTCCACAAACGCCCCCAATACACATCAAGTAATACAAGTTCTGTTTGCAGGAGACCATAACGGGGACTGCTCGACGGCTATGGAAGCGACAGGTAACGGACTTTTATTAATTCAAATAACAAGACTACTAGCATGAAATTTCTAATTATTTGCTAGGACCTTTTTTCTTTACTGAAACATGTTAAAATACTTGTGTATTAATAAAAAAAATTTCTTGCGCCTGAGAAAATTGAAGTTAAAAAGTAGGTTTTATCGTACCGAATGCCTAAGTAGCTCTAAGACAAATCTTAACATCACTGCACCATACTGTGGTTTGTTTCATCACAGGGTACAAGGTGTTCAACGACAGCGTCCACGGCCACATCACGCTGCACCCGCTGCTGGTCCGGGTGGTGGACACTCCGCAGTTCCAGCGGCTGCGGAACATCAAGCAGCTCGGGGCCGCCTACTACGTCTTCCCCGGTGCCAGCCACTGCCGCTACGAGCACTCACTTGGGTATGGACACCACTGATACGTCTACTGTAGCAAAGAAATCTATCATTATTGGTGAAACTCTGTTATTATCGATTGGAAAAATTTAAAAAAATATACCTCTGAATCACAATAGTGACCACGCAATCACTGCAGTGTTAATAGATGCTATTCATTGACTACGTTCATGGACTGCGCGCTATAGGTGACAGTATCTCTAAAGCTCTAATTGAAGAAAAATAACCAATTTGTTCAATTCACATTTTCAAAATAGCAACTGTTTTAAATCTTTAACCTTAAATTAAATAAAAACTGCATAAGGTAACAAAAATTAAGTTATTATGTTGTTTTTTTTCAATTTAATTTAAGGTAAAAATGATGAAAATTAATTAACAAATAAATAACCAAGATAGATTTAACTGAGGCTAAATACTGCCTTACGGCTTCTCCAGGAGCAGATTGGGTTTGAGACTCTTTGTTGAGCTGCCGCCGCAACCACGCTTTTTGCGAGAGATTTGGAACTATTATTATCTTATACTATAAAACAAGCAATGTTTGTACAGGCAGAATTTTTTTCTCTCCAAGGAATTTTTATTTTTTGGTTGAGTATGGGGTTTTTGGACACCAGGAATTGATTGGAGCTGGTCCCATGTCTGGGAAAAATCCGGTTTTCGTCCTAGATACCTTCAAAGTTCCCATGTTATCCTTATGAAGATTTTTAAATAGAAGAAAAATCAGCTGATAACTGTAGATATAAACAAATGTGTTACATCTTTAACTTGTAATTTTAAAAAAATATACCAAAGTGCAACACTCTTCAGCCTGGAAAGTGAGCAAAGAGAATGAGTTTGCCTTTAAAATGGAAGAGGGCAAGTGAGCGGAGCAAGCGAGCGGAGCAAGCGAGCTTTACGTGAGAAAGAAAGTAATAATTTTAACTAGCTTAAGCTCGGTCCCCCAGGTACTTTGTATTTAAACCGCTCTATCTCACTTATTTATCAACCAATTTCCTTAATTGTTATATTGTTTGATTTGGAATTAAATTTATTAAAAGCCACATTGTCACTTTAATTTTGTTACCTTGTGACTTATGTAAATTTTATTTATTATTTATTTATTTATGTACAGTGTCTAATCACACCCTTACATGCAGTGTTTGCCTGGGCTGTAGACTTGTCAATGACAATTCCTTATTTCTATTCCTAATCTATGTACATATGTGATTCACCATCTGGGAGATACTGACAAACACTTAAATAAAAGTAATACAAATACTAAATAAAATATTAACAAACTGCTTGTATTCATGAGAAAATACAACTTAAAAAACTGGGATGTCGTGATCCAGGTAGGTACTCGGAAAGGCTGTAGAAGCAGTTACCAATCAAGTAATCAACCACCAACTTCTTGAATTTTTTGGGTGAAAGTTCCTCTTTTATGCTCTTGGGGCATTTGTTATAAATCTTTAAACACAAGTATGAAGGAGATTTTTCTAAAAAAGTAGTTCTATGGATTGGGTACTGCAATGTTTTGGAATTTCGGGTGTCATATTGATGTTTATGATTGTTCTTGAAAAATTTGTCTAAATTGGTTCTGGCAAAAAGAAGGCATTGCAAGATGTGTATAGATGGAAGTGGAAGGATGTGAAGAATTTTGAAAAGTGGTCTACAGGAGTCCCTAGGTTCGGCACCCGATATCAATCTAATGACTATCTTCTGCATTCGGAATACCCTAATAGAGTCAGTGGAGTTTCCCCAGAAAATTACTCCATAGGAAATTAGTGAATGAAAGTAAGCAAAATAGACTTGTCTTTGGACTTGAAGGTCAACTGTCTGGGATAGAGAAAGTAAGACGGGTTAAAAATCAACATCAAATTAGGGTTAAAGAATTGAAAGTGACAAGCCACCATTTGGAAAGTATGAATTGTAATTTTGTTTCTTCAATGAATTATACCTGCACCTCAAAAAGCTGTATACAAGGTTTCAATTCATTACAACAAGTCGTTAAAAAAAGAATTATTAAAAAAATACAAAATGTTGGCTTTTATGGTTAATTATAGAGTTTTGCAAATTAAAATAATGATATTTTGACCTGTCTTTAGGTCAGGAATAATTCCTGAAAAGGTCAGTAGAGTCCAGGGCCACCCTGTATACTTGTTGATTATTGAAACATCTCGATCTATTTACGAAAACCTAATAAAGACTAATCATGCAATCATAAGTTAAATGACCATTTGCCATAAGAATAACATGAAAAATTACAAAGCCACTGGGCCTGAGCCCTAACAGGCACGAGAATAGCCCTATGTTACTCCTAGGTGTTTAAACAATATTTCTGCACAGCTTCAGATTAAATGGTCGAGTATGCTTATAGCATTCCAAACAAAAACACACAATCTCCTTTTTTTAATAGTAACTGGTTTTTTTTCAGCACCTGTTACTTGGCAGGCCAGATGGTTAATAAGCTGTTAGAGAGGGAAGAAAACAGAGCTAGGTCCTTGGAAGAGAGAGCAAAGTTATCACTCTGCGTACAGTTGGCAGCACTGTGCCATGACTTGGGCCACGGACCGTTCTCTCACACGTGGGAACAAGTCACCCAGCGCTGGGACGACTACTGGAAGGTACGTTTGATACAGCTCATGCTACTCACCAAAGCTTGAGGTTGACGCTAGATTATAGGTTCCTGCTACTTAAAAATTGTAAACATGTATAAAAATAATTCAAGGTTGAGAAAAATGAAGGAAGGATTCTGCCACCTTACCTGAGAAAATTATGTTCATTCAGCATATAAATACATATTAGAAATACAAATTTTGACTAATATTACATCCCTATGGGGGACTTCTTCAGAGGAGAGGTGGAAGCCTTAGATTATACCAAGTCACCACTGCGTTCTTTATTCAAGACTTTACCTTCTTTCTTTAAAATTCTTACCTGTGAAAACTTCAAACAAAGTAAAACACATCATCATGTCTGTCAGCATTATTATTTTTATGTTTTATAAGAGCTTACCAACACACATAAAACTTTTATTCCTTAAATAACATAATAACAATAAATAGTAGTTTTCATCACTAGGAGCAAAAGTGGGTCTTTTTGGTGCACAATCGTGTTTTGGAAACGAGGCGCAACCGAGTTCTTAAAAATGATTAAGCATCACAAAGCCTCTTTTGCTTCGAGTGCAACCACCTTTTTGGTCATAATGCGAAATTAGACTTTTGATCGCTAAAAATATTAACTATAAAGTTGTATTTTCGAGGTTATATTTACAAAGTAAGTAATACGCAGTGTTTACATTTCTGTTATTTACAAACAATGCTCTTTATAACATTGGAATTTCAAAATTCTGCTCCTCAACATTAATAAATCAATAATAATATACTTAGCAAACAGCTGACTTTTCAGTCCTAGGACCTAAAAATTCTCCAGCTGATTTTTCAGTCCTAGGACAAAAAAGAATCAGTTTTGGTACTATTGAGAGAACAAAAAACATTCTGATTTCATGCAGATTGATAAAAACACATTTTTAAAAGCAAATAACTATAGGACCAATTTGTGATTAACTGTGATTGCAAATGGCAATTTTTTTAACAACATTATTAGTTACTTAAATTGTATGATTGTTTTGATTTTTTTAAAGTTAATATTATGTCTATTTTTATTTGAATGTTGTTATTCAAATCTTATATTACAGCATGAGGAAGCCTCAGTGAAGATATTTGATGCATTAATAGAATCAAATCAATTAAGTGATGTCTTCTATAAACATGGTCTTCAAGAACCTGAACTAAAAATCATCAAGGAATTAATAATGGGAGGCCCATCAAACAATGATTTACCACTTTTGAAACCTGAGGAGAACTTTCTATATGAAGTGAGTCTGACCACTAAATTCATTCCAATTACAACTCTGTAAATGCATTGATTATCATAGTAAATATCCAAATATTTTTGGATGTACCGAACCAAATATTGCTAGGCTTCAAGGGAATTGTTAGTAAAATATCTAATGCTTTATGGTATTTTTTTACATTCCAATGACCTAGCAACACTATAAGATAAAGTTAATACATCTGACTCAAGTATCTAGCGTGTGGATTTTGCTTAAACTTTGCATTTGTGAGTGTTTTGGTCCAAAAATAAGTTTGGAAACAATCTCAAGCCCCGGGTTTTTTGTCTAAAACTAAGTTTACAATTTTAATTTTTTAAACATAGTCTTATGGGTTGCTATTAAGGCAATGAAATAACAACAAAATAGCCCAGTCAAAATAGGTTCGTGTCAGAAGTAATTCCGGAGGAGCTGAATTTTTCACAGTTGATAGACTATGATAAGGTATGCATTTTCCCAAAAGTCCCGAAAAATCCCCCTTGAGCTTTCCGCCCTACGCCTCCTTAAAGTTAAAGCTGCAATATGTTAGAAAATCAACTACAGTTTAATAAGGAAAAAAGCAATCAAAGTGGAGTTGCTTTTATTTTGTTCCCAATAAAATGTGCTACAAAAAATGTCATTACCACTTATTACAAAAACTTTAAGGTTTTGCAACAAAATTGATACAAACGTAAAAAATTGATTTTTTTCTTTTCATCAGTTAAAAACCTTCCCTTACAGCTCCTTTGTTTGAAGTTTATATGTAAAACCGTAAACCTAAAGTTTGTATAGAATGATTTTAGCTTTACATGACTTAGAGGAATGGAACTTCATACATCCATATTTGGCCACTAGTACTTCATTTTGAGATACAATGTGATTTTTTAGCCCCAATGGGGGACGGCCCACTAGGAGTCACAAGAAAATCTTAAATGTAAGCATAGGGTAATATGTACCTCATATTAAAGGTCTCACTTAACAGAACACAATGCCGCAAACCCGACGTCAATCGGACAACCCAGCCAGAAGTAGCAGGCAATGGAAGTTTTTGAATTTAGAAGTTGTTATAAAAGATTTTAATGAAAAGTTAAAACGCCTGGCATTTCTGGGTCGGTTGTCCCATTGAGGTCGGGTTTGCGGCATTGTGTTCTGTTAAGTGAGACCTTTAATATGAGGTACATATTACCCTATGCTTACATTTAAGATTTTCTTGTGACTCCTAGTGGGCCGTCCCCCATTGGGGCTAAAAAATCACATTGTATCTCAAAATGAAGTACTAATAACCAAATATGGATGTGTGAAGTTCCATTCCTCTAAGTCATTCCTTTCAGAAAAAATAGGAGGGTAAGACATTAAAATTCAATAATTTCTGTACTGAAATGGCCCAAGATCAGAGCCTTTTTTCAATGTTACCATAAAATAAAATACAATATTGCTCGTTATCCTCAAACCAAACACAGTGATATTACATATCACTGTAAAGCTAAAATCATTTTATACAAACTTTAGGTTTACGGTTTTACATATAAACTTCAAACAAAGGAGCTGTAAGGGAAGGTTTTTAACTAATGAGAAGAAAAAAATCAATTTTTTTCGTTTGTATCAATTTTGTCGCAAAACCTTAAGGTTTTTGTAATAAGTGGTAAAGAGATTTTTTGTAGCACATTTTATTGGGAACAAAATAAAAGCAACTCCACTTTGATTGCTTTTTTCCTTACGAAACTGTAGTTGATTTTCTAACATATTGCAGCTTTAACTTTAAGGAGGCGTAGGGCGGAAAGCTCAAGGGGGATTTTTCGGGACTTTTGGGAAAATGCATACCTTATCATAGTCTATCAACTGTGAAAAATTCAGCTCCTCCGGAATTACTTCCGACACAAACCTATTTTGACTGGGCTAAAAGGTAAACCAAAGTAAAAGAATGCTACTTTTAAGCATTGGTTTTAAAACAAACTATCACCTATGAAAAGCTGTATTTGCCGTAAAGTTTAAAGCCTGATTACCATGATACTGTAACAAAAGTGAATTAAAAGTGAGTTAAAAGCAAGGCTCAGTTAACTTGATACTGAGTGCATAAAATAAAATAAAACAACCCAGAGGCTAAGATGAATAATAGTTATGTATTTATTCATCATGAATGTACTCTGGGAGAACTGAATACAGGGATTTCATAGTTTGTCCTTTGGTATTAAAAGCCCAACTGAATGAATTCAGTTTGGATTATACTGCCTTTTATAATCTAAATTGTTACGCACCGTTAGGTCATACATGTTTATTTCCTACAAGGCAATATTTTCTAACAAAAATTACTAGTCTATTATTTTTTTAATTTGCTTATTAGAATAAAAGATCATGGTAATGTATCCAACAACGCTAAATTTGACAGGTCATTGAGGGTTGACAGGCTTTAGTGAGGTAGTTAACTCCTGAGACGTGTTTTCTATAATTTGTTGTTTTGAGTGACACCTAACGCCCAGCCTTGTGTCAGATAGTGTCCAACAAAGAGACAGGGATCGACGTGGACAAGTGGGACTACTTCCTGCGGGACGGACTCCATCTCAACCTCAGCATCACTTTCAACTACCGCAGACTGCTCGAGTTCTGCACCGTGGTGAGTAACACTGTTGTATAAGTATTGGAGGAGCTCTCCGTTGTCAGACTAATCCCACCGTTGCTATGGCAATACGGTGATCCTGTGAAATAATTTGGTTTTTCCATAACTTTTTGGTAACTAGAATAATGTTTTGAATGTGATTCTGTAGGTGAATTCAAAACACCAATATTTGAAAGCAGATCTACATTGCAAATGTGATGTTTGACATCTTTTCTCACACTGTCTTGACTATTAGGCAATTATTTTGACAAGTTTTATTAGGTTGTTCAGCTATCTTATATATTACTTTATCTTGTTTTAATTATTCTCTTTCGTTTTTGAAGTATTAGGGCACTGAATATTTGCTTGGTAAACTTCCAAAAAGTAAAAACACCATATTATTTCTTCTCTGTGGAAACATTTGCTGAAATGTTTCAATTTTCAATACAAGCTTGTTCGCTTCTATCACTCGCTAGGTCAAAGATTACTGGATATTTGTTCCTTGCATCGAGACAATAAAAAAAATTAGGGATGTGTCGGTACCTAAAGTCGGTTCTCGGTACCATCGGTTCTTGGCAAAAGTACCGGTACCGAGAACCGATGTCAAAATCTCGGTACCGGTACCTCGCTCTGCTTTCAATAAAATAAACTAAAACCAAACGCGCCCGTCCACAGTTTTCTTGGAAAAAAACAATGCGATTGCAATTTATCAGTAAGTTATTGTTCTGTCCGTCCGGCGCATGGATGACGGTGGGTGGGGGGGGGGGGGGGCAGCAGGGCCAATGCGCGACGGTCCCCCACAACAATTGACTGATAAGATAGAGACCTTATCGCCTATATACTAAATTATTTGTCCAACAAAAACAAATTATGGATAATTTTTTCGTCTAATGTTTACAAATAGATAGAAATATAATCGAGGTTGAATGATTTTTGGTTGAAAAAATAGTTCATTATTTTGTTTCAATACTATTAAAACTAAAAGTGATTATCCAAACAAAATGCATTTCTCCCGAACAATAGTTGTTACGCGGCTGGCGATCTCGCTAACAAGGAAAATGCACGTGGCACAACAACATGGCACATTCCGTGAATGCCGGCGCATGGTTTTTTTTTTTTTTTTTTGCTCAAGATGGCTGACATATACGGATGCTGGAATTTTGCTCCCTTTTGATCGTGGTATTTACATGGTTTATTTACGTAGTGGTTTCTACAAGAATATTAATAGTCCCAGTTTTATTCTGTGAGTTCTATGTGGCTAACAAATTCACATCCACACTAATGTTTAAATAACTAAATAACTAACAGTCATTGTCACTCACCATCACCGATCCTGTTCTGTCAAGTAAATAACAACTGTTTTTCTTCTGGAGTACTGCACGGAAATCCCGCCACTTTTTTTTGCCACTGCCATCTGGATTTCGTCCATTATTCAGACACATACTATATGAAATACTTATAACAGGCGTTCTCTTGTCAACTTGGGGTGAATTGAGTAGCTCTGAGTTGGGAAGGAATAATTACCGAAACATTCATACTATATAAAATCACATTGCCTCACACTGATCTGCTCATAATTTCTTTTTTTGTCTCAGAAGCGTGACACCATGCCAAATACAAGATCCGCTGGTTGTCCATGCTGTTTAAAAAAGGTTCTCACTAGTGATAAGGGCATAAATTGTGATGGAAACTGTGGCCGCTGGTTTCATGTCAAATGCGTGGACATAAGTGATACCGAATACTCGTCACTTTCTAGCAACTCTAAACAAAAATGGTTTTGCTCCCGCACAGACTGCACTTCTGATGATGAGAGTCCTTTTGCTAAACTCTCCGGTCAGTTGACCAGCTTGATGACCAGTGTCTCTCAACTTGCCACCAAAGTGGAAATCAATTCTGTTAAGGACGAAATTGAGAAACTTCGTGCAAGCGTGGATTCTCGACTCTCTGCAGTTGAATCTAGCGTGGATAATCTAGAATCTGAAGTCACTGCCCTCCAAGCTCTCAAATCATCTTCTGGCACCAGTTGTGAAGAGATCATTGGTGAAATGAGCGAGCGCAACAAGAGAGCTTTCAATATTATCGTGTATAATCTATCAGAGAGTAAGAGCAGTAATCTTGAATCGAAGGTCAATCATGACAAAACCTTGCTCTCTGAGTTAGCAACTACCATAAGTTTCACTCTGAACATAGATGAAATCAAATTTTATCGAATTGGAAAGCCCTCAAGAAACAAGGTGCGACCCTTGAAAATTATTTTCAACTCTGTGTCTGCCGTGAAAGTCTTCTTCGACAGTTTCACCACTGCGAAATTAAAAGAGTGTGATGGAAAATTCTCTGATGTGAGTATTTCCAGAGACAGGACTGTCAGTGAACGCAAATATCTGGCCTCACTTCGAACTGAACTCGAAGAACGCACTAATAAAGGAGAAAAGGACCTCACCATTAAATATATTAACAGTGTGCCCACTATTGTGATCAAGTCAAAAAACGGATAAGATCTGGTCGCTCGCGACCAGTCAATGCCTACTTCCAGAACGTAAATGGCCTTCGTACTAAGCTCCAAGTATTGAGAGAATCAATCAGCACCTCAATATACGATATTATAATCCTCGTTGAGACAAACCTATATCCTGAAATCTCCACATCTGAGTTGGGTATGGACAACTTCAATGTATATCGCATGGACAGATCACCGGCTAATAGTACAAAGGAGTCGGGAGGTGGCGCCCTTGTTGCAGTAAACAACATCCATCCCTCCTTTGAAATTACAACATCTATTGGCGATGTCGAATGCGTCTTTGTTTCCACCTCAATATTCGGGCATCCTTTTCTTGTTGTGGGGGCCTACATTCCACCTCAGTCATCCTCCATAATGTACACTAAATTTAGTGATGCTGCTGAAGAGGCTTATTCTTACTGTGATTCAAATACTGAAATTCTGGTCGCAGGGGATTTCAACCTACCCACCGTGGACTGGACCAATGATTACCCTGCTCCTGTCAACTCGCCTGCTGATATCATTATAAGTATGATGGATTTCCTCCATTTAAAGCAACACAATAGAATACCCAACTCTCGTGGCGTATTACTTGATCTTATTATGTCAAGTCATGATTTTCTTGAAGTTGCCAGGGCCACCGACCCACTAATCAAGCTTGAGGAGCACCATCCAGCTTTGGAATTTTCAATAACTGTTGATGATCACGCCCCTAAAGAGTCTGACGGCACCTCTCCTAACCTCCGTAAATGCAATGTTGAAATGGTTCGGCACTGGATTGAGTCACTTGATTATCCTGATCCTTCTTCACGCAATGTAGAGATCTCTTTTGCCCAATTCTGCACTGACCTAGGTATGTGCGTGGTACTCAACTCACCAATGAAGAAAAAAGCAAGCTCTATTTTTCCTCGGTGGTTCTCACCTGAACTGAAGGGTCTGGTTGTTCAGAAAAAAATCCTACACAAGCGTTATAAATCCAGTATGTCTGATACTGACTACAATGCCTTCAAATCAACAAGAGATCGTTGCAAGATCTTGACCAAAACCTGCTACGAATGTTATCTGCGGAACATTGAGGGTAGCATCAACTCTAATCCCAAGTCCTTCTGGGGTCATATGAATACCATAGGCAGAGTCAACAATTGTACACCCAACATCCTAAGATATGATACGGCCATCGCTGAAAAGCCCACTGAAATGTGTGACATGTTCGTGAAATACTTTTCGTCTGTCTATACTCAGCCCCATATTAATACTCCAGAGTTCAGCTATAATTCTGCAGTCAACTTGTCCGTCTGGCGGATATCTGCCATCGAAGTGGAGAAGAAGCTTAATGCTCTTGACATTTCCAAGGGTGCCGGTCCCGACAATGTAACTCCTGCAGTACTCAAGACCTGCGGTGCAGCCCTGGCTCCTCATCTTTGTGTATTTTTTAATAGACTTCTAGCCATGGGAGTTTTCCCGGGCTCATTGAAGCACGGATATCTTGTGCCTATTCACAAGTCTGGAGACAAATCCGATGCAAGGAACTATCGTCCTATTGTTGTGCAATCAGCTATAGCCAAAATTTTCGAAAGTCTCATTTTGGATGTCTTATCCTTCGCCTTCAAAGGATACCTCAGTCCTGAACAGCACGGGTTTCGTCCGGGTAAATCTACCATCACCAATCTCTGCGTCTTCACAAACTATGTTTTCTCTGCTTTTGCTCACTCCAACCAAGTTGACTGTCTTTATTTGGACTTTGCAAAAGCGTTTGACAAGGTTAGTCACTCTCACTTAATTGCCAAACTGAAAGCCCTGGGAATAATCGGTCCTCTCCTTCAATGGTTTGAGACATATCTGAGTGGACGTACTCTTCAGGTTAGGTTTGCTGGCTCATACTCGCTAACATCACTGAAGGTGACTTCTGGAGTACCACAAGGATCCCTCCTCGGGCCATTCCTTTTTTGTCTCTTCATCAATGACATTGGCAAATCCCTGAAATCCCACTATTTGCTTTTCGCAGATGATATAAAAATATTCTGCGAAATTTCATCAATAGACCAGCAGTTGGAGCTTCAAGAGGATCTCTGTCATGTGGAACGTTGGTGCGTCGAGAACTGTATGCAGCTAAATGTCAAGAAGTGCCAAGTCATGACTTTTGGTAGAAACAAGAACAAATCATTCTTCAACTATTCTCTCAATGGCACCACACTAGAGAGAGTCTCAACTGTCAAGGATCTGGGAATTCATCTCTCTCCTGGCTTGGAGCCTGACATCCACATCAACAAGATTTGCTCTTCTGCTAATAAGGTCCTTGGACTTATTGCTAGGACATCTAAAAACTCCTTCTCTCCAGTTACAGTCAAGATGCTCTACTATTCTCTAGTCCGTCCTATTCTGGAGTATGGCTCAGTTATTTGGTCCCCCCACCAGACAGGCCATTGTGACTCCCCTAACCTAGTCCAAAAACGCTTCCTACGCTTGCTGGGGGTGAGGAGTGGTATCAAATTTATTGATGTGAACTAGGGATGGACGAGATTGGATTTTTAGTTCGAGACGAGACGAGACGAGAATTTTTAATTCTCATAAAATTTCGAGACGAGATCGAGACGAGATTTTCCTTCTCGTACATTACAAGACATGTGCGTTCTGGATTTTAATCTGATTTTTTAACATTGTTAAATCCTGATTTATGTGAAGGAACAATTATTACTTTGTATAATGCTGATTATGTTAATAAACTGAAGTTAAAATACCCCCGTCGCAGCAGACCTGCGTACTCAGCGAATTTCCAATGGAATTTTGGTATATTTTCTATTACCACATAAAATCCATGGGGATGAGAGTATGTAGGTTTGCCGCCATATGGGTTTTGTTGGTAAATATAAGTTAAACCCTACCTAGTGATTGTACGTACCAAATTTTATAAGGCTATGGTGTTCTTTTTATTTTCCCCATAAACCCTATAGGGGTGAGTACGTAGGTTTGCCGCCAATGGGTTTTCTAAGCAAATATAAGTTAAACGCTTCCTAATGAATGTACATACCAAATTTTATCAAGAAATGTCAATAAATAAGCAAGTTAGAAGGTTTTGTTGATTTCCCATAAGAACAACATAAAAAACATACTTTTTGGATTTTCTCCATAACCATTTAAGCTGGGTAAAAAATTCAAAATACTAGATTGTTTGTTTTTTTAAGCTCTTTTAAATGGTTTAAGTTAAAATTGTTGAATTTTCTAAATAAAAGTAAAAAAAGCCAAAAACCCATTTTTAACCCTTTTGAAACCCCATAAAACCCTGTTCCCATGGTCCGATCATTCTGGTTCGCAAACTCAACCTAGTAGACGCTGGCTTACATCCCTGTACCAAATTTCATCAAAATCGGAGGTTCCGTTCAAAAGTTATCGTGTTAACAGACACATAGATATATATATATATATATACACATATATATCAATTTGAACGAACGGTGTTTTTGGCTTCTAGGGACCTCAAAACGAAAAAGTATCATGGTCCCGGGCTTAGGTCTTACCGTGACTACTACCGTAATAGCGTATTCCCTATAGGGAAATTCGCTAAAAGTCGCTTTCTTAACAAATGGTCTAGGCCTATAAGGGAATGTACCCAATAAAAAGATTGAGAAGATATAACCATGAACCCTATCGACCTACGACCTACGTTTAATAAAACATAAAAAGAGAATCCTCTGTTACAGTTACTTTGTTCACTTTTCACTTTCATGTATCACACTTTTCACTATTAACTTACTTTAATAAAATGTTTCCAAATAAGACATTTTCCTCACTCACAGTTTTTGTTATAGGCATAGGCTCACTAACTTTGAGTCACAAGACCAGAGGCCGGGAGGCTAACAGGAAATCCCTTGTAATTGGTGGATTTAAATTTTAATTTTCAACTCTCTCTTCTTCTTTGTCTTTGTCCATAAGAAAATCCTCAGCTCTCATTTTGTTTGCTATTCATTGTCATTTCTCCAAACTATTCAAGTCCTGTATACATAACTTTAATCTTTCACTGTTTTGGAATTCACGTAATTCCCTTGATTTTTCGTCTGCTAGTGGTAAGGTTTTTATTTTGCTCCTAACTGAATAAAGGCAAGCATTAGTATAGCCATGAAGCCTGTATGGTTCTTTTAAGACCATTGATTTTCTATATATTCAACACAACCTATTTATTTCTATTCAACAATTATTGTTAATAGGCCTATTCAGTTTTTTTAGTATTCAAACCTTTAAATAAAATCAACCATCAGCCGATTTTAAGCATTTTTGGCTTAAAATAGCTGAACTCTGCAAAGAGTGTGAAAGGAAATTAAGTTGTATTGCGTGGAATATTTGAGGTTAGCCATTATTAAATCTGATTGGCCACCTTGTCATTCATCTGATTGTCACTACTATTACTGTTAATGTCAAAACAGCTCTTAAATTTGCCAAAAATTATTTGAATAAGTTTTATATAATCATCTTGAAGCAATTAAATGTCAAATTATGATTGTTTATTGTTTATAAAGTTTTTCCAATGTTCTAAAGATTTATCAAACAAATGAATTATTTTATAAATTAGCTATGTTGACTAACTACCACTAACAGTCCGTGCAGCTGCAGATGCAGACGTCACCAGTCCATTCCAAGTCTTGGAAGTCCAACCGTAGTTTAACAGTTTATGATGGCAAATTAAGTTTGTAGTTGTGAGGATGATAGGAAAAATAAAACACATTGCTTCAAAATAATTTATTTTTCAGTATTAAATTGGTAGTAAAATAGGCCTAGCAATTCGTAGACTATTTATACCCGTTTTTATCGTTATTCACGAATTATTTCTCGTCTCGAAAAATCTCGATCAAAATAAAATCTCGTCTCGGTGAACGAGATTAAAAATTTCTCGAAAATTTCTCGTAATTTCGAGACCCGTCCATCCCTAATGTGAACCCATTTGAGATGGCCTTGCAATACCAAGTCGTGCAACTTACTCCTCGCAGAATTGCCCTGGACCTGATCTTTCTATACAAGGTCGTCAACGGGCTAATCGATTGTCCTGTACTGCTCCAACTGATAGATCTACACGTCCCGGCTAGAACTCGTCAGATGCAAACTTTTGCTAAGCACCACTTCTCCACCTCATACAGCTACAACAGCACGGTGCCCCGTTTGATGCGCCTGGGAAACTACTCAAAGTTGGAGTTCTTTGGACCGTCTCTCCAGTCTTTCCGCAATCGTGTCCTGTCATGGGTGGCTGATCTCGAATGAACGTTCTGTACGGACTGCTTGATATAGATTCTAATTACCTTGTATCATGTCCTTTTAAGTTAGTTTATTTATTAAGCATTTGTTTGTATTTCATATTGTATTTTTGTATGTATTCATATTTCTCATTGCATTTGCTCGTATTTGTCAACCAAAATTGATGAGCTGACCATTTATTAATACTATTTTTTATGTTATTAATGTTTAATTATGTATATTGTTTTGTAAAATGGTGTTTGCCGTGAATAAATAAATAAATAAAAAATAAATAAATAAATGGTAGTTGGAGAATTAACAATTGAGAATAAAAATACTTTTCAGCCCAACTTGTTTTTGGTCTGAGACCTAAGAGAAGGGTAATGATTTTTTACCAGGCCAGACCCGAAGTGTGAGTGTTAAAAGTTGGCCTGCGGACCCCTTCATATGTTACTGTACATTAAAAAATTATTCATATTGTAGAATTTGCCCCTGAACTGGTAAAACTTAAATTTTGTTTAGGTTACCTTCGTCTCCAGTTCAATTGTGGTCGCTGACTACGACCTAGGTTTCGACACCAATTGTGCCATGTTCACGTGGACGTCAGTTGAAGTTGAACATCAGGCTGGTCTTTGCGTTAAGCCGTCAAGGTTGACGTTGTCGATGGTTAAAAGTACATTTAAAACACAACACAACAGTACAACAACATTTATGAACAGTACAATTTTTTACAGTAAAAAATTGTTTTTGTACTGTTTGTAAAATGTGCGTGTGTTTGTGTTGTGTTTTAAATGTACTTTTAACCATCGACAACGTCAACCTTGACGGCTTAACGCAAGGACCAGCCTGATGTTCAACTTCAACTGACGTCTATGTGAACATGACTCAATTGGTGTCGAAACCTAGGTCCTAGTCAGCGACCACAATTGAACTGGAGACGAAGGTAACCTAAACCAAATTAAAAAAATTATTCTAAAACAAACATTTTATTATTTTTTATCATTTTTAATCAAATATACTTTTGATGAACGTTTTCTCATACACACCCCAACACTGTCCCTTCCTTAATTAATTGTCACTCAATCCTTATTCTTTTACTTGCATGTGTTAATTTAATCCTTAAATTCTCACTACTTTTGAAATATCACTTCAATGTACAAATATTTTTCATATTTCCTATTATATTAACCTCATAAAAAAATGAGTACTTTGTACCAGTACTGAGAACCGAGAACCGATGCTTTTAAAGAACCGGTGCCAGTACCGACTTTGAAATTTTGGTACCAACACATCCCAAAAATATCAAACAAATAGGGGTGTAAAATACTTTATTAAGCCGCTAGCCGCCATTTCGTTTAGTACACATAATAATTGTTATTCCTGTAACGGATGGTCACATTAAGTTCATCAGGAAAAGAATGATTTTCTTTATGAGAAAAGTGGCATAGCATAAACTTTATACATTATGCGGTTTATATTAATTCTATATGAATATGTCAAATTGATACACGCCATATATCAATATGTTATATAGAAACAAACATAAAGAACCTTAACTCTTCCAAAAATAAACTGAAACATCTTTAAAAGAAGCTGGTGAGATGATACAATTTTAGGTTCAAATCAATTGGGCCTGGTAAGGTCAATATTTGAAATGGATTGGGGGTTAAGTTAGTTCTGGGTTAAGTTACAGTTTTGCAAGTGATCACAGAGAGTGTAGTTCAATTGTGAATTTACATGCTGTTCCTGGTTAGTTTATTTAATAAATGGTTCACAAATAGTTTTATTTTAACTGTTTTATATGGGATGTGGTAGAATAACGGATAAAGAAACTCAAAGTAATTTATTTTTCTTACACCCATTCGGTGATATCCTTTGGAATATCATTGTATGGTGCAACAACAACCAATAATTTAAATTCCATTTTGATAAATGCAAAAAAAAAGCAATAAGAATAATTTGTAATTTAAAACCCAGAACTTCAGTGAAGGATTATTTCAAATCAGAACAAATAATGACAGTTTACGGAATGTATGTTTTTGATACAGTTTTATGTATAAAAAATAGATTTCAGGATATGGAACTGGTTGGTAACAATCATGAACATAATACCAGAAATCGGGGATGACTAGCAATTAGCGCCCACAATTTACAACTTTTTAAGAAAAAACCTACATGCGCCGGTTCAAAATCCTATACTATAATACAAGGAATATCTGAAGGGATGTGTGTTCCACGATCTCGCAATCTAGCTGTTAGATTTTGCTTAAACTTCGCATTTGAGAGTATTTTGGCCCAAAAATAAGTTTAAAGACAGCCTCAATTCCAGGAAAAATCGAATTTGGTCTAAATTTAAGTTTAAAAATCGTAATTTTTAACATTGGTCTTATGGGTTGCTATTTTGGTAACGAAATAACAACAAAAGGTATACAAACATAAAAGAACACTAATGTTAAGCAGACCTTTTGAAACAGCTGTTAACTATGATGAGGTATAGTTGGTTGTTGGGAGAAATTTAATAGCTTTATTACCATGACACTATTTCAAAACTGAATTAAAACCAACGAGCAAGGCTCGGTTAACCAGGTACTTTTACAATAAAATACCAAATGATATTACGGATGAGGTCTCAAGTAAGAAATTCAAATTCAAACTTAAGCAGTACCTCATCAACAAAGCTATGTATTCCTTTGATGAGTTATAATTTTGAATTATTTTGTTAAATTCTGAGATTTAGACTAAGTTACTTTTTATAATTATTTTATACCTATAAACGTTAGACACTATTCATGTATGTATTCCACTACAAATGAATAAAGATACTTTGAATTGAATTGAATTGAACGGAGCTCTGGAATTTCTTGGTGTAGGTGACGGACCCGAGGGATGGCCGGACCCACATTGCGTTCCGAGACAAGGAGATCATGAACCTGTACGACATGTACCGTGTCCGGTCCGCCCTCCACTACACAGCATACAGGCATCGTGTGATTCTCAACATCGAACTCATGTGAGGCTTTTTTTATTTTATTGATATGACAATCATCATGGAATTACTTTGAGATAATATTTTTTGTGTTTCAATTAGAAATTATTAAATTGTAGATTTTTTACAATAGCAGAAAGTCTATTGAATTGTTCAATTTTCAGTACAGTAGACTCTCGTTCATCGGAACTAATGTGGCGGACGGCCGGTTCGGATGTCGAAAAATTCCGATGAAGAGGAGTCTGTCGTGAGTCATCATTTCCGCCCGTACGGTGACCTATCGTGATTGTATTCACTCTTGTTTTTAAGATAACACAAGAGATTTTATGGAAATAAGGCACTTAAACTTTGAACATGGTAACAATGAAACTATAGGAATAATAACAACACAGGAAATAAAGATCCAAAATCGTTATTCTCATATTCAATATTCATATTCCACTCATATTCCAACAGTCAACTGACTTCCACGTAATACAGGTGTAGTCGCGACGCGAGACAGACTGAATGACAGTTTGGGAAGCGGTAAAAACGGATGTTCACATTCGGCCCCCTTCCTCTTTCTATTTTTGTGCGAATACTCCACGGCCTCGTAAATCACATTGATGGGTACAGATTATGGAAAACGCCTGATGACGTTTGATGCAAAATGTGATACTTCACTGTTATGCGGATAGAACAAATGGAAATTGAAGGCGCTAAAACGGAAAAATTATTTATTTCGTAAGGAAAAAAAATTAATGATATCCAGATTTTCAGTTCCGATGAAGCGGAGTTCCGATGTCGCCGAGTCCGATGAACGAGAGTGTACTGTATTTGCTTTAAACGAGCTGAATAGTTACATGCCTTTGAGAAGAGATAAATTATCTAATAAAGACTTCTTTTTTCTGTTTTAACATGGATTAACTAACCATTTACAAAAACTTCTCTCTAATTTAAAAGTGTAATTCATTGTGCTAGAAATAAGTAATGTTAAACCATCTAAGAGATATGAAATATGAAAAAAGTTGATGAAAACTCATCAACTTTATTAATATTAGTCAGTTTTATTAATATTAGTTAGTATAATTGTTACTTTTAAAATAATACATGCGTACTAAGAACACAAAAATGAAAATTATAAAAGTTACTTATCATATAGAGTAGAGTCCTGCTAATCCAAATTAATTGGGGTCAGACCCTGTTTGTCTTAGCGAAGTTTCGGACTATGCGGATAGTATGTTGTTTATATTATAATTAAAAGATTTAATAATGTGTCAATTTCTTATATTAAACATAACTAATGTATCATTTAGTTTGGCGGATATTTTGTGATTTTTTTTGTTATTTAATAAAGTTTTGGAAATATGCAACCAGTGATATCTGAGCTTATTCGTGCAAACATATGCAAATGCCAACTCTCAGCTATTCAGTATTGTTCCAAGAACAGGTGTTCAGACAGAAGGAAGTCCGTTGACAGTGTTTTGGAGTAGGCCAGGATTGTGTTACCTTTATGAATTATTGTTGGCGCTGATTTACTAATATTTCTTGTTAACTGTGCAAATTAACAACCCCTGGTACTGCGCTGTATACACCAACTGATAACAGATCAACGTTAAAGATGTTCAATAAATGAAGTCTTTCCTAGTTTATGCTTTTTTTTATTTTATATTAGAGTCAATCAACATATGTTACTACAATACTAGGAATACGCTCCGATGTCCGTCCCGTACAAGAATTTTTTACTCACTTTTTGAGTTATTAGGTGACGCTATGTTTTTTTTTTCTTTTTTTTTTGAGGGAGAGGTAAGAAAAATGCATTACGCACACAGGTGGCAAGCCTGTAGTGTGGGACTCCCCTAAAAACGGGTTTACCCACTAAAAAACCTCGCCTCTACTCTTTAGGATTCTAACCTGGAGTTGTTTATCACATTACGTAGGGCTAGGCCTAAATTTGGCTTATGCCCGTGGGGTTCACTCCTTATCCAGCCACTCGATCAAGGGATCTGGGCCACTTCGCGGTCCAGATCATGTTTCTTTTCCAGGAGGATGCCCCGCACGAACTGTGATAAACATCCCCAGTTGCCCTCATCCTCCAAGCATGGGCAGCGGAAAAATGTGTGTTCCGCATCGTCGGGAACGCCCGAGCAATAAATAAAGAATTGGCCGCCGTTCCACCCATGGTTGGACGTGCTTGATAAGTCGCGCAGTCCATCGTCCTCGGGTGTCATGCTCCCAGCTGTGTTGCCACTGCTGGAAGGTTCGGGAGCGCTCTGCTGTTCTTGCCATGTCCTTGCCAATCTCGTCTCTGATAAATTGCCTTCCTCTCTCCTGCCAAGAGCTTAACAGGGATAACTCCGGCGACCACCAGGACGGCAGGCTCGGACACTGTCCGGTAGGCGGAACACACCCCGAGCGCCGCTCAACGTTGAACCCGGGCGAGTCGCAACCTGTACTACTCTTTATCGAGAGCGTCTGCCCACGCCTCTGCTCCATAAAGAAGCACGAACTGAACCGCGGACATCAACAGACGTCTTCTGCTGGATCGTGGAACCCCGACACTGGCCATCAGCCTACTAAGGTAAGTGACTACCTTAGCGGCCTTGTCCGCCGTACGGAATATCTGATCCCTCCAGCTTAACTTGGTGTCCACCATAATACCGAAGTACTTAGCAGCATGAATTGATTGGACCACCTCCCTTCCTACTCGGAACAGAATGACGGTGTCTATCCTCTTCTTCGTAAATATCACAATCTCCGTCTTACGGAGAGCAAGCGAGAGACCGTAATCAGACATCCATGTGTTGACCACACGCATGACTCGGTTCAACTTTAGTTGGGCCAGCTCAACGTTGCGTGCGACAATGAGAGCTGCGACATCATTGGCGTACCCAACCAAAGAGGTTTCCTCAGGCATCTCCGACCTCAGGAGGCTGTCATAGGCAACATTCCAGAGATCCTGGCCGAGTATTGAATCTTGCGCGGCACCAGAAGTGACTTCCATCGTCCACGTTCTGTCCCTTGTGTCGTAAATAAAGCTTTGAGAGCGGAGATAATCCTCAATGAGTCGCAACAGATATGCAGGAACGCGAAAGGTGTTGCGAAGCGCATCCAACATATCGACCCACTTCGCCGAGTTAAAGGCATTCTTGACATAAGCGTAACAAGAAGCACTACTCAGCGAGAGAAATGGTTGTGGCTCTCGACTCTCTTCACAGCTCTCCATGGACTTCGGTGATAGCGTCAATCGTTGACCGTCCCTTTCTGAAGCCATACTGACGGGGGCATGAGTCCCCGGCAGCTTCCACGGCAGAGGTCAGGCGGGAACGGATCAGCTTCTCGAACAGCTTCCCAGCCGTGTCCAACGTGTAGAAAGGCCTGTGGGACGACGACAGCTCGGGATCACCTTTGCCCTTGCTGATCAGTACAAGTCTTGCGGTTTTCCATGGGGACCCGGAAACACCCCTTCTACCAAACAGGCGTTGTACATTCTCAACAAAAAGCCAGCATTAATTGAAAATACTTTCTTTATAGCCTCGCTGGGAATCCCGTCCGGGTCAGGAGCCTTGTTGCTCTTTAGGGAGAGAACGGAGGTTTCCATTTCCTCGAATGTGAAGAGTGGAACGTCATCTAACCGTCCGAAGTCAACCGGCGTACATCCTAGGCCTAGCCTACAAATAAATACACACAAAGAATGATTTTAGCTAAGACCTCAAAACAAGCAAGTAACTTAATAATAATTATGCTTACAATATTAAAGGTAAATAGTTTGTAGAGCGAAAAAAACAATACAATCTAAAATCCATGATTAATAATCAAAATTATTAAAAATCAAGTAATTTAAGTATTGTAGAATTACGCTTACTTAACACTTAATGCATATTTTGTTACCTGAGACATAGGCTACAATGGCACAGCACATTCTAATTAGTTGTTCAATTTAAATCTTTCTCCCAAATATATATTAGTTGTATCCCATAAATTAGTTAATCTCATAATTCCGTACGACACCAATTCATTCCACATCAACATGCCTATCTTTTGGTAGACTATAATTTATAACTTCAAAAAGTAAACACCAGTGTTGATCTATTTGATTTAACAAACAGGTCTGTCAAAATATCAATTAAATTTTATTTAAAAACGTAACATAACGGCGAGCAAATATAAACAAGAAAAGGTTATGTTATGTTGTTTTCAGCATACAGCGACAACTCAGCTGCGATGGGGGAAAATAAACTGATCATAGCAACTACATTAGTCAAACCATGTAGCCTAAACAACTAAAGTTCTGTCAAAAATTACGGAAAATGAGCTTTTTTATTACTTGAAAATAATTGCTCGATTATAGTTTATTACCTAGTTTAAAATACTTAAAATCTAACCTGAGAATTTCATTGAAATCAAATTAGTAATAAAAAAGCCTTTTGGGGGTCAAAAATTCGCCTAAGAGAAATTTAAAGTCGCTCTAAAAGAATTTTATACTCTATGTTCCATATAGTAAAAAATTCAATTATCTATTACGTCCAGTTAACTTTTTGTGGAGCTATACATTATTAAATTTTATAAGAAAGACCTGGTTTTCTTGATTTTCCCTCTTTTAGAAATAAGGGAAAATTTGATATTTTCTCAACAGGACGTGTTTGATTGAGCAGACTTTCAGATTAGCGGGACATTACTGTATTTGGTGTAAAAAAAATTTGTTATATTGCATAAATTCAAAATACAATTTATGCTGTTCTATTTATCTTTTATAAGAAATTTCTGTGTGACATATTTCTGGGTGTTACAGGTTCATTGATGCGTTTGCTGCTGCTGGTGAAGCAGGCTATAAAATCAACAATTCTGAGTATGTAATTTTTATTGCAGTAAAATTTCTATATTTATTTAGATTGGATTGAACCCTTTGAATTAGTGATGGGCCGATACCAAAATTTCTCAATTCCGATTCCCAAATTTGGATCTCGATTCTCGATTCTTCATTTGATACCGATTCCAATTATACCTAAGTAAATAGGGAGGGGGGGGGGGGAGAAATCTCATATGCTTCAAAATAATTACCAAAATATCTATTAGATTATAAAAACAAATATGAATTTTCCTTGGTAAAACACAAAAAATACAACAGAATTGGTAAGAAAACGATTAGAAAAACAACAATATTAGGCCTATAGTTTCAACAAAACCAAGAGATCATGAAAAACAGTTGATTTCATTTATCTTAAAAGAACAAAAAAAGAAAAAAAATAATAAAAAATAAGTAAAAAATGAAATGTAAAAAACATGGACACCTTTATCAATTATAATTTTTATTCTACACAGAACTACCTGAAAGCACTATATATAATAAAAACTAATATTAAATACATAAAAATACTTCACAATGTTCACATACAAGTCGTACATTAATGAAAATCTTTTAATGCAACCTAATCTAAATAGGCTCTAAGCAAATTTAGTACAACCCTGGACAGATTTATCAGTGATAAGATTATACAAAACAAATGCATTAAATTAAAATATTTTGAGAATGAAAATTATTAGTCCTACTATTAATTTTCACCAGTCAAATTAAAAATATGAATTTAAAAAATTAACTTGATAAAGATAGGCCAACTTTGATGAAACATTAAGACATTAAGACGTGGCTAAAATTTGGCAACCCACTAGGCTATTAGTTTAATAAGTAGACCTAGGCCTGAATTTCCATTTTCAGATCGTTCAACGGCAAATATTGTGTCTATCCATGGTCACGTAAGTTCATAGTTTACGACGAACAAAATATGCTTTCGACCTCAAAAACTCTAAAACTCAAAACAAAACTAACAGAAAGTCGCGATTATTTTGCACAAAGAAACGAAACAAGAGAATTAGTTCCAGTGTTACCAAGTTACAAGATACTCGCACCCGCAGTGAAATAATCGTGCCGTCAAATAACTTTATAATATTTTGGAAGATGCATATTTTATGAAGTACGTTATTGAATAGAATCGCACAATAATGAGCTAGTAAAAAATGTACTAAATTAAATTATGTAACACGATAAAAACAAAAACAATGTTAACTACGTGATGAAATAGCATACAATGGGCAAGGCGAAATATAGCTTATGATACAAGCTAGTCCGTGGTTTTCCAAATAAGAAACAAATCTGATATATTAGCGACTCAAGCGGATGGAATATAAACAACTGGATTCTAACAGTTGAGTTAACTCTAATGATTGCCTGTTGAGTTAACTCGGATGCCAACCGCAACACGCGCTAGTGAAGTTTCACTAGCGCTCCAAGCCACCGGTATTAACTGTTAATGGTATGTCTGATGGTTTTGGAGGACCAGTGTCATGATTGTCTTCCGAATAACTTCTCGCGTGAATTGCGTCTTCTACTCGCGAAAGTTTTGAGACAATGAAGGTCGTCTTTATTTTTTTGATTATAATAATCAGTTTTAAAAGGCTATAATCTTGCTCTTTCAGCATAATATGAGGGAAATATCACAAAAGCACACGATTTTGTACATTTTAGGTCAGAATCGGTATCGAATACAAATACCCCACGTATCGAGTATACCCTCGATACCGCAATATCGAGGGTATTACGGAATCAAGAATCGGAATTGGCCCATCACTACTTTGAATAAAAAGCAAATATCAAATGTGAGGACCAATTTAGTATTTATGGCAGAGAAATGTATTGGTCCCGATATTTTGGCGATAGAAGGGGCAATATGTGGGAGCAAAATAAATTAGAAACTTTCTAACATAACTAATAAAAAAAAATGGCATAAACTATAAATTTTTATCTCTAAACATGTAAACATACATGTACATTCTATATGTAATGTAAATGAATGTCAAGAATAAACTCGGGCTTCGTTAAGAAAGGTATTCGCACTACCCCGACCTATACTTGGGCATAGGGTTCATTGTGATAATATATGTGTCAAGATAATTGCAATAATATGTAGATTTGAAGAATTTTTCTCCAAATTCATCTTAAAGTTATGTCATGTAGAATTTCAAAGGTTCGGGCCAATGCAGTTCTTATAAAAGACTAAAATTCTGTTAAAATTACTAAATAGTCATCTGTGAGAAGTTTGTTATTTTTTGATAACCTCACTTTCGCCATCAAGTATTTATCATCATAGCGATTCACACCACCAAACTAGTAATATTTAAAAACTTATGAATTACTATTGTAAATTGATTAGCCTTATAAAAATTTAAGACAGCAACGCAATCTCTTGCATATTTCAAAGTAATCTATACTTATTTAATACGCTAAGGGTTTTTTTTGTGGTTTGAACTCCTCCTACAATTTTCAACCGAATTTCACATTTTTGGTGTCTTTGGAAATGGCTTGGTATGTAGTTGTTTCCGCCAACAATAAATGAGAATCAGACTGAAAGTAAAAGCACTATCCATCATTGTAATTTGAAATTTTCCCATAAGAATAACATTGTAATTGGATTGAGTATTTTAAAAATCTGTTGATTTACAGCTGAAATAAATGTAGTTTTGGGTGTTTATTGATAATCACAATACTGTATTAGTTGGGTATAATTGATTTAGAACTAAATGTAACATGTTAGCAATGACATTTATTTATTTATTTATTCCAACGGATTACACCAATAGTACAATTTAAATGGCAAGGTAACAGTGGACAGCCTCAAGATGGACATAACAAAGACATGACTACTCCTAAAAATAATAACAGTGACTTAAAGCGACAAGACTAGTAATAAATAACATTAAGTGCCGTAACAACAACAAGTTAACAATAACAGATAACAATAAATAAGTGAGTGATAAATTTGAGTAACAAGGTAATAATGGACAGCCTCAAGATGGTCATAACAAAGACATTACAACTCCTAAAAATAATTATAATAATGACTTAAAAGTACAAGACTAGTAATTATAACATTAAAGTATCGTACCAACAACAACAATTACAGTAACAGATAACAATAAATAAGTGAGCTAAAACAAACGACAATTATTAAGTGGACAATAACAACCGACAATAAATAGTAATTATAATAACAATAAGCAAGACTATAAGCTAGATCAGTTTTTTCACTTTGTTTTTAAATAGGGATGGACGGGTCTCGAAATTACGAGAAATTTTCGAGAAATTTTTAATCTCGTTCACCGAGACGAGATTTTATTTTGATCGAGATTTTTCGAGACGAGAAATAATTCGTGAATAACGATAAAAACGGGTATAAATAGTCTACGAATTGCTAGGCCTATTTTACTACCAATTTAATACTGAAAAATAAATTATTTTGAAGCAATGTGTTTTATTTTTCCTATCATCCTCACAACTACAAACTTAATTTGCCATCATAAACTGTTAAACTACGGTTGGACTTCCAAGACTTGGAATGGACTGGTGACGTCTGCATCTGCAGCTGCACGGACTGTTAGTGGTAGTTAGTCAACATAGCTAATTTATAAAATAATTCATTTGTTTGATAAATCTTTAGAACATTGGAAAAACTTTATAAACAATAAACAATCATAATTTGACATTTAATTGCTTCAAGATGATTATATAAAACTTATTCAAATAATTTTTGGCAAATTTAAGAGCTGTTTTGACATTAACAGTAATAGTAGTGACAATCAGATGAATGACAAGGTGGCCAATCAGATTTAATAATGGCTAACCTCAAATATTCCACGCAATACAACTTAATTTCCTTTCACACTCTTTGCAGAGTTCAGCTATTTTAAGCCAAAAATGCTTAAAATCGGCTGATGGTTGATTTTATTTAAAGGTTTGAATACTAAAAAAACTGAATAGGCCTATTAACAATAATTGTTGAATAGAAATAAATAGGTTGTGTTGAATATATAGAAAATCAATGGTCTTAAAAGAACCATACAGGCTTCATGGCTATACTAATGCTTGCCTTTATTCAGTTAGGAGCAAAATAAAAACCTTACCACTAGCAGACGAAAAATCAAGGGAATTACGTGAATTCCAAAACAGTGAAAGATTAAAGTTATGTATACAGGACTTGAATAGTTTGGAGAAATGACAATGAATAGCAAACAAAATGAGAGCTGAGGATTTTCTTATGGACAAAGACAAAGAAGAAGAGAGAGTTGAAAATTAAAATTTAAATCCACCAATTACAAGGGATTTCCTGTTAGCCTCCCGGCCTCTGGTCTTGTGACTCAAAGTTAGTGAGCCTATGCCTATAACAAAAACTGTGAGTGAGGAAAATGTCTTATTTGGAAACATTTTATTAAAGTAAGTTAATAGTGAAAAGTGTGATACATGAAAGTGAAAAGTGAACAAAGTAACTGTAACAGAGGATTCTCTTTTTATGTTTTATTAAACGTAGGTCGTAGGTCGATAGGGTTCATGGTTATATCTTCTCAATCTTTTTATTGGGTACATTCCCTTATAGGCCTAGACCATTTGTTAAGAAAGCGACTTTTAGCGAATTTCCCTATAGGGAATACGCTATTACGGTAGTAGTCACGGTAAGACCTAAGCCCGGGACCATGATACTTTTTCGTTTTGAGGTCCCTAGAAGCCAAAAACACCGTTCGTTCAAATTGATATATATGTGTATATATATATATATATATATCTATGTGTCTGTTAACACGATAACTTTTGAACGGAACCTCCGATTTTGATGAAATTTGGTACAGGGATGTAAGCCAGCGTCTACTAGGTTGAGTTTGCGAACCAGAATGATCGGACCATGGGAACAGGGTTTTATGGGGTTTCAAAAGGGTTAAAAATGGGTTTTTGGCTTTTTTTACTTTTATTTAGAAAATTCAACAATTTTAACTTAAACCATTTAAAAGAGCTTAAAAAAACAAACAATCTAGTATTTTGAATTTTTTACCCAGCTTAAATGGTTATGGAGAAAATCCAAAAAGTATGTTTTTTATGTTGTTCTTATGGGAAATCAACAAAACCTTCTAACTTGCTTATTTATTGACATTTCTTGATAAAATTTGGTATGTACATTCATTAGGAAGCGTTTAACTTATATTTGCTTAGAAAACCCATTGGCGGCAAACCTACGTACTCACCCCTATAGGGTTTATGGGGAAAATAAAAAGAACACCATAGCCTTATAAAATTTGGTACGTACAATCACTAGGTAGGGTTTAACTTATATTTACCAACAAAACCCATATGGCGGCAAACCTACATACTCTCATCCCCATGGATTTTATGTGGTAATAGAAAATATACCAAAATTCCATTGGAAATTCGCTGAGTACGCAGGTCTGCTGCGACGGGGGTATTTTAACTTCAGTTTATTAACATAATCAGCATTATACAAAGTAATAATTGTTCCTTCACATAAATCAGGATTTAACAATGTTAAAAAATCAGATTAAAATCCAGAACGCACATGTCTTGTAATGTACGAGAAGGAAAATCTCGTCTCGATCTCGTCTCGAAATTTTATGAGAATTAAAAATTCTCGTCTCGTCTCGTCTCGAACTAAAAATCCAATCTCGTCCATCCCTATTTTTAAAGGACTGCTCAGACTCAAAGAAGAAATCCAAATGGGTGGCTGCTTCCCTCAGACATGTGATAGTCAAAATTAAATTTCTTAAGTTCAAGCTTAAAGTACACTAGTTATGACTGAAAAGTGAATGTGAAGAATTTGATTAAAATTGACTCCCTCTGGATAAAAAAAATTTCCTGATTATCCGGCGGTTTTTTACTTATGTAAATTACAATATTTAATACTGTGTTTATAAATCACATTTTAAGACAATTTCACAACCTAAACATTATGGGGTTCTGTTATTAACTTGTTGGAACCTCATTTTCGTGACATTGATAAAAACAAACTTGACCAAGCAATAGGAAATCACACAAAATTATAAAGCACTACTATGTTGTTGTTATTGGTGGATAAGGAGACCCCGGCCGAACCGTTGAGCACGTCTGCCTCTAATGGGCATTTTGCGCAAGCCCCCGGAAGGATGGGATATTGAAGGAAGAGAAAGGGTGAAGCCCAGGACAGACTGTCCACTCATGTTCCAGCTAGGGGTTTCATGCCCGTCGCACTCCTCTCCCCCTGCTGTCTTGAACATATGTTTCAGCTAGGGGTTTCCATGCCCATAGCATTTCTACTCACCCCTGCCGTCTACATATATTCCAGCTAGGGATTAACCATGCAGTTCGCATTAACCCCTCGCTGTCTTGAACATCAATGGGATGGAATCAATGGGATGGATGGGATGGGATCAATGGGAATGGAATGGGGTTTGAAAGAAGGGAAATTGTCATAGTGGACAGCCAAAAGACTTACCACAGTGTTATGACAACTTCGTTTGCTGTACCCAAAGTCAACTTCGCAACTAGTATGGTTTTAAAGTTTTCCTGGGATAAAGCACCACTAATCAAAACGTCATAGATGATTTTTTTTAAGACATGGCTACAATTTCAGATTCATGAAATTCTTTTCAGTTACTGTTATTACAATTATATTCTCTAATAAACTCATAATAATATAACTCACATTTAAAATTACTAAACACAACAATATACAGTAAAGTAACTAGTAAAATCAGCTACACTGCTGAGTGACGATCTGGAACAAGCACAGTCATAAGCCGAACTTAGGTTCTTTGATTGCATGTAGGCCAGAAATAAAACAGACACGTTTAGTCCTGTGGATTTCGGCCATGAGAAGCCTAGTGCGCGGTGATGATTATTTCCAAGACATGTCCGGACCTTCGGGCGTCTGCACCATCCAAACGAGAGGGAGTCGATTGTTATCAGTTGAGGTATAGCTTTGCTACTGACAAAGCCCAGCTGTGTTATGTATTAAGATCAACTAATAGCCCAATGAACAAAGGTTACATACAACTAAAAACAATTATGAAATTTTTGCATCTTTATCAGCATTAACTTATGAAAGAATGTCTGTCCCACATTCCTCATAAAACGATTCAGTAAGGTCTTATGAAGTCTAAGAAGTCTAAGAGGTGTTTCTCATATTAATTATTTTAAATGAACGAAAAAATCTCTGTGAAGCCCAAAGCCTAATTAAATTGTTTTTTTATTTTGATTTTTTGTAAGGTTTTCAACAGTTTTATTCTACATGCATTCGTGTAAAATTGTTGAAAAAAACCCCTAGGTATTGGCATGAATGTAAATTAAAAGTTCATTCAATCTGGTATAAATTTGCCTAATAAGAAGGGAAATCTAAGATGTATTTGTTTTAATTGCAGGATTCTTCTAAAGGATGCTCATAAAAGTCCAGAATCCTTGAGTGAAATGACAGACCACGTCTTCTATGACATTCTGTACTCTAATGATCCACGTCTAACGAAAGCTCAGAACCTCATGAAAAGAGTTTTACAAAGGAAATTGTACAAGTTTGTGGAAAAAGCTAATGTTCAAGTTCAAACTCAAACAGTGATGGAAAGAAAGGTATGTGGCCATTTCTACAGTAGCTTATATTATTTATGGTAGAATTCTATGGGGCAGTATTTCATTTAAATTACAAATTTTATGTCTTCTTAATTATCTGCGTTAAATACTCCTCAACCAGTGGATAATAATAAGTCAATCTATCGGCTGATGGAATAATTAATTCTTTAAAAAACCCAACTACAGTAGACTCCCTCTTAACTGGGTCCAGCCTTTCAACTGGCTCCAGCTTTAACTGGCGGAGAACAAGTCTTAACCCTTTCATGAGAATGGATTTTCCTGAATGTAAAAATCTCTTATGTCAAAAGGTGTAGCCTAATTTAACCTTCAAGTAGACAACACCAAATCTTTGGTGTTGTGGTAAAAGTAAGTGGAGATATCCCTTCGCTGTCTACTCACCAGATCTCATAGCTCCTATGTCATTAACAAAAGAAGATCTGAAGAAGAAAATTTAAAAAAGAACCTAAGGAACACATGTAAAAGAATGTCAGCAAGGAGGCATACTTGGTTTTTTCAAGGAGCAAAAGGTTTCGCTCCCTCAGAATTTCTTTTGTTCGTCGCATATCATCCAGTAAGACTCTGCATATGATATAACCCATAAGAGACAGTCAAATCTGTTGCACGGGTTGCTCTCCAAATCTGTTGCATGGGGTATCTCCATTTACTGTTACCAAAAACAGATAAAAAAACACACTCACACAACTTAATAACAACTTATTCAAAAATGATTGTTTTAATAGGAAAATATTAATTTACATTTCCATACTTAAAATCAATTTTAAAACAACAATTTTTTTTAATAATTGGTAATTTTTCAAAATTATGCAGTTTTATTACCTCACCCTGTATTACGGTGTATTAATTTGTTTACCTTTAACAATATTCACATTATTGCCTTCAATAGTGCATATTATTAACCCAGTTCATAGGACAATAACGTGCAATGTAAGACTTTTGTTATATGGGTCTCCTGATTTAAAACCAAAAAATAATATGGAGCATAGCTTTTGTAATTAACTAAGTTTACCACAAAATGAGCCTATTACATGTATTATTTAAGTTTCCAAACAAAAGATAAAGAATAATAAAGCTTAACTACACAGTATCATCTTCTTTCCTCTAACAGAGGTTATACTCATTTTGCTTCAATTAAAATAACAATCTTTTTCTGTTTTGTATTTTTAGAACTACATAAAGGAGAAAAAACTTCAATTACTCCAAAGCCTCACAAACAATTGTGGAGCTTTGGAATTCGGAATTAGTGAGTTCTACTTGGATTTGGATTTCAATAATGATCCGGTGTCCAAAGTGAATTTTTACAAAAAACACAGAGGCTCCAACCAAATTGAGATGCAGAGTTACCAGGATATCAAAGACTTGTTGGATCCTTTCCCATTTCAGCTGTAAGTAGCCATAAATGCAAAACTATATTTATAGAGTTAGACACCTAAATAATATAACGAATACCTACATTTTGTAATAATTGCATATTGATTGAGATGAAATTAATAAAAAACATAATATTGTATATGCAGGGGTGCAGAAAATTAATTGACTCCTAAAATTTCCCCCAATTCTGCTGTCATGGATCAAAGATTCCTCCCAAAGATACACAACATATTATGACTTTGCCTTAAAACTCGGAATAGCGGGACTAAACTGTATCCATATTTTACCTTTATTTGTATATAGAGGCAAGAAAAAGCTCTAGCAACAAAGAATTTTTTAAGAGAAAGTAATATCATATCATTGTTGTCAAAAATTTACTGTACCTTGCACACAAAATAGTGCATTGCACTGAGTTTATTACCTTCTTCAGTTTCTTTAAGGTTAAAAATTATAAAATAATATTTGAAAAATAGCATAAGCTATGGTTTTAAAAAATTAAAGTTTATTCAACAATTCTAAAAAACGGCTGAATACAATCATTGCATACAGGACTTTATCTATGACCAACTTAACTTTAGTAAAACATTGTAAAAATAAAGTACCACGTGACAATTTATTTGTTACGCGGTCTTCCATAAAAAATGTAGCCACACCTAATGCTGCTTGATCTAATGGCCATTCTCACTCACTTTAGACTACATTATTTTTAAGTTAACTAACTAAATCATGAATCTTGATGAAAGAATTAGCTTATGTGCGATGTGCATGGTTAAAACACCCCCTTTCACCACATGCAGAGCCCTCACTGTCCTAGAACCTGTATCATAAAGCGACTCCTGTTACATAATGATCTCACTATGCAACGGGTTTATTCGGTTTAATAATGTACCTCTTTATGATGATACTAGTAATTATTGCAACAGTATGATAGTAGTGCTTATTGCAACAGTCTTTGATAAAATGTTTATTTGTTTGTTTATTTGATCAACTATTCCATTTTACAATGTCCAGGAGGAGAGAACCGACGGCGGTTCTTTCAGTTTTCTGCAAAACAGAAGGTGTCACTGATCAGGACCTCTCGGATGCCAAAAGAATAATCAAGGATTTTTCCCAGACAACCCTAACTTAGTTACCATTACCACCAATGCATACCAGACAGTGTCCATCTTACAGAATTTTATTTAGTTCTTTAAGGTATTTATTTATCTCTAAAAAAATTATTTTTATTACTAAACGGTGATAGTAGATATTTTGTTGTCTTTTTATAGTTTTATTTACTTTATATTTGTAATTTAATTACACAGAGCATACTTAATTGTTACGGTTTGTGACAATATGCTAGTTAATAATTTAGTGGAACTTGAATAGTTTTAAACTTTCCAATTTGACATTAATTTTAATTGTAATGGTTTATTTCGGCCTTCGGCAGATTCAGCCCATTGTACAGTATATCGGTTACCATATCTGAAAGAGTTTTTTTAAGGTTGTGCAGTGAACATTTTTTGTAATATTTTGTGCCTTAAATTATTTTTTGTGTTGTATCTATGGTGTACAATTTTTATTTTTTATTTTGGACAAATACTTAAAGGGCTGGTAAACCCATGATGTAAATTTTTTTAAGTAAAAATGATGTACAATTTTTATTTTTTATTTTGGATAATACAGTAGAAGCCCTCTAGTCCGATCTCTGATGGTTCAGCTGCCGGATAATCCGGCTTCGGAATTCCGGAAATTAAATGTTTAGCACCCGCCATTTCCCACAGAAAAAATATACCGTACAATAGTCAACTTGTCCCATGTTATATACTAAAATATATCAGTTCAATTGGCGATTTCCGAACTATTCGGTTTTGGATGTCCTCTAAAACTTCTATTTATTTCTATCTATAATTCTATAGAAATTTATTCTATTTATTATTGTATAATTTCTATCTATTTTGGATGTGTTGGTGTTCTATTTTTGATCATTATCTTTTTGTTGGGTATTTTGCGGCCCGTTCGTTAATGTAACACAGAAGTTATGTCACTAGACAGATCCTGTCGCTTTTATGGTCCTATTATACGTTAGGGACCAATTTACAATGTTAGTGTCTTCTTTGACAGAACAGTATTATTTCCAGTTAAAGCAGGTTCATCGCTAGCAACCGCTTGTCCGTTTCCAATGTTATTTCGGCGCTACAACGTCTGAGAGAGTTAAAAACTTAATACATAGCAATGATTGGATAAGTATGATACACCCTCCATTGTTAAATTCAATCTTATAGTTCATAGTTGGAACACATATTATAATACAGGTCTCGGTTTAATCCTTCTAATAAACTGTCAGTTAATCCGTCCATTTTGAAATCCGGCTGGTGTCCAGTCTCGAGGTGGCCGGATTTGAGGGATTCTACTGTAGTTATTAAGGTCAGAAGTACCTACTGAAATCTATGTATTTTTCTACAATTCTCAGAAGAAACTAATTTTGTCTACAGAGCTGAAGTTTCAGTAGTATATGGGATAAATTATCTTTTAAACCTAAATTTAATTTTTTAAATTAAAAGAAAAACGATTACCAAAAATTATTTTTTATTTGCTTGGATTTAAATGGAATTGATTTAGAAATTATGTCATTTTGAAGACCTGCAGATGATAAATACAGTCCAAAAAAATGGCAGGTTATTCAATATACTTTCCTCAGGAGAATTATACAATAAAAAATGTTAAAACGCCTGCGCGGCAAGGGCAGGCCACCCGCGCAAAGCGAATAAAAAACGCGACACAAGCAGCATGTAGCGGGGTCCAGGGTAACTACTGCCCCGCCGCCGGAGTAGGCTCGCGGCTGCACAATTTGAAGTAGTACGAAAATTCAGTGATCTCTTTAGGTTTGAACTATCCATGTTCTACTGTGTCACATTAGAGATAATTATTTCAGTTTATACACATGCAAACTTTGATGATGTTAGATTTTTGGCTCTGCTTTTACTAAATTGGTTTCTATTCTTTTGAGTCCAGTATTAAGTCCAGAGGAAGAACAAAATAATAGTATAAAGCTATGTCTACATTGACCAAAAATTTGCGGTGAACTTGTTTGATGAGAACAAAAAGTCAACAAACTTTACTAACATCAATAATTACTGGCCCTATTATTTAAATTAGAAATAAATACCAACTCACAAAAGTTCAGCTAAACACTGTTGGGGCAGTGAGGATGTGGCTTTACAATTGCCTTGTACAGTTTTATTTTACATTAATATTGTATAATAAAATTTATACACTTGTTCTTAAAAATTTTTTATGTATTTTTTTATATTTGCCTTGTAACTCGACCAAGGAATGAAATTATTAACTATAAAGAATAATTAGTAACATAATGTATTAGCTCATCAGCTGTTCTATAAATATTTACTTTAACCCCCCGCTCCCCTCCCCAATGATTTTTAAATTGATACGTGATTTTTTGATTGATTGATACGTGAGGAGGAGCAGTGTATGCTCCTCCTCACGTATCAAGTTAATTTTATTCTAAAATCAGTTATTGGTAAAAGCAGCAACGTAATTGGTTTGATGAATCATAAAACCATCTAAATTTTAGAAATATTGCTTTACTTTCATTTTTCTTATGTGAAGATTTCATGTAAACTATAGGTGATAAAAAAAAAAAAAAAAAAAAAAAAAAAAAAAAAACACAAAATATCTCTTTTGCTTATAGAGCAGTAAATGGGGAAATAATCCATCAGGTAATTTCACTTGAATTTTTAGTAATGTAATGAAGGTCATCCAATCACTAATTGTCTTCATAAACCTTCCAAAAATGTATTCTGAAAAAAATGTTCATTGGTTTGATGTGTAATGTTATCGATTTTTTAGTAACCTTAAAGCTGTGTTTGGGTCGATGAGACATTATGAGTGTAATAGATTCATTTTCTATAGAAGTGGCTGCTCGAGTCACTTCCATAGAACTTCCAGATCTTCTAGGTTTATGGACCTCTCAGCTCAAAATATTTAGCAACTTAGAATACATCCTAATCAGTCATTTAAATCTACAGGAATTCTTGAAAAAATACAATGGTGATAAAAAATGAGCTGCCTGTTATATTAAGTTTGCACTCAAGTTCATTAGTGACTAGATACTGTTTCCCAGACATTTCTTTATTATCATAGCACTTTTTCAGCCACTTTCAAATGAGTAAACCCAGCCCCCATATCCTTCCCTCATTATCTTCAGTCCACAGCTCTTCTGATTATTCAGTTTTTGTCATTCATGTCTTGTCATGTTTATGTCATTATGTGTTGCCAGAGCAGGATAACAATAAATCTAATATTTGTGGTTAATAAATACACAGGTCAAAATTCCCTGTGATTCATTTAAATAATAGCTTAGCAGTGAAAAATCAAATGACCATACACTCATTCACATATCCTTGGTATGGGCTATTTCCTTTACAGACGTTTTGGCACCAAACTACCTTGACCACCATCAAACTACCTTGACTAGGCACTAAATGATTCAATGTGTAGGCCAGTGCAAGAAACATGGCTCCAGCTAGTCTACTTCTCATGTTAAAAAGCAAACCAAGGTTATTTTCTGATTGTCCCTCACGCTTAAAATCTACACTATTTGCAATTGCATTGTTTTTTTTTTCTAATGTATTTAATGTGTAAGTGACTAGTAGTTGAGTTCAACATCAACAAATGAAATTTAATATTTTTATATAGTTAGTATATTTTTATACTAAATCTCAACCATTCACGCAAGTCACCAGCTAAACCAAAAGTTAAATAAATATGTGTATCCCTCATGATTGAAATCTACACTATTTGCAATTGCATTTTTTTTCTAATGTATTTAATGTGTTAGTGACTAGTAGTTGAGTACAACATCAACAAATGAAAATGAATATTTTTATATGGTTAGTATATTTTTATACTAAATATCAACCACTCACGCAAGTCACCAACTAAACCAAAAGTTAAGTAAATATGTGATATTAGGCACTTCTACAAAGTGAATTAAAAAAGTGTATTTTTTAGTTAATTAGTTATTAAGGTATGATTTTATTAAAAATCCCTCTTTGAAATTGTTGTGAATTTTATTTAGTACCTCTGGTTAAGGTGTAACATATTTTGCTTGATTAATACGAGGGCTGTTTAGAAAGTCAATTCCTTTTGTATCTATTAAAAGGAAAGGGTGGGGTAGTGGAATGTGAGTGTCAGCTTTGGGTGAATGCATTTATTAAAAATCTATTTGTAAATTCCCTAGGTTGACAGTTACGCTGTGCCTTAAAGTTTTAAATAAATTGGCCACTACTAATTCAAGTGCTGCTGGCTCCTCCACCGAAGCTATTGGTGTTTAGGCTAACGTCCATCATTATTATTCCTGTAAACTTTTAGCGTCCCTTTCCTGTTTTCTCCAAATTAATCGTTGATTTTGTCAAAATCATTGGTCACCACAGATGTCCAGCTGGCGGCGCATCTTAACACTTCCCATTGTGGACGTTATGCGATCTCTCTCAAGCTTACTGCGCTGACATTTTTGTCCTGCATTGAAACAACATTCATTATCTGTTCTACTTAACTGTAGATCACACAGTAACCGATGGATATGAAAAGATTTTATTCTTTGCCTCTAAAACTTAATGATAAAAGTAACCCAGCCTGTGAAGAATGGCGGCGGAGCTGGCGGCCACGTCCTTTGTGAGGGGCCATTTTAATTTTGAATCTAAGTGCATAACTCTAAAACTTCGACAGGTATATTTCCTGATGAGTATAACCTTTGACTATATACATAGGCGTGTTTGAAACCTATTGACGGTGGTGCGTTCTTCTGCGGCGTACATGAAGTACAAGTGACAAATGATAGATAAATCAGTATTACCACTCTTCTCAACCAAGGATGAAACATTTTATAACTGAGAGTTATGTTTATGTTGTGGTAAATTGTTTTTGCAGCACTGTAAATCCAGCTGAATAATAACAACATCGATGGCAGCGACTCTGGCGCCACGTACACGAAACTTCCAAATTTTTGCCTCAAACTAAATGCACTGGATGAGAAGTCTATTCACGTTAGTGTACATAGTTAATGGTATAACTTCCCAACATCGACATTCACATGCCTCTAACCCCACCCTTTACCTCACAGATAAAAATTAAATGTACTTTCTGAACAGCCCTCATATATAAAACTTAGTCTCTTGTTTTTAAGATGAAAAAAGATATTTGTTAGAGTGATTTATACCAACCAATACCTTGTATAAAATATTTATTCTCTAGCAGTTTATAGCAAAAAAATTAATAAAGCTAATGAGCTGTCATATTTCAATATATTTATTACTCTGTATATTTCACAACAGTCTCTTAAATTTACAAACTTTGGCTTACATATTAATTGATTAATATTATAGATTATTAAAATACAAAAAAATAAATAAGTTATTAATTTTATAAAATTTGGTAACCTGTTCTCTAAATGTTAAAAGAGTGTTGTCTAGTAAGTAAAGATCGTTAGCTCACCACCCCAGCATTGATCCCTTCACACCATGACTGCAGAACAGTTAGCTGCATCCATCACCTCAGTCTGAGCCGAATTTGATTGCTATTATGTCGTCACACGTATTTGGTCCATAAAATTTTGAAATGGCAGGCCACTTAAAATTTTAGCCAAATGTGGAGTGCAGTTTGGCACCTATTTTTGAGCTATACCAAGGGAAGAAACAATACATAAATTAAACTACTTAAAAATGTAGGCCAAGTTTGAGGATGCAGTTTCCGAGCATCGTCATGAATTGGAACACCTTTGTCAACAGCATTATGTATTTTGTTCTAATTACAAAAAAAAAAAAAAAAAAAAAAAAAAAAAAAAAATACAAAATACAAAATACAAAAAATACAAAAAAAAAACTAACATATGTGTGTATAAACGTGTGTTTTATACATAAAAAATAAATATGAATTTTTCAAAATAATTGTGATAAGAGTGGCAGTCACAGTTGAGTGCAAAAAGTCCCTACCACACACAATTCCTGGGTCAATCTCTGTGGAATATCATTTAAAATTAAACAGTTTGCTGCTATGCTTTTGAAAGCAAATAAAGTAAATAGTATCACCTCAAAAGCACATCGGTTGCATTTAAGGCACTTGGAAAGTCATAACATCAGGCTTTAGGAAGGAGGTTATGTGACCTGTACTTTACCTTTTACTGTGACAAAACTGGTATAATATGCCCTCTTTTAATTAGGTTATAAACTTGATGTGTGATTATCAAGTCCAACAACAAAAAATTTTTTGTGTAATTGATGCTTTTTTGTCCCCTGTGCTTGTGTATCTTACACTTTCTACTAGTCAAATGTTTTTGTTTGAAATAAAATTAAGAATCGGGTTAATTAAAAGTGATCTTTGTAAACATCATTTGACTGTATCCTTCATACAATTAATGTTACAAAATGTTTCTGTTAATGTTCATTGTTTTTGTTTATTAAGAAACAAATTAATTGAATTTAGTCTCAAGGTTCGTATTTTTATTGTTATTTTTATTTTCAATATTGATGATTTTGGTTGAGATGTAAGATCTTGAAAATTTAGAACTGTAAAAAGGACATTTTGGTGACATGTCAGGCCATTAGGGTATTAACTTATACTAGTGTAGTTCTTGTGATGTGTTTTATTGATTTAATATTTTAAATTCTTATGTAAACGGTTACGCTTTCTTTTATTTTTATTTTGTGTAAATAGCCTATAAGTTTGTGTTAATGTTCATTGTTTTTGTTTATAAAAGCACAGTTAAATTGAATTATCTCACTGTTTGTATTTTCATTGTTTATTTTTGTTTTCAATATTTATCAATAGTAATGTTCTCGTTCTTTGATTCATGTATTCATTCTTTGATTTAAGTATCTCACCTCAAACAATAAAAAACATTAAAAGTAATATTTCTTGTTATTTACACCACCTTGTAATAGTTTATAATCAGGTATTTATCTTAAATAATTTTTTTTATTATCGTTTTATGTAGATGAATTATAATTTATTTTCCCAAGCTTCCAAGGCTGCAGAAGACTCTCTTAATCAGCATCCTTGAGACCAGACCATGGCTGGATAATGAATACAGTAGAAGCCCTCTAGTCTGGCCTCGGATGGTTCGGCCGCCGGATAATCCGGCCGCGGTCTCCCGAATGTTCAGCCGTAAGCAAAAATAGACCAGGGTATAATTGTTTCATAGTTAGAACAATGTATTCCGATCGTTATCACTAAAATAACAGTTCAATTACCGATTTTGGTTTTGGATATCTTCTAAAACATTTGTGATCTAATTTTTATCGTTAATTGTTTTGGGTGTTTCAGGACCCTATCGTCAATGTAACATGGAATTTAGATCACTAGACATTTTTGTCGCTATTACCGTCCCATTTATACATTTAAGTGTTTGACAGAAGACAAGTATTAATTATTGTCCATTAAATGCAGTTTCATCGCTAGCGACTGTGGTTTTATTTTCTGTGGCACGATCGACATGACTCCTGCATTAACAAAGTTGGAGTGAGCAAATCATGATTGTTACAAAGTCGGTAGCATTCATTGGGAAAATATAATACAATTCATTGTTAGATATACTCTTATAGTTTTTGTTGGAATACACATACAATATAGATCTCTGTTGAACCCGTGCAATAAACCGCCAGTTAATACGGCCATTTTGAAATCCATCCGGTGGTCAGGTCCCTAGGTGGCCGAATTTGAGAGCTTCTAAACTCAAACTCAAACTTTCTTTATTCATTATATATATACAATTCAGTATACAAGAATGGTGTCAAGGTTGTTCTCATTTCTAAATAACCTATAAATCCATACAAAACTCTTTCACATGTTATTATTACAACACAAAGACAAAGTAATTACGGTAAACTCCCTCTTAACCAGCCACCTTGGGACCCGGCCTCGGTCGAATAACGATCTGGCCGGTTAAACCGATGTAAATTTTAAAATGCCAACGTTCAATTTTATATGGGCTAATTTTATGTAGCTAACATCCGACACCCATGAAATCCACTACTAAAAACTAAACTAATAATTATTCGTTTCCTCATTTTGTATACTGGATAGCAGGTCCAAATGAATTCACTTCCGGTAGCATTCAATTCTGTCCATGACAGTACATTTTAATTGGTTTGAGAACATCAATATAACGTTGAATTAAGTGATACAGCAGTTAAGAAAACAACGTTTCCGGCAAAACATGGTCGGTTAGAACCATGTTCAGTTTAAAATGGCAGGATAAAAAGAAGTTTTTGTGCCAGGGTAGGCCGGTTAAAGCGGAGACTACTTAAAAGGTTAAGAGGGAGTCTACTGTAGACTGATTTAATGAAAATTTTTTTAAAAGTAAAAGGCTTTGTTGACGAGAAACTTTTTCAGTTTGTTCTTAAATTCAGGTTGACTTTGTGCAAATCGTATATCATTAGGAAGTACCGGGGAGCCGAGCTTCGCTCTATAATTATGTTGTAAAATGTTACAAAATGTTTAAAGTTACATTTAAGTTTATTAAGTGAGGGTGAGATGTCAGAGCACGCCTTCAGTCTTCCCTTTTCCATAGGTCTTTTTTTTACTTCCTCCTCGAGAATATTGGGGTGGGAGAAAAGTATTTAAAATGTAAACAAAGAACTTAAACTTACAATAGAGGTTTTTGAGTAGCATTTTCCTAAAATAAAATTTTCAATCTTATATATCTATAAAAGGCAAAGCCCTCACTCACTCACTGACTCACTCATCACTAATTCTCCAACGTCCTGACTAGCTACAGTACTGAAATTTTGTATACTCATTCTTTAGGCTTAAAATAGGAAAGTCTGACTATTTTCATATTAATGTTCACCAAGGGCTACGCCCTAGACGTCCTCAAAGTTACCATGTTATTCTTATGGAAGGAACATTTTTGTATTCTAACATATGATAATGGAAATTGAATTAGGTTTGTTTACATCTGCCACATGACGATTCATTCAAAAAAATGCTTATAAGCATAGAAGTAACCAGGTGTGAGATAATGTTTATTTATGTTTGTCATTGTCAAGATTAGAGTGATGTACTAATACTTTTAGTGTGGTGTACTTTTGTTGTATTAAGTGCAGTATACTTTATTTTATATTTTATTACTATATACATTTTTATTGTTCATAGGTACTAACAAACAGTTATGGAAATATAGTTTTTGAAGCACTTAAGAGCTCCGCCACACTGGATTTCAAAACTACTTTAGGGCATTCGCGGGGTTGAAATTTTTTACATGGACGTTCCTCTTTGCTCATGGGTGCTCACTAAGAAACTGTTTTACCATTATAGTTTTCGAAATTGTTTAGTGCTCTACCTCAAAAAAGCTGACAATTAATGTATAGCCTAGGTGTTGAAATTTGACAAGGACGATTCTCTTAGCTCATAGGTACTATTTATCTAATCTAAGAAAAGTTCTGCAAATATCGTTTTGAAGCCCTTTAGGTCTCCGCCCCACTGGACTTTCAAATTACTCTAGGGCCCACGGGGTTAAAATATGATGGAGGATTCCCTTTGCTCATGGGTACTCACTAAGAAAAGGGTTTGCAAATATAGTTTTTAAAGCACTTTACGGCATTACCCCACTGGATTTCAAAATTACATTAGGGCCTTCGCGTTGTTGGAATTTGACATGGACATTCCTCTTTGCTCATAGGAAGGATGCTCACTAAGAAAAGGTTTTTCAAACATATATTTTGAAATTATTTAGGGCTCCGTCCCACAAGTATTGAAAATTACTCTGGGCCCGCGGGGTTGAAAGTTGACATGGACGTTCCTCTTTGCTCATAGTTGCTCACTAAAAAACAATTTAGCAAATTTACTTTAGGGCTCCACCCCACAGAACCTCAAAATTACCATATATGTTAAGGGATTAAAATTTAACGTGGATGCTCCATTTTGCAAATAGGTGCTCACTTAGAAATGGGTTTTTAAATACAGTTTTAGAAGTTCTTTAGGGCTCTGTCCCATAGAAGTACAAAATTAATCCAGGGCTTCCACCCACAAATCCCCAAAATTGCCATAAATCCTACGGTGTGGAAATTTAACGTTTATGTTCCGTTTTGCTAATAGGTGTTTACTAAGAAACAGTTTTAGATATATTATAGTTTTTATGTTCTTTAGGGCTCAGCCCTACGTGATTTTAAAATGACTGTAGGGCCTACGGGGTTGAAATGTTACATGGTTGTTCTTTTTTGCTCAATGGTTCTCATTAAGAAAATGTTTTGCAAAATTCCCTCAGAGCACAACACACTGTACTTTGTTGTTTCAATGTCATACTTAAGGAAAAAGATTTTGTTGCTCTTTTAAAGATTTTATTACCTAAAAAATAAATTCAATCACGGGCGAAGCCGTGACGGGAAACAGCTAGTCTATCTATAAAAATGAAAGTATGTATCTTTAAAAGGGAAAGCTTTGTGTGTCATCGTCTTGAATAGGCGCAAAGACTACTGGACCGATTGATTGACCTGAGGTTTTGTAAAACTATACTTTATTTATCTAGCAGAAAGATTGAGAGGCCTATTCCTGTTATTTATAAGCTTCTGGGCTTTGCCCTATTGGCCCTGCATATGTCTTGTACCTAGAAATTTAAACGTGTATACAATATAATTATAAAACTTGAAACTGGGCAAGTTTTGTTCAAATTTATTTATTCTTTAATTCAATTTATTAATATAAATAAACAGCTATTAAAATTTATTCTTCACGGCACTGGATTAGTTTGTTATTTTTGGTAGCCTAATTTTACTTTTGCAAAATTATTAGACCATCTCTTTTCATTCAACCAATCTGCAGCATCTATACTTATTTAATACGCTAAGGTTTTTTTTGTGTTGAGAACTCTTCCTACAATTTTTAACCGATATTCTAGTTTTTGGTGTCGTTGGATAGGGCTTGTTCTGTAGTTGTTTCTGCTAAAAATCGATGAAAATCAGACATAAAATAAGGGCTCTTAACACAAATTAAATTTGAGATTTTCCCATTAGAATAACATTGGGTTTGGGTTGAACATTTTAAACATCTGTTAATGTATAGCTGTAAGCACGTGTAGTTTTTTGTGATTACTGATATTCACAATATTGGATTGGTCGGTTGTCTTTAATTTAAAACTAAATGTTACTTTTGTATTATATCAAATTAAATTGCTCGATTCCGAGCAACAAGAAGACTAGTAATTCGTAAATAAAAATTACATGTGGCGTTCTTACACCATTTACCATTTTTACCATTTACCATCGAAGTAATCTCTGCAGTCCTTGAAGAGAGGGAGAGTCGTCAATTCTTGCATGAATGTGTTTGTGTGTGTGTGTGTGTGTGTGTGTGTGTGTGTGTGTGTGTGTGTGTGTGTGTGTGTGTGTGTGTGTGTGTGTGTGTGTGTGTGTCATGTGAGGAGCATTTTATTTTTTTATGGGAGTGTTCTTCTATGAACTCACTTAGTTTGTAGTAAGGTCTTTCCAATAGATATTTTTTAGTTGCTTTTTGAATATGGAGGCCTTATTAATTTCTTTAAGACTATTTGGCAACAAATTAAACATTTTTACCCCCATGTAATTAGGTGTTTTGCTGGTTTTGGTTAACCTATAGTGGTTTAAGTTAAGATTAGTTTGATTTCTCAAACTAAGACTGTGACAATTTATTCTTAGTTGAGGGGGATTGTATTTAATGTAAACTATTATTCCAAAGAGGAATAAGGAAATGATGCTTAGGATGCGGTTGAGAATGAAGGAAGGTTTGCAATGTTCCTGAGGTCCAACTTGTTCCATGATTCTGATTGCCTTCTTTTGTTGAATGAGGATTTTTTGAACATCTGTTTCATTTGCTGACCCCCAAACGATAATTCCATTCCAGACGCGAGAAGAAAAAAGTACATGATACGCAGTTTTAGTTATGTCCTTGTTTGTTAATGTTCTGATTCGTTTGAAAGCGTAAAGCACTTGAGATAATTTCTTTTGTAGTTTGTCAATGTGAGGCTTCCAGGTTAAATTATTGTCAACTATTAATCCTATAAATTTTGTGGTGGATTGATCTGGAGCATTATTGGTTTGACGGCAATTTTTAGCAGGTAAGAAGTCCGATGTTACAGTTTTTTCTCGGTTTATTTTCAGTCTCAGGTAGTTGCAGGCAGTTTCGGATGATTGTAGGAGAAGGTCTACTGTTTGTTAATGGGAGTTAGGATTGGCTTTATCATTGGGAGATATAACTGTCTTGTCATCAGCGAACATAATACATTTTGACTGGTCTGTGAGGTGGTTAGGAAAGGAATTTATGTGTATGAGAAAAAGCAGTGGGCCGAGGATGGATCCTTGGGGAATTCCTTGCGTAGTGTTCTGGAGTGGCGATCTTACTTTGACTTCATAGTTGTTGATGAGGTGTTCTATTTCTACTATTTGCTTCCGGTTTGTGAGATAGTTTTTCAGCCAAAGTAGTGCATTGCCTGAGATATTAAGTTGGTTGGATCGGTCCAGGCTATCAAAGGCTTTATTGTGTCTATGAAGATTCCGGTAGCTTGCTTCCTTTCCTCCCAAGCTCCCGAGATGTCTTGACAAAGTTGGGCCAGGGCTTTTGATGTTGATTTTCCTTTTCGGAACCCATGTTGCAAACCTGATATTACACAATTCTCTTCTAGATATTTGATTAATTAGAATTAGATGTGGATTGCTTTTTCAATGTATTTGGATAAATTGGGCAGCACTGATACGGGTCGGTAATTTGATGCTTTGGATTTTCTCCTTTTTTGCATTTAGGGTAAACTAATTCTATTTTGGCTGCTTCAGGAATTTCATTTTGTTCTGTGGAGGAGTTAATAATGTTTAATATGGGCAAAATTATTACTGTTTGACAATAACTGATTATTTTGTTGGATATTTGGTCGATTACTGCAGAGTTTTTGGGTTTGAAGCTCTTAAATATATCTTGAAGATCTTTGATGCTGACTATGTTAAACTGGGTCAGGCCTTAGAGTTTAATCCTTACTTTCCCATAAGGATGTCTCTGCTTATTCGGTTGTGTATAGGCCTACATGGACGCTACTTACATTTTTAACATTTTTTTAATGATCAGTATGTCAATTTTTTGCAGACGATTTTGTCCTAAGTCCAAAATTTAGCTCGCTAAATGATGTCAATGATGTTGATATTTCTAAGCCAACCCTTATTAGTGAGTGGTGCAGTACAAAGAAGCCCTGCATGAATGCTGAGAAGGTTCAGGATGTAACACTGTGTCTGGGCAGTAGATCCAGTAATGTCAAATCACTTAAGTTCTTGGGGTTTCATTTGCAGTCCAATATTAAGTGGCAAACACACATTGATTATTTGGCTTCAAAAATTGCGACGGATATTCATGATAAGATGACTAAGTGCTAGTGTTTCTCCTGATGTCTTTCTCTGTATTATTCCGCATACATCCATAGTTTTATGTCATATGGAACCTCAGTGTGGGCTAACTGTTCTTATGCCATTGCCATTGACAGAATTTTTATGTTGCAGAAAAAGGCCGTAAGATTAATGTGTGGCGTTCATAACCAAACACATTGCAAACCACTCTTGATTGCTCTTAAAATACTTACCATCATTGTTTGTTATGTCATGCTTTTTGTCAAGGACAATCTGCCAAATTTAACCAAAATATCAAATGTTCACAGCTACTCCACAAGGTTTAGAGGTAATATTTCCACGTCAAGGTGCATGTTTTCAGCCACTAAAAATAGCCTTTGCTATCAAGGCATAAAAAATATAATGCTTTGCCTGTTACCCCCATGAAAATAGTTGTTCAGATTTGATGAAAAAATAATATCAGATCCTGATCAAACTTGATCAGATTTGTATGGATTATGGGACATTCCCGGATCAAATTTGATCAGGAATTAGTTCAGAAATGAACAAATCTGAACATTTTTTATCAAATCTGATCAAAGCCCCTGACTAAACCTGATTAAATTTGAACCACAAAAAAATTTAAATATTAATTTAAAAGAAATTTTAAGCAATAGAAACGTGTTAAGAACTATATAACAGAGTAAATTAGAGTACAAAAGTCGATATTTTCAAAACAAAAATTGTGACCGGCCGGGGGGTTCGATCTCATGACCTTCGGATCCGAAGTACGACGCTCTACCGACTACACCACAACACTGGTACAACTGTTAGTTTAGGTTGAAATAATAAAACGTCTTCCAACACTACTCGATATATTTACACTTATACTGTAATATTTTACAAGACGGTAAATATATATCAAAGATCTTATAATGGCGATCGATTTCGACCAGTCACACCGGTCATCATCAGGCCCAATCAGAGACTGGTCGAAATCGATCGCCATTATAAGATCTTTGATATATATTTACCGTCTTGTAAAATATTACAGTATAAGTGTAAATATATCGAGTAGTGTTGGAAGACGTTTTATTATTTCAACCTAAATATCAGTACCAGCACGTATAATGCTAATCAAGAAGTTATTTAGAACTGTTAGGTAATCAACGTCTATTAGCCTACATTCGTTCTCATAACATCATGGAAGTGCTGAATAATTTTTAATTATGTGTATTTATTTATACAATAATGACAGTTCTATTCCCAACTAAAACCCGGCATTTAGTTTTCAACACTTCTTATTAGTAATTTAATGTTAAAGTGTCATAACTTAATTTTATCACTGAACTTCGTTATTGGTAATGTATACATATGTTCATATATTTTTGTTTGAAAGTTATTAGCTACGGTTTTTAATATTAACCAATTATATAATATTTATTTAAAAATATAAAGATTCCATCTTAATGTTTTTAGGCAAAAAATATGAAATTTTAAGTTAATTAGGCCTGAACAAACTTGATTAACCCTGATCCAAGATATTTGATCAAATCTGACTACAATCAGGTTTGATCAATTTTGGTCAGGCCTGAATATATTTGATCAGGACTGATCAAGGCATTTGATCAACTTTATTCAGGCCTGATTATATCTGACCATTCCTGATCATATCTGATCAGGCCTGATCATTTCTGATCAGGTTCAAGTCCACCTGATCAGGCCTGATCAACTTCTTTGATCAAAGTTGATCAATTTTGTTCAAACTTGCTCAAATCTGTTCAAGTCTGATAGTAGTGGGAAAAAGCCACTTCTAAACCGGAAGTGACGTCAGCTGCCAGGGCAGCTGCAGGGGTCAGATGGTGTCAGTTGCCAGGGCAGCTGCAGGGTGCAGATGGCGAGAGCATATGCCCTGAATTTGAAGTAGAATTGGGCATGAATTAAGAGTTAGTTCAAAATTGAAATTCAACAGTTATAACTGGAGCCTGGAAAGTATGTCAAGGTCATTCAGAGTAAGTTTTAAAAAAGCCTACCCAACTACTACCAGAAATAGTTCAAAGTTGAACTAGTTGGTGATAGTGGGATAGGCTGAAGTAAATTTTGAATTTTATTTGTGAACATATAATTAATGTGCAACAGCAGAGTTTAAACAAGTTGAACTTTTGTGATGAACTACAGAGTTGTAAATGCAAACACCAACGACGATGAGAAGGTAAACGCAGAGTCCCCAGATGATGTATTTGAAAAGCTTGAACAAACGTAACATTTCGAGTTGGTTTTCCCGTTCTATTTCCAATCGTTTAATTTCCAATTTCAATTTATCCTCTTCCATTCTAGTTATGAAGGGAACTTCATCCATCATATCCATCATGATTTTGTAGTGTTTGAAATTTTAAAACAAGTGATGTGGATAGTTCAAAAGTTGAAGACGGAATGAGAAGTGAAAGCGAGAAATGTTAGTTAAATAAAGAAGTGGTGGGGGGAACGAAGAATTACAAAGAAGTGGTGGGGGAAATATTTTGCTGTTCATTATTACCATCAGTAGTGTCAGATGGTGCAGGAGTTAGATTTAGTAAACTGTCTTCGTCCGAACTTTCAATCTTATCACAAATAGGACAATCGTATGTTATTTCCAAATTCATTTTGATGGTTGTAAAATTATCTACAAGTTCTTGTAAAATATTAAAAATGTCTTGTAACTCTTCTTTAGAATTTATTTCAAAACTAGAATTCATTCGGGCCAATGGAGAGTTGTTCATTATTGGAGAGTCGGTGATGGAATGAGGATCGGTGCATAGGGAGGGGGCTTATATAATGGTGACCTTGAACAGGCGTCTAGGGAGGGGGGCTGTCTAGGGAGGGGGCTTTTATATAGGGAACCTTGAGCTTATGATTGAATAAAACGTTTAGTTCTTCTTCTCCATCTTTTAATTCAATTATTTGAACCGAAGTAGTTGTTTCATCTTCTTCACTTGATGAAGAAAACAATTCACCAGGATTTAAATATTGAACTACAATTCTGAACCATCTTATAGGATATTCGTCAATGACAGAAAGTAAGTTTTGAAACAATTCTTCCATCTCCTCCCTGTCAGTTATTATATGTTCAAATTTGATAAATTTGTTTTCCATGTTGTTAGTTAGAGTGTTGGAAGTGGAATGATTTAATATTATATAAAAATTAGAACTAGTGGTGGGGGAAATCTCAAGGTCATCCAAATGAAGTTTTAAAAAAGAGTGTAAAACTGAAATTACACATTTGATGGTTCTACAGGATCGGAATACCAATCTGACCTGTATTTACATCTTTTTATCATATGTGTACAAAAATCATCTTGATGAGAATTGGTGCGTTGACAATGAGCAAGATCTAGAGGGTGAAATTTGAAACATCTTTGAGGACAACATGTATGAAAATATCTTGATTTGTAAAATTTGAAAGTTCGCAATTCCGGTGCTGGTAGTTGTTTTGTTTTGCATTTGCAATAACAAGATCCGAAGAATTCACATTTAGTACAAGCTAACCCATCCACCATCATTGGTCCTAAATCTGTACACTGTTGTTCACAACAGTAACGAGGTTTGTACTTGTATTTTTGCTCTTCCATGTTGACGCTGCGGAGTCCAGTGAAAGAATAAGAGTGTATAGTGTTGAATAGTGAGTTTTATGTACTGTGAAAAGTGGTGGGGGTAATTTCAAGGTCATCCAAATGGAGTTTTAAAAAATTATACCTTACAAGTGTAAGGATTATTAAAATTTAGGAAGTTTGTTTCTCTTTGTTTTCTTCAGACTTTTTATCTCTCTCAGCTTTAGCCATAGCAACTAGTTCTTCTATTGATAGTGGATGTACTTCAGGGAATTTTAAAATTAATTTAGCTTGGTATCCTTCTTTAGCTAATACATCTATATCTTTAGTCATTTGTTCAACAGTGTTGTAATCTTTTCCATAGATTTTTCCATCAAGTTGAATCATCATTCTGTACAACATTTTCTTAAATAGGTCTTGTCGTGGTGAGAGCTAAGAAGCGAATGATTATTTATACAAGTATTACATCCTTTTTATTAACTCACATTGATCACGTGATTCTTTAGTTGTAGTTTTGTCTGTCAAAAGTTATTCAACATTGGTAATACTTTTGGAACTTGATGTTATGTTGACCAGTTGGCGATGAAGAAGTTGTAGGTTGTGTAGAAATAAATATTTCATCATCGCAATATTTTGTTTTAGTGAACATTCTTGTATTAGTAGCACTAACATCAACAGTTAAGTGATAACCACCGGTAAGTAAAACTCGCATTTCGTTGGTTAAATCTTCGAGTTGTTCAAAAGTTGTTATGGTGTTAGTATCGTAAGATGCACACTTGACCTTTAGGGACATGTTGCAGTTTTATATTCAGGGATTAAGAGCGAGATGTGTACGGTATGAAAGGTAGCAGTAGACTGATGAATTTTGCAAGTACATTTCCCCTTTTATAATTATACAAAATTGGGTCAAGGTCATCCTGTGGAATTTTTAAAAAAAGCAACATATTGTAATGTACAAAGACATTACAATATGTTGCTTTTTTTATTTTTATTTTTTTTTGTTTTATATCATATTTATTGAAAAAACAAATACAAAGAAATATTTACAATGTTATGTACAAATTAATCAGTAGTAGGTGTTACATGAATTGTAAGTTCAGTAGAGTTGTTTCCACTGGGTCCATGTGATACCAAATAGAGTGCGCCGGGTTGAATTATACGAAGATCTTCATTTTGAAGTAGTTGTACGAAGCGCTTTGGTAAGAAGATCTGAAATTTTGCTTCATCACCAATTGTATAAGGTGCCTCGCTCAAAGTGCAATTTATAGCATCACCTACTGAAGTTTCCATTTTCTTAATAGTATGAATGATGTAGTGTTTTTCTTCTTTTAGTTCAGAACATTTCTTTGTAGGTAGAATTGATGATTTAGAATGAGCGTTGAACTGATCAACTAAACTTTGAAGTAAGTTCTGTGATGCCATATTGATGTTGTTGTTAATCTTCTTGTTAATAAGAATGTCCGTCGGAGATGTTGTCTCTTCGGAGGTTTGAGTAATACTCATGCTGTGTCATGGTAGCGCTCTCACTTTTATAATCGACACTACCCCCACCACTGACACTACCCCCACCAGTTTGTTGAAGGAAATTATTCAAGCGGTAGGCATTCTTTAAAGCGCACTGCGACCTTCGATGTTTAAAACTTTTTGATGAAATACAAAGTTCGTTGAAGTAGCATTGGAAATCTTTATCAATTATTGCATTAATCACTTCGTTGCTTGTAAATGATTGTATCCAATTTGCTTTTTCCAATCCCCTTGTGTAGATAATTTTAAACTCTTTGCAATAATGATTCATAATGTGCGGCATCATGTTATAATTAATGAAACCTTCATCCCATCTTAAGTTGTGAAAATGTTTGTTCAACCATTTGTTTGTAACTTTCGCTTTAGTTGTTAGTCTATTAAATGGTACTGGAGGTTTGAACAAATAATGATAAACTACTGATGTGTTCATGTCCAAGATTACTAATTCTTTAATAATAAAATTACCATCATTTCCTCGGAAAGCTTGAAATTCAATTATACCTCTTTTAACTTCCATTATATGTGGCGCATTAGAAAACGAAACCCGTTTATTCATGATGAAGTCTTATTAACAACTGACTTAAAAATTGAATGAGCCGATGTTTATAACAGACAGGATTGTTCTTCTTCTTTCACTTCTTGTGCCACTTCATCAATATTAAAATTGGTGTGATAGTTGTTTAATTGTCTCCACATTTCAACTTCTTGAGGTATTCTATTAAAGATTGAAGTATCCACGGGACCGTATAAAATTGGAACAAATGGTTTTTTGTCCAATGTATCAATTAGATAGTCTTTAATTATTGCACTTGAAAATATTAGTTGTTTCAAATATCTGGTGACGGGACCGGTAGTACAACTTAAAGTGTAAAATTCTTCTTTAGTGAAATATAATTTAACATTATGTGTAGTTAAATCTCTGAAGCGAACAATTTGTCCTCCACGATGTTTTACTATATCAACTTCAATATTTGATTCCAATAAACTTAATCTTGTTCTTCTTCCAAATGTGTTGTTACTTAAATAGCACTCCAAAAGATGTAAATGTTTCATGAGAGATTCCCAAGTAGTTTCACTGAAAGTAACCATTTTGTTTCCATGATTTAAAATAACAATTGGTGAATAATCCATTGATTTTAAAATTCCAACTGATATACTTTTTGTCATGCATGAAGAAATTGGGTAGATAATCCGAAGAAATACTTCTGTTAAAATATTGGTTGTAATGTTAACTTCAACCTTCTTCCTTTTTACTTCTTTTTCAGCTTTTTCTTCTTCTCTCTTCTTATGTTTGTTGAATTTTAGGAATTCGTCCATTTCTCGTTCAACTTGTTTTTCTATATCTGAACTATTATCATCCATTAGAGGTGTATTTTCTTCTCCGTTAGTAGAATTCATCTTGCGAATGATGTTTCCCATACGACGGTTGAAGATAGAATGAAGTTTCTACTAATTATTTTCTCGCTTTTATATTTTTCGTAAATCCTTGAAATTTATACAATTACATAATTGTTTGTTTTCAACTTGTCTTTCACAAATGAAATTCTAACCTCAAAAATTAAAGCAGATAATTCTAACCTCAAAAATTTGCAGTTGTTGTACAATTCTTCTTAAAGTACATTCTTCACAATTCCGGTCAGCGGTGTGTAAGTAACTATTTTATCATGTAGAATTAGACAGTATGCCGAAGTTCCATCCGCTACTGGTTCTTCAAATTCCATTTCAATTTTTATATCCACACTTGATGATTTTACCGATTCATTTTGTTTTGAACAATCGATTACAATTATTGGAGCCTTGGAATAATACTGGTCAGGTGATAATAGTGGTGTATTAGTCTTTCCATAATATGATGATTGAAATCTTGCATACATATCGTATAAAATGGAAAAACGTTTATTGCTGAACATGACATTCAAATTGTCATAGGGAAAGAATTGAGAGTTTAGGAAAACTTTACAATTCTTTATTTTACAGTGATCAAATTGACCAGCATTTGCAGTGATAACATCTTTTCGCTTAGTTTGAAAACCGAGTATTATGTACCTTGCTCGTTCCAAGTAAGTTGATGTCTTGACGGTCCATGTTTGTCTTTCTGTCTGAGGTAGTGTAGGGTATTCATGAAATTCCCAACTTCGGAATGGCATCACAATATCACGGTCAGATTTTAACTTTCTCAATAATAGGATTCTATGTTCATCGGCCAATCTTATATGAGGTACTCTCCAAACAACTTTATCCAACTGTAGTTGCCATTCCAGTTTATCTTCCGTAGTTGCAGGGTCTGCAAGTATTAAGTCCTTATTAGTTGAAGATCTGAGTAATACTAATTCTTGTTTGACATTTATTATTACCCGTTTGTAATCTTCAGCGAATCCCAAAAGCAATCGTAAAGGTACATGAAAATCAAAGTGACCATTGGAAGCTGGTGTTATAGTGTCTTTATCGGGGGCAACCCATCCGGCAGTGACTATTGAATTCTTCTCATGCGGTGTTAATGATGTTAATCCTTTCAATGTCGTTGTTAAACCAACCTTTTTTGTTGAATCAACCGTCACCCCTGATATTTCATATCTTATTTCATCAAAAAGATATGCCATCGGGTTATTTATAAAAGGAACTGTTGAAGCAGTTTTTCCATCCAATTTTAATACCCGTCCTTCGATGTACAAGTAACTTTCACACGGTAAAGTGTAAATATCTTGTTGTTGAATGGGGATCCTTATTTCATCGTTATTGTTTAATTTTGATGAAGTGTAAGGGTTGTGCGTGTGATATTCCTTCTCCCATAGTGTTTCGTCGAACGTTGGTCCTTGAGATATATCCAGGATATCCATCGCTGTTAAGTTTCAATCCAATCTTCTGTAGAAAACGAATGTTTTCCGATGTTAACTCTTCCAATGTCGAGGAGCTACTGAGCTCCCGACTCTTCCGTTGCGGTTTAAATGATAATCCCATGTTGACTTTTATGTTGCTGCTCTGATGTGTATCCGTATAGTAATTGTTTCTCCTCTAAAGTCAACACTATGACCGTCTTGATCCAATATGTTCAGTACGATGTCTGAAATGAAACTGGTGTTTAACGGTAGGTATATCAAGTTTTGTGGCTTCTCAACAATTTTAAAACCGGGAGCCACTGTTGGATAAAATGTATGTAAAATATGTTGATTAACTCCATCTCTATACGATCCGTGTATAATGTTGCACGTGACATCAATACTATTTACTTTCAATATTGTTACAGTTGAATCACCTGAATGAGTAGTTCCAGGAGTTAAGATTTTTTTTTTTGTATCTGTAAATCCAAGTAAACTGCCAATCGACTGTTCCAAGCTGACATCAATATAATATTTTGAAGTTATTTCTGCTTTTAAAGTATTATTGTTTCCTTTAACGGTGATATTGTCTTCTCCGAGTTGTTTCTGTAATAATTGGTTTATATCATCAATTTCATAAGCTCCAGTAGGAAATGTAATTATTTTCAATTCTGAGTATTTTCCTGCAGCATCCTTAGTTTCATAATAATGTAGTAAATTGTTTTTTCCTTCTGTAACATTAGGAATTGAATTGTAGGTAGTCAAATCAAGTAATGCCGCTTCCCATAATCTTTCCTTGGATAGACGCAATGCTGGGAACAGCGTACTTTTCAATGTGGATGAATTTCCACTCAGTGACACTGTATACGATGACATCTTAAAGCTGACTGACACTCTTCGCTAGAAACTCCAAACATAAATGCCCACATATTTCAGTATTGTTAGGTTGTTCTCTTTTGTAATTGTAAAAAATGTTTTTGGAGTTTCGAAAATAATGTTGCAGTTCTTTTGGCGGTGGTAGATTGCCAAAACTGTCAAAGTAGTAAATGGTTTGTCCGAGTTTTTTATAGCATACCCAATGAGTGCCTGGACCATAGGTGGAATCCAAATTTACTATTCCAGTTTCATTTTTCCATATTTTAGTTGGTAATGCATCTTTCATAAAAACTCCTCGAAAGAATGGTATTTTCAAACATTTTACATAATCATTTAACTGATGATTTGTTAAGGCTTTATTTGGAATTATCAATTGATTCTTCTTATTTAGTACACACGGTATGGTCTTAGGTATAAACCTGCTCCGTTTTTTACCATTTGCCAAACAGAAGTCTTCTTTACACTTGCCTTATGAGTTCTACGACGTCCTTTTTTAATGTTTCCACCTCTTTTGGGAGCGCCTCTCTTTGCAGGTCTTCCTCTGCGACGTCTTCCACCACCTAACTTTGCTTTTGTCTTCATGGCTGTAGTTACTGCCCAAGCTGCTGCTTTTTCTGCAATATTTGCGTCACTTGATTTTACTCTTTGCCAAGCTTTTTCCGCTAGAATTTTATCTGCTATTGATCTATTTGTTGAATCTTTATACTTTGAATATGCTATATCGTGTTCTTTGCAAGCTTGATCTAATTTATTAATTCCAGGATCTCCTCTTGCTAAACGTTTTGCCAACTTAGTTCCAGGTCCACAATATTGATAACCTCCGGGCAGATGTAATTCGTATGGTAAAGCGTCTATTGCTCGATTTACAACAGCACCAATAGGTATCCGTCTAAGCAGGGATAACGCAGTTGAAGTTATACCACGTCCTCTCTTGTTGCTGTCTTGATGATGACTGAGTGATACGGCCTTCATTATGTAGTCTTATATAAACTGGTGTGTTTACTCCACAAGATACATTACATAAATGAATAAGTTATGTATAATTTTTTATATTTAAACACTTAGTTATTCAAATTAATTATATACTGATTTATAATTCTATTTTTAATCCAAGCTTCTCGTTCATCGGGTTGAATCATCACATGATTCGTTGTACTAGCTATATGATTATGGGTATCAATAAGTAAATTGCCCACTATTCTTATTAAACAATCTAAATTTACAGCATCTTTTGGATGTTGAGGATCATGTAATTGCATAATACGTTTATCATTACATGTGTAAGCTGTTGAATCACTTTTTGATGTTTTTATGACTTGTCCAATAGTAGCAGCATCATTTGAATCTTCGCCTGGTAAAATATTAATTATTTTCTTCATCTTTGCATCATATTTGGTCCCAAAGTGTTTATCCCAAGTTATTGTTTGTTTCATTGTAACACAATCATTTGCTTCGTAACCAGGATAAATATCTTTTATTCTTCTATTACGACCATTGTATGTACCTAATGTACCACCAGTAGCAATTAATGTTTGCACCATTAGAGGTACATCTGTATCTTTTATACCAAATCTTCCATTTGTTATTGTTTTACGTCCTGCATCCCATTCATCATTATTTCCTTGCATTAAATTAAACTTTTCATTTCCATGTATAAATTTATCTCCCCGCTTTAACACGGCATCTTCATGTTTTACAAAATTGGATGTTTCCTTTTTTAATTCTTTAGATAATTGTTCTATAGTAACAGCATCTTTTGGTTGAGAACCAAACTTTACATTTGTCAATGTTTTACCATGACAATCGATTTCATTAACATCTTGTAAAATACAGTTGTCCTTGATGTATTTTAGGTTTACAGCATCACCGTCTTCCTTTGGGTATCCAATGTCATTTATAATAAATTTATAAAAAGAATATCCATGTTCAGTTTTTTCCGGTATTATAGAATGTAAATATTCTTTATTAACTGAATCTTTATCATTTTTGGGATTTCCCACGTTGGTTATTCTATAATTTCCAGCATCATATGTTTGTCCATCTTTTAAGTTGTTACCCCATTGCAATTTTAAAGTATTTGAAAGTTCAGATGATAAGTACTCTTTAGTAATTGCATCAGAACCTTCAGTTGGTTTACCAACATTAATTAATCTATGTGATTCAACATCATAAGTATTCTTATGTAATTTTAATGATGTTGAAGTAGCTTCTTTTACTGTCTTCAAATTTGCTCCATCAGTATCTTCTTCTGGATCTTTAACTAGTTTTAAACGTTTATTACTTATGCTATAGTCACCTTCAGGTGTTTGCGGTAATCCACTTCTTTTTCTGTCTTCTCCAACTTGCACTCCTAAAGCGGAGTACCGTCCGAACTTGTCGACGCTCATGTTAGAACTGATACGTCTTATGCTTGCACCTCTTTTATATCCACGGACAATTATACGACTATACCGCGATTCCTAAGTTCATCAACTAGAGCCACCCATTCATTATTCAAACCTGTATGACCGGCTTCCATGGCTTCATGCAATAGTCTCATTCTATCAACCAATTTATTGATATCATTGTAGTAAATCACATTCGTATTGTATAGATTTTTCATCAATCCTTTACCAGATGTTGAAGTATCTCCTTTACTCTTTTTACCATGTTGTTCAAGAAGTGATAAATCCATAAGTGATAAAGATTTTCTTTTCAGTGGTTGTCTCACCGCTGGTGCAGTACGTAATGTTGGCAATTTTCGTGGAGGAAACAACTTTTTTATAACGATGTTATATTTTGTTGCACGTGAACGATTAATCATTGCATCCTTTGAGTAGTTTCTTTTATGAGCGTTAGTATTTTGTAGAATCTCCTTAAAAACACTTAAATCTTTGGATGAATATCTTAGTGGTATGTTTTTAAAAATTAATTCATATAATCCTTTTGTTCCTTTATATCTATGCTCACCAATAATGATGTAATCGTCTTGTGTTATTTCAAGCTTTGAATCGCCAATCTTCAATTCATTCCCATCAATTCTTGCTCCGTATACGTGTGATCTACTCAAATTCGGGTTTGATTTCATGTCATGTAGCATTTTCATTATATATTTTCTTCCAAGAGGTCCATGTTGTAATATATCGCTACTCAATTAAGTTAAATTTGGAATAGATTGTTCTGCTTCTGGTATTGGCTGTTCTTCTTCCTTTTCAACAATTGGTTCTTCTTCTTCTTTTGTTTCTTCTTGCTCACTAGCACTTGTATATGAATCATCATCTTCTTCTTTTTTTAATGCTTGTACTTCTTGTTTAGAAACTGGTAGTAAAACATCTCCTTCATAACGAGGTTTACCAATAGTTTCTGATATCTGTTTTAAAGGTTCCGTAATAGGTTTAAATGTAGTCTCTAGAAATTCTTCTCTTTCACTTAAACCCATCCTCAATGCACGATTCTTCATCCTAATAGAATCACTCAGTGATTTTATTTCTTTCAATAGTTTTTCTTGATTCACCATGTTTACACTGTGAAGTTCAACATGTAACTAGATGTAGCATCGGTAGTTCAACGCATAAATACAAATTTATCCAACCCTATACGATATCTACCATTTTTAATATCTTCTTCCTTCATAATAACGAGAAAGCTATATTTCTCATTCCATGCTTTGCCACACATCTCTTTAAATTTTTCAAATGGCATATCCGCATTTACATGATCATTATATATATGCTTTAAATTTGTTTCATCTTGCTTGAAGATGATCAACATATTTGCATTGTCTCTTATAAGTTGTTTTGGAATTTTACTGTATGTTTGACCAATATAAATGCTATCAATATTATGATGTCTTCCCATAGCAAAATAATTCCTTATTGTGTCATGATTTTCACAAGAAACATCGTCAAATATAAAAATAGAAAATGGTTTTGCTTCATTCGGTTGCATAATTGTTTCACTGGCATTAAACTTGTAAAAATTCACTTCAGGTACACTTGCAAGTACTTTATCCAATAATTGATATTTTGGTTGTTGCAATGATTTTGAAAAAATGTATATATTATTAAAACGCAATCCTTTAGGATTAGTTATAAGGTTAAAAACAACATTAGTTTTTCCACAATTTGAAGGACCAGTTATTAGACATCTTATCGTATTTGGTAGTAATTCACCATGTTTTCCATGATTTAACTTATCATTGTCAACTGTCAATTCATCAATGTTATTGATATTAAATCGATCTTTTTGTTGTACAATCTCCATCTTGTATAAAGGTTAAACACACAATGAGCTATTAAACAACTATACTAAGTCTTTTGAAGGAATCCAAGAGTCTTCACTTTTATCAAACCCTAACCACCGGACTTTAACCATATCCTTTTTCCTTTGTAAAATCTTCTCGACAAGATATACATCACCAACTGTTGATTTCAACAATTCGTGTCCGTAGAATCCACCTTGAAGTAATTCACCCTTGTTATCCTTTAATAAATAGGTTTCAGGTATAGTTGGTTGCACTTTATAAATTGTAAATACTTCATTAGTCCAATTTGGTAGATATCTTTTACTAAATACACCTTTGTATTTGCTTAAACGAACTTTATCGTTGACCTTGAACTTCTTTGGTTGCAATTTTTCTAATTTCGGTGTTGTATTATTTTTAATGCGTTGTAATACAATTTTCGCATTAGCACTGTTTACCTGGATAGGTTTCATTCCAATGGTACGATGATATTTGTTGTTATACTGTTTTATAAGTTGTGGTAATATGTCATACCACACATATGATCCTCGTTTTGAAAATTGTTTATACATCGCACCTTTCAATGTTCTATTGAATCTTTCAATTATTGAAGCTTTAACTTCAGAATTTGTAGAATAATGATTTATTTGATATTTCTTCATCAAAGCTCTAAAGTCTTTATTAAAATATTCTTTTCCATCATCGGTCTGTAGATGTTTAATTTTAAATTTATTTCTTTGTATTGTGGTTTCCATAGCTTTTGTAACACTTTTACCAGTCTTATCCTTCAATGGTAAAGCGTCAGCTATTTTAGTAAAACAGTCTATAATTGTTAAAATATATTTAAATCCTTTGTTTAATTTACTGTGCGGTATCATTTCAATGAGATCAGCTTGATAAAGATCATTCATCCCTTTAATGATTGTACTTCTTCTTGGAAATCTTCTTCTTGCTGGTTTATGTAGTTCATTTACAATCTTGTCCTTCACACTTTCCATCTTCAGATGTTGCTTGTACACCGCATGTAAAAATACTGATCCATAGAATAGTTTATTCTCATTTATATAGTTTGAATATAGGTCAAGGCCAATTCATATTAGTGTAAAAAAGAGGGAACATGGCATTGGGCTTGCCATGTCCCCTCTTCTTTACGGAAAGGAAAAAGGAAGAAGGTAGAGGACGAAGAATAGGTTTACTGGTCGATAGGGTTTAGAGAGTAGTGGCCGAATGGTAAAGTATTAATTTTATCTTCTAAAATATGGCGCTTGTCATCTTTGTAGCTTAATGCCCACTTTGTTTGTTTGACACTAAATAGTTGATGATTATAACTTCTAATAGTGTTGAACGTTGCAGTTGTTTCAACATTTTCAAACAAACATCTTTTATAATGTTCAAACTGTACGTTCTTCTTCAGGAAAGAAGTTTTTATTCCTTTGGCCTTCTTCGTGACTTGATGTTCGTTCCTCTCGTTTATGTACAGTTGAAATGAATACAGTTTGGACATTAATGCTACAATTTCCATCATCGGCACACCATTTGTTTCATCTTTAAATTTTCCCAATACTTTCTTATTTCTGTCATAGTCGTAATTTGGATGATCCTTAGGATAATCGGAAAAGTCGAAATCATCTTTATATATAAAGGTGCGTAGATCTTCATACATGTCATTTGTTTTAATCCAGTAAATTAGTGCATCCGTGTCCATATATGCAATACCAATGTTCTCTCTTCCATAATAGTTAACCATCTTCTTATAATGAAACTCGTACATATGTGTTTTTGAAATATCCAAGATTGACATTCCAAGATACAAAGGACGATCCATTGTAACTGACTTCTTGTTCATGGAAATAACAACTAGATTTTCATTAATAATTATAGATGAACCAAAGTTTGGTTGTTGCACCAATTTCTGTAATTTTACTGGATCAGTTACCAATTTGATATCCTTATGTTTCCTTTTGTTTTCCAAAGTTTTGCCAAATATTGCGTTATTCATTAATTTGAAAAAATCTTTTTGAAAACTTGATGTAGCGGTGGCTCTTCTTCTTGTGTTGTTGTCGATGTAAGGTTTTAACCAACAAGATTGAGAAAATTGTAGTACTCGATTAATTTTTGTAATTCTCAATCCTAAGTCTAAAGCTTGTTGTATCATCCAGTAGTGTCCAACATATCGAGACTTGTCGGTTAAAGTCATCATTAATTTTGGCCATCTTCCAGTAGGGGAAATTTCAGTCTTAGGAAGAAGTGGTAAATCATAATGTTGATCATGAAGATGTTCAGGATATTCAAAATTAACATCAAAAATGTAACCAGTTTCACCATGCTTCGGTATATCCATTATGTTTCCAATCGATTCTGGATCTATCCATTTAAAATTATCATATGGAAGGGGATTCGACATTGCCCATCCGTATAAGTTATTTGCATCAAAATAACCCAGGAATGTTGTTGGTTTTGATGCATCATAATCGGGCAGATACTTGTTGTTCGCCTTGAAATGTCGTGTAACGCTTTGCGTCAATCCCCCTCGAACTCCTGACTCTAACATCATAACCATATCTATATCAGTAAGAAGTTGTATTTTACAATTTGTTTCTTTCAACATAGCTTGCCATGCTAATCCAGGTGAAGTGTACGAATGAAGAGGGTCCAATCCATATGCTGCAAAACATGTATTTCTAAATTCTTCCATTATATCACATAGTAAAGTTACATCCAATTTAACATAAAAATCTGAATATTCTCCCAATGTTCTAAATCCTAAATCGTTCCATACTTTACATGCATGATCATAGTCCTCTTGAGATATGTCCATGTCATAAAGTTTACTTTTGAATTCTTCTTTAGCCGGAAGTGATGTTTCATTAAATCTTTCTAAACTGTCTATGTAATCATATGGAAACACACCTTTCCGAAGTACCAAATCCAGTTTGTCATTATTTACAATCTTCTTTGTTTCGATGAAATCTTGTTTCCTTAAATTTTCTGAAAGTTTGGACAAACTCGACGGCATAAATCTGTAGGAGTCCAAGAATCTTAGTTTCATGTTTCCAACTTCTTTGGAAAAACTTATGAACTTCTCTGAAGTTTCAGCTAACACATCGATTTTACCGTCGTCTCTTCCTAGTTCAGGTATTATAAAATGAGCATCGTACCCACTGAGGTTATGCAGAACCACAGGAATAAATAGTGGTAAACGATAGCTTAAGTTGCATTTATTACAAGCAGCACCCCTGTAATAACCTGTGAGGTGATCATGATCTTTAACTTTATAATTCTCAATAGTAAAATCATTTTTGCATAAGAAACATCGAGTTGCATTTTCATGTTGAATTTCTTCTTCTTCCTCCATCGGTTTCATTGGTACAATATTTGTATATAATCTTTGTGCATTTCCAGCTATTGAATATAAGTGATCAAGAAATATTTTTTCTACATTTTCACCACGATATATTAGAGGTTCTGAAGTTAATCCATATCTGTTTAAATGTTCTTCTGATAATGTTGATTTAACCATTAAACAAAAACTGTTTGGTTTGTGCATTTGATACTTGACACTTTTTCTAGCTTCACAATTTTCATCTTCAACAGGAACAAGTGTTGATTCAAAGTCCGCATACACAACTAGAGGAATACGGTACTGATGATGAACCTTTTCAAATGTAACAAATGCTCTGCTTTCCGAAGGTAAAATAATCTTTGCTTCATAATTATTGTTACATAATCTTTTGTGCTCTTGTAACCATTCTCTTGAGTGTAGCCCATCTCGTTTAAAATTGAAACATCTCTTGCAAATTAACTTTCTGTGTCGATCTTTAGAAAGCTGCTTATTAACAAGACGATCAAATTGCTTTATGTACACATAGTGAGACACATCTCCTCGCGTTAGTAGTAGTAAATCCGTATGATCTGGTAGCTCTTCTTTTGCAATACGTAAAGGATACACTTTGTTTGAACTATCTAATGCAAAAACATTGATAGACGTACCAGGATTTTTCTTCTCAAATTTTGATATATCTTTCAGTGATACAGGATAAGTGATTCCTTGAAAATTGTATCTAAATCTTTGATTTTCATATTCTTGGTTAGGTCTATTCACATGAAGTGGTGGTACAAATTTAGCTGTCATTGCATAACGAAAACATTCATTGTCTTCATTTTTAACATTAACACAAGATTTTGTATTTTCAATTCTTTTTGGTAAAGGAATGTAACTAGATCCCATTAGTCCATATCCATGTTTGTGAACTCTTATATCTAATACTTCAATACTTGTAAGACTCCATCCGGATCCTCTTCCTTCGTGTTCCTGAATTTTTGTTAATATTTCTTCTATACAATTTTCTATTATTGAATCAATGTTTGAACTTTCCATAATGGTTCGGTTTTTTGTTATGAATCCTCTTGGTGATAATTCTTCTTGTACATTTATAAACATAGCTTCTAGTAGTAAACCAAATTTAAGAAAGTTTAATCTTTTCAATTCTTCTTTTAAAATTTTACTTACGATTGGTTTTGCTTCTCTAATAAATTCTTCTAGCTTCAAGTTTTCATTTTGAATCTTATGATGCATTACTACTTTACCAGGTAATGCAAATACTTGTAGATTCGGTAAAGTAGTTGAAGATGTTGCTGTTATTTCATCTTGTTCTTCTTGTTGTTCTTGTTCTTGTTCTTGTTCTTGTTCTTGTTCTTCTTGTTGTTCTTGTTCTTGTTGTTCTTGTTTTTCTTCTGGGTTGTTGTGAATTAGTTCTTTATGACAGTCTAATAGAATTTCATCGTGAAACGATTCCGAACATTTATCGCAACGATACATGTTGAGATGTTTACTCTTCGAAATTTTGCCAAGAAATGAAATAGGCTCTCGCGTTCCTCCTTTTATAACGGTCCCCCCACCACTATTTCATCTTCTTCACTATACAAGGAAATCAAACTTTTTAAATAAAAATATTAACCTTCAACAAACTAATTGTTCATTCGTGTTCTTTATTCCCATTGGAGTTTTAGTATATACTTCTTTATATTCAAGCTTTAACTAACTTTCCCCCACCCAACTAATTTTAGTTACTTTTAAAACCAAACACCTGCCCTCCAAACATCTATTAGGACAGATGTTATGGGACAGATGTTGAAAGAACAAATGTTAGGGTGGAAATGGCTAGAGCACAGGCACTTGGTTAAACTAAATTTGCACATAAATTAACTAGAGTTGAACTAAAAATTCGCATAAATTAAAAGTTAGTTCAAAACTAAAATTCGACAGTGTTAAGAAACTCTAACATTTGAACAAGAATAAACATTAGTTCAAAACTGAAATTCAACAGTGTTAACCAAATTCTAACAGTCGAACAAATAGGTCAAGGTAATCCAATTTTAACGCGAGAACGAGGAATAGAGCACTAAGTGGCATGTTAGTCCATTACCACAAAGTGATCTATTCCTCGCTCTCTATTCTACATCTACTTTTTTCAGTTTACTTATTTATATTAAAATGTTCAAATTTTACTATGTAGAATGTCCATTCTTTCTCTTCAACTCTTCGATTGTTTTTTAGCAATTGTAACAAATATTCGTTAGTTTTCACCAAAGTCTTTAGTTTGCTACATCCAATTTCAATGGAAGGTATTATAAGTTGTAATTTTATAAGTTCAATCTTTTCTTTCTTGCGAATTTCTTTCTTTATTATATTATTCCTTATTTTTGCTGAAGATTTAAACTCCATGTTGTTTCTGCTAAAGCCACAATAATAATAAAAGTCTCTTGAAACAACCTGCATTTATACACATTCCCCCACCACTTTATAATCCCCACTCCTTTCCCCCTCTTCTTTATATGTGGAAGGAAGTATTATAATTAGATTCCTAATATTTCTTTTCCTTCTTCACTACGTGGGGGAAGGGTAATTTGTTATTACACTAGTTGTGCAAGAAAATAGCCGCCAGTGTCCACACCTTGTTCGTAGCACTCCATCATAGATTGTGCCCACTGCAACATGCGGTCTCTGTCATTTGGTGTGACAAGGAAAGAATGACTATCACCATACAATATAAAAGAGTCAATTCGTACATAACATCCTGAGTCCAACCATTTATTAGCTTCAGCCATAAACTTTTCTATTGTATCAAATGGAAATTGTGGATCAATTGCTATGACTTTACGTTCTTCACTAAGTTCAACAGTATAATCATCATCGTCCTCATCATCTTCACTTTCACTGTCGTTACTTAAAGTGTCTTCAGATTGTTCAAAAACATCAGAAATTTCAGAAAAATTAAAATTTTCATTCAGATGAGGAGGCATTTTGAAGCAAGAAATATTATAAACAGCAGAGACGAAACGACAAGAGCGGCATGTAGAAGAAAAATGAAGGGGTGACCAACGCTCGCTCCGCTTTTATAATAGTATGCAAATGAGGGGTAGGTGCTGACCATGACCAGTCATCGACCCAAAGGAGTGGGGGAAGTACTTTTCTTACTACTTGGATGGAAGTAGGTTAGTAGGTCACGAGACTTAGAGTGTTAAAAAATAATGGGGGAGAAACACGACGCTATAACGCGTTGTGTTTCTCCCCCAGTATTTTTTTAAGCAATAATTTGGAAAAAGCTATGTGAATTTACTTGCTACGCCCCCACCTTGTAATACCATCCAGTTTGTGTCTGAGGAGATAGTCTTTAGAGTCTAACTCATAAACGGATTTCTCTTTGCGCAAGGATTCAATCACTTTAATATTATATCTTACGCCGTTACAAGTTGCCAAAATGTGTTCGTTGTCAATAACACTTTCAAAAAAATAGACACAACCTCTCTTAAGCCTATTTCCTTTCACACCAATAATTTTGGATTGGTATTCAACAGTGGGGGTTTCTGTCACTTGTAGTTCAGAAATGTGTTTTACGACATGTACACGGCAAAAACTTTCGTTTTTTACACATTTCCTCCCACAAGGTGATCCTTTCTTAATTCCCCTAGTAAGCATTTCAGGGCAAGTAGTGGGACGGCTAAATGCCCTACGACGCTGTTCTTGTAATAATTGAAATTGCTCTGAAGGAGCGGGTTTAGGAGTAGGTTTAGGAGTAAGTTTAGGAGCTGGTTTAGAAGCTGGTTTAGGAGCTGATTTAGGAGATGATTTAGTAGCAGGTTGAGAGGATTCAGTTTTGTGATAGGTATGATCTTCAGGTGTACTAAGTGGTGGGGTAGGAGGCAATGGTGATAGTGGGATAATGGGTGTGCTTAGACGATGAACAATGGTTTCAACGGAAGGGGTATTAGGATGGTGGTGAACTGGCTTCTGCGGTGGCGGCATAGTAGTTGATGGTGGTGCGGAGTCCTTTGAAGGCGAAGGCGGTGAAAAAATACTACGAAGTCTAGAAGTGTTAGTTGGCGGAAGAATAGCTCCAGAAGTTGAAGGTTGAGATGCAAGTCGATTCTTGTAGCAATCAGGAAGGTTTTTGAGGCGAAGAGTTTTCTTAGGTGCAGGAACAGCCGTAGTAGAAATAGAAGTCGAAGTAGAAGTTAAAGTAGAAGTTGTAGTTGGCAGAGATAACATGGTTGTGGCTCCAAGTTCGCAGCGTAACGTCTGGAATCAGAATGAAATGTTAGCCGCAGTCGGTACGTCTTTTATAACAATATGCAAATGAGAGGGGTAGCAGCTGGCCGAGACTGATTATTGACCTGGGAGGTGGGGGAAAAGGGGAAAGAGAAGGTATTTATTTAAAATAATTCGCATAACTTTTGACTAAAATAAGATAACCAAATTCTTCTTTTACCAAAATGTTTGTCTTACATAGACCTTTTTAATGATGTATCGCTTGTCCAAATCCGTCAATCCGTTATCAAGTTATAGCCATTTTAATTTTTCAGGTCATGACCGGTCGTTCACCCGTAGTGGGGGAAGGAGTGGGGGTAGGAGTGGGGGAGGGAGGGGGGGGGGGGTCGACTCCATTTTTTCGGGGGGGGGGGAGGGGGGGGGGGAGAATCGGCTCCATTTTTTCGGGGGGGGGGGGAAGGGGGGAAGGGGGGGGGGTCATTGACCCTTCCGAAAGTGGGTCAAGGTCATTCAAGATTTATAATGATCCAAGGTGATGGGAACAGTAATACTGTTCCCACCACCCTGTTTGCCTAGCGGTTCCCACTCCCAACCCACTAGTTACGTTCTGCAAGGGAGGTCCCTGGGCCGTCCGCATCAAAGCGTAACTTCCCGTCCGCATCAAAGCGTAACCATTAATTTCAGGGAAACTGGAACAGTTAATGCAGAAACGCAACTCTAACCCCACCCAAACTAATCCCACCCATCATATTCCTAAACAAAATGCAAAAAAAAGTCCGACTTGCGGATGTCCCACCCATTTTAAATGAAGTTCAACTGAACTTCTGAATTTACAGTTAATCTACCCCCTAACATCTAGCTGTAAGGCAAAACAAATGCACAAAACAAACATAAATTATTAGTACCAACACATCATTATTAAAAACCAAATAATTCAACACAACCAAATACCATCATTATTCTTAAAATTAATACACCTTAATGCTAAACACCTCTTAAAATTAATACACCTTAATGCTAAACCCAACTTATAACTAACATCGCAATGCGCAAATTATTTCTTAAATTAAATACAACTTAAAACTAAACACACACACACATATACCACATTGCATTAAAAAACGCAACATAGTAGAAGAAGTTCAAATATATATAGGCCTACTATATATTTGAAACCTCTTGCTGAGTCGCCAACAACCTTTCGCTATGAAAGTTTGTTGACGACTGACGCTAAGATCAGGCTCGTATTGCTCCTCGGATTCTCGAGTAGTGGGGGAAGTTGTTTTACTCCAGTACAGTGTTCAATCCAGTCCAGTTCGCAGCAGTGTAAAAGGAAGGCAAAGGAGTGGGGAGCGGCGCATGCGCAACAACACAAATCCAAGGTTTGAGGTTAGAATTATCCATGTGCAGTAGCGCTAAAGTGAGTAATACAGGACTAGGCGCATGCGCATAGCATAGACTCATTCCGATCCGGAGAACTTGTTGCATGCGCAGCAGGTTTGAGGTTAGAATTATCCATGGCAGCTGCCATATTTAGTCTGGTTTCACCACATAAAGTCAACAACCGGTAGTGACCGGCCATTGACCTGGAGGAGTGGGGGAAGGAGTGGGGGGAGTGGGGGGGGGGCTCCATTTTTTCGGGGGGGGGGGGGAGGGGGGGGGAGGGGGGAGGGGGGGGGAGGGGGGGAGGGGGGGGGAGGTCATTGACCTTTCCGGTCGGTCATTGACCCCAAGGAGTAGGGATAGACACAGAACCCTACTTCTCTTACTACTCAGGTGAAAGTCGGTCAACCAGTCATTTGCTTGCCATCTGCCGCCATCTGGCTGGAGTTATTGCCTCTATAAAGGTGGGTAGTTTATCGCGCTACAAACATTCATTGCCTCGCATCCGCTCGGTCATCATCTCTCGTTAGTTTTATGTTATGACTACTTCACTTACTAGGTTTGAGGTTAGAATTATCCATGGAATAGCCTTCGTAAATTCTAACCTATAAAATTACTACTCTGGCTTTCTGTTTCAATTTCTTTTACACTTCATTTTATATCTCAGTCTTATTTTAACTTCTGAACTTAACACATCGGTTATGATGACTGCACAATGTTTAAAATTAAAGCTTTTGCGAACACAACACATATTACGAAGTACTTCTAAACCTTCAATTTCAAAGTGTAGAACTAATTTAAATAGAGTTAGGAAGAAGTACAGTTTTAACCCATTATACTCAAAGACTTCGCAGGTTAATGTTGATGATAATGTTATTTACAACATTTTGCATTCTATGTTACAATTCAACAACTTTGAACTTGTTACACCTATCGACTGTGTTCAACAAGTTTTTTTATTTTACCCCTACTATTCCTCATATAAGCGCTGTCACCACAATTCCTACTTCATGCTCCTCTATTCTCTTCAGTTAAGCTAAGGTTTGAGGTTAGACTTATCCATGGCGGCCGCCATGTCTAGTTCAGTTTCACCACATAGAGTCGGCGACCGGTTATTGGTCTAAAGGAGTGGGGGAATGGGTGGTGGGGAGAAGGTTGCCATTTTATAAGCCCTCTCCCTAGGCGGCGCTTCTCATTCAATCGCCAACTTTCAAACAATAAACACCTCTCCCATGGCACGAATGAATTATCCCACTATCACCAACTAGTTCAACTTTGAACTATTTCTGGTGGTAGTTGGGTAGGCTTTTTTAAAACTTACTCTGGATGACCTTGACATACTTTCCAGGCCCCCAGTTATAACTGTTGAATTTCAGTTTTGATCTTACTCTTAATTTTTGTTCAACTTTTAGAGTTTAGTTAACACAGTTGAATTTTACTTTTCAACTAACTCTTCATTCATGCCCAATTCTACTTCAAATTCAGGGCATATGCTCTCGCCATCTGCACCCTGCAGCTGCCCTGGCAACTGACACCATCTGACCCCTGCAGCTGCCCTGGCAGCTGACGTCACTTCCGGTTTAGAAGTGGCTTTTTCCCACTACTTCTGATTATCTTTGATCAAATCTGTTCAAATCATTTTCATAGGGGTAACATAAGAAATTTATCTAGAGCTAATTTTAAGATGTTATAAAAACTGGTATAACAAAAGTCTCATTGTATAAAAATGAAGAGTTTTTTGAGGTTAAGTTTTTATGTAACAAACTAACCTTAGTTTGATTTTTTGACGATTGCCATAAACATTGTTATTGTTTCAATTGACTTTAAAGCATTTCATTTTATTACAATCATATGATTTGCACCTATACTTTTCTTAAAGGCAAATATTTGATTCATTATCTTACTATGTAATCCAAGGTTTTTCGTGTTTTGATGAATTAAACTACCTGTTATTTTATACCCTACAATTTATCGCTCAATACTGGGTTTCCACTCGTGCTTTTGAAGATTATGCCCAACCCCCCCAACACAACTAAGAAATTTTCTCGTTTTTAATACAGAAACTGGCTACATGGTCAAATTTTGTAAAATTACAATGCTTTTCTTATGGAGAAAAGTGATTTTTATTAACGATTTTACTAAATATTTCGAGCGTTTTGAGCGTTTTGATGAATTAAACTACCATTATTTTGTACCCAAGAATAGTTATTTTCCATCCGGAACGGTCTCCGGCTTGTACTTCACGAAATAATTTCCAACCACAAACCCCACTACAAAACTTTCTCGTTTAATATAATAGGATTTTGTTGTAAAATTTTGAACCTGCAAAAGTGGTTTTTTATACACTTCTAATCTATGGGAATCTAGAGCTATTGCTTCTCGATTTCTCGTATTATAAGTATGGTTATCCCCTAAGAATTTCAAACTTTTTATTTTTTTATCCAATGACAGAATAGTTTTAACTATATAAATTTTGTACATTGCCATTATATTCAGCGAAATAAAGTGCTCTTTCACTAAGGTTCTTTAGATTTAAAATTGTCCTAATAGCTTTTTTCTGTAATTTTAAAATGGTATCAATGTTACTTTTAGATGTGGATCCATTTAATGATATGCCAAAAGAAATTATTGTGTGAATGTATGCAAAATAGATGTTCTTCAGAAAGTCAAAGAATTTTTGAAATCTTGACAATGCAAATCTCTACTGTAGGTGATCAAACCGATGTACCTCCGCATGTTAAATAACAATTTATCGTGGAATAAATGTGATGAGTTAATAATACTAATATAAATATACTATTAAAGACAGTAGTGTGTTTTTGCGGTTGCTGGCTCAGTTCAATGACCTCTGAGGAATGTGATGACGTCATCGCCAAGGTCAATGACCCCGATGACGTCATCGATGACGTAATTGATGATGTCACTATCGATGACGTCATTTCCGTGACGTCACACCCATGACGTCACAGAAATGACATGCTGATGACGTCATCATCCATTACATCATCAAAATGACGTCACTGACACTGTTAAGGTCAAGGTCACGCCGAAACTCAAAATTTTTTGGCACTTTTGCCGTTTCTCGCACTACGCTCCGAGTTTCAGTCAGAGTCCACGTGACCTTGACGACTTGGAGCGAATTTGCGATGAGAAACAGCAAAAGTGCCAAGTCAAACTCGAGTTTGCGACATGACCTTGCTTAAACCGTCATCCACTAGTCCTCAGAGGCCATTGAACAAGCACAACATCCGCAATTTCATATTACTGTGACCTTGAACACTTAACAACTACAGAGCGCCGACACCGATGCGCACCCCACGACGGTCACCGAGCGACTGACTGTCAGGCCCTGTGTACTCTAGGTATATGGGGAAGTAGAGGGGGAAATCTCAAGGTCATCCAAATGGAGTTTTAAAAAAGCTAAAGAGTAGAAAGACTACTCTTGTGCTTCCTGGGCGACTTCATCAATTTCTAACGGATCTGTAAACCAATCCGATCTGTAGCGGCAGGAGTCCAGAAAACAGGTGCACCACCCATCAGGTTGTCCGTAGCACTTCCGACAATTGGTAAGATTAGAAAAATGAAATTTAATACACCGCTGCGGACAACAAGTGTAAAAGTACTGGGACTTGTAAATTTTGAAAGTCTGTAGTACCGGTGGTGGCAGCTGCTGGTTCTTGCATCTACACCTGCAACATCCGAAGCATTCACATTGCTGGCAGGCCAACCCGTCCACTTGCCATCTTGGTAGTAGGAAACACTTGTCCTTGCAGCAATAGGTTGACCCTGTCTCTTCCTCCCAAAGCTTCTTTGCACAATGGATGACGCCTGGCTCCTCCAAACACTTATGCTCGCAACATGAGACACGCTTAGTTTCCATACTTGATGTTGCTTCGGCGAGGGAGCAAGATGAAGTGATGCCGTGGTCAGTGGGAATGGAGCTTATATAAACTAAGGTGAGTGGAGGGGGAAAGGTCAAGGTCATCCAAACGGAGTTTTAAAAAAGTCAAAGAGTAGAAAGACTACTCTTGTGAGTCTATAGCGATTTCATTGATAGTGAGTGCTTCGGTATGCCAAGTTGATCTGTACTGACACGCCCCTAAATAATGTTTGCAAAAACCTGCAAAATGATTGTTGCACATTTTGCAGCCAGTTAGCTGTCTTAGATTAAATTCAATGCAACGTTCAGGGCAACAAGTGTACTTATGCCCTCTCATCTGGTACACATGGAATGTCTTCAACTCAGGCTTTGGCTTCTCCCAAGATTTGCACCGACACATGCATTGTCCAAAAGCTTCACACTTTCTACAAGCCAGTCCATCCACCACATCAATGTCATTGGGCCATGAAAAACACTTCTGTTTGCAACAGTAGTTAAGTTGACTCTCCATGTTGCTGCGGCGAAGGCGCACGATGAAATGATGCTGTAGTCAGTGAGAGCGCAGCTTATATAAACTAAGGTGAGTAAAGGGGGAAAGGTCAAGGTCATTCAAATGGAGTTTTAAAAAAGATGGCTAGTCGTCCTCGTCGTCTGTAGTAGTTTCAGATGAAGAACCAGAGTCGTCTGAGTCCCTTGCTGGTGCTCCATAGATAAAGTGTATTTCTATTTTAAAGCGAAGGCCAGGATCTTCCACCATCAACTCCTTCAACCTATTACATACCACCTCCACTTTGTACACATTGTCTATAATCAACACCCAAAATGTTGGGTGAATAAAACGTGTGGATGAGTCAGCTTCGGCAATGGTTATTTCTTTCGGCGCTATAGGAGTGTACAGATGTGTAAAGTGTGGATGAGGCTGGCTGGAAGGTAAAGGTTCTGAGTTGATCCTGGTCGCATCAAAATCCAATTCCATCCTACATTCAACGTCACGGTTCTCGTTAAAAACATATTGCAATATTTGGCGTAACATTTCTAGTTCTGTCACATCTTGCAAATGAACGGTCCACCACAAGGGAAATGCTTCGTCCGTAGTGGAGTCAACTTCAACTTGAGAAGTAGCCTCGTTCGCCATGGTAGCTAAGGAAGGAATGAGGTGAGCCGCAGACTGTAGTAACAGTATTGAAAAGTAGAGGGGGAAATTTCAAGGTCATTGAAATTGAGTTTAAAAAAAATGAAGGAGTAGAGGGGGAAAGGTCAAGGTCATCCAAATTGGGTTTTAAAAAAGGAAAGAAGGTCACTCCCCATCAGCCTCGTCGTTGACCTCCACATCAGATCCTTCATAGGGGTAAATAGGTGACATTGGGGTATACTCTGGTGACTGTTGAGTGTTGTCTCCATCCTGCTGCAGTGTAACTCTCGACCAATCATAGTCCAAATTCATTTGAATTATGATTCCAGGGTTGTCCCGGAGTATCTCCTTCATCCTTTGGCAAATTGTCTCTAGATAGTGCACACTGTCGATCGACAGTGTCCAACCCGTACTTGTTCCAACATCGGTAGTGGAGTCTGCCTGGGTGATGGTGTTGTTGTCATCCATGGTTGCCTGCTGAACAAGGAATGATGCTTGATGTGAGGCTCATGCAGGAACATGGTGAAGTGGTGAGGGGCGTGGTGGAGTAGTGGGGGAAGTTTCAAGGTCATCCAAACGGAGTTTTAAAAAAAGGAAAACCTACAAAGTAACATTAAAACTTTCCAATTGATGGTGGCGAGCGTTTTCTTCTGCAACCTTGCCGACACATGTGACTATGCCATACAGTATGAAAAGTACAACCATAATAAGGCCGAACAATAAAAGATAGCCGTTGACTATCATGATATTTTCTGAGTGGATCTGCTTTCTTCGTATCGCCCTCTCCTGCATCCTCTTCTCCAACTCGTGGACGAAGTCACAGCAAACGTGAGGACATGTTTTATCCGTTGGTAGGTTTGCCATTGTTGATGTTGTCGGTTTGGCTGTTGAAGATGGAATGAGGTTTCCAATTGTGATGTGCCATGTACATCAATAGTCAAGTGGTGGGGGTAGCAAAGCAGTGGAGGGGGAAGTTTCAAGGTCATTCAAACCGTGTTTTAAAAAAACCTATCTTGTTACTGAGCTCATATGTCAGTAACAAGATAGGTGTTTTTGCTCATTTACTTCTTTAATATAATGAAAAAATAAACATATTCTACAATGGTTAAAACAAGAAATACAACTGCTAGTCAGCTGAAGTAATCTAAGTTGTCCGGCTCGGTCTTCATGGACGTCGGTGAGGAAGCTGTCGAGGAGTGTCCAGGCTCTTCCTTTGGCTGCCGGGTGTTCCGTATATTGCAAGCGTAAACTTGCACGTTTATACGGTAGCCTCGTGCCACCATCAGCTGCAACTCCTTGTACAAGTCGTTTAGCTCCTGCTGAGTCTTGATGCTCACCTCCTCGTAACTTGCGCAACTGACGTTCAGAGACATCCTGATGTTGCTAGGTTGGCTGCTGGAGTAGAAATGAAGCCGAGGCACAGCGTTTGGAGGTACATGAAAAAGTGGTGGGGGTAATAGTGGTGGGGGTAATGGTGGTGGGGGTATGGAAGATCCAATTAAACACTTCTAAACTTTTTCCATCGATACAATGGGATGGAACAAATAGCACAGGTGTCCTTGTAGTTTTCAAATATAAACATCGGTGCTAGAAATCCGAACTGTTTTCTACCACCTTCCTGTACGAACCGTCGAAGGTCTCTGACGGCAGCATCGCCACAAGGCCTACAAAACTTTTCCCCGTCTTGGAACCTATACCAGGAGTATCCCGAATACCCTCTATTATCTTTCTTGTACTCTTCGATATCCTGCTTTACTGTTATAGGGATATTATCTTGTAAAGCCGTCTGGAATAAAGATGCGTCAGTTATAACTCGTTGTAAGCAAAGCTCGTACAAGGTGCTCATCGTTTGCTAGTTGGCAACAGACTGACCGTTTTTCGCATCCAAGCAGGTTTGAATCCTAGTGCGGTAGTGGGGGTAATTACGGTAGTGGGGGTAATTGTAAAATGCAAAGGTCAAAGGTCAAGGTCACCCGCGAAGTTTAAAAAAAATGCAACATATCAATACGTGACAAACTTCACATATTGATATGTTGCATTTTTGTTTTCTTTTTTTGTCTTTTATGATTTATTTATTTATAAAACATTACAATAACATATGTACAACATTAAAACTTAAATCTAACACTGCTGCTTGTCGGCAATGTGGATGGTCAACTCTGTAGAGTTGCTACCCGTGCAGCCGTGGGACACCAGGTATAGACAGCCGGGTTGAATAGAGCGAAGGTCCTCGTTTTGTAGAAGATGGACGAATCTCTTGGGCAGGTACACCTGGAACTTGGGCTCATCCCCCGGAGTAAACGGTGCCTCGCTGAGACTGCAGCAGATGGCCTCCCCAACTGTAGTCTCCATCTTCTTCATAGCATAGATTATGTAGTGCTTTTCATCTTTTAGTTCAGAGCACTTCTTCACAGGTAATATTGTTGACTTGGAGTGAGCATTGAACTGCTCGACCAAAGTCTGAAGGAACTGGTGAGATGCCATGGTCAGGTTACAGATCGTCTTCTTGCTCGGAGATGTTGCCGTCTCGGAATCTCGAGTAATACTCATGCCAGGTCCCGGTCTGCTCCTCACTTATATACTCTCCGTTACCCCCACCACTCCCCACTTCCCCACTTTGAAGGTAAGAGGCGAGTTTATAGGCATTTTTCAAAGCGCAATGTCTATCTTTATCATGTTCTGGGCTTTTTGTACAAATACATATCGTTTCCAGCATGTATTGATAATTCTTATCCAATTCCACATCATTAACCGGAACATGAGTAAATCCTTCGATCCATCTTTTCTTTTCCAGCCCCTTTGTGTAAATATTGGTAAACTTGTCTGAAAAGTGATGCATAATGTGATACAAGTCCGTGTAACTAGTAAAACCATCATACCAATCGATATGATGGAAGTGTTTTGAAATCCATCTGTTGGTAGTTAACTAGTAGCGGCTTTACTAGTTAAAGACGAATAAGAACATGGCGGTTTAAATAAAAACGAATAAGGAACACTTGTATTCATGTCCAAAAACACAAGTTCTTTTATAATGAATCTATCATTATTACCACGAAACGCTTGAAACTCAATAATACCAGGCTTGGACTTTACTTGTTCTTCTTCTTCTCCCTTGTCCATTTTGAAGGTCACACGTCTGCTCATTATGAAGTCAGGAGGTCAACTGATTTCCACACCACGGTAGGTACTGCTTTTATACCAGGCCGTACAGTTGTTGGCGCGTTGGTGTATATTTAACGTGGGCACCGTCCCCAATAGGCCTAACCCCACAAAATGTTGGTTATTGTTTTAGAAACTAACCATTGTCATTTAAGTTTCCATCTTTATATTTTCCTTGTTTTCGTTTTCATCACTAACACTTGATTCTTCTCCTCCATCTTCCTCTTCTTCCTGTTTTACTGATTTCTTATGTAGTTGAGCGTACTTTTCCAATTGTCTCCACATCTGTACTTCATGAGGAACTCTATTAAATATTAAATTCTATTAAATATAGAAGTATCCACAGGTCCGTATAATATAGGTGCGTCCGGTTGTTTATCCAAAGTGTCTTCCAGGTAATCTTTAATAATCGAACTTGAAAACACCAGTTGTCTCAAATATCTTGTTATAGGTTCAGTCGCACAAGTTAAAATAAAAAACTCCTCTCGATTAAGTTGAATTTTGTTATCATGTCTTGTTGTGTCTCTAAACCGCAGCTGATGATCACCACGATGTTTAATAATATCGATTTCCACATTTGAATCCAAAAGTCCTACTCTTGTCTTTCTTCCAAACATGTTACTACTTAAATAGCATTCTAGCAGATGCAAGTGTTTCATAAACGATTCCCAAGCACTGTCCGTAAACAAAATCATTTTGGGTCCATGAGTTAAAATTACAGTAGGGGAATAATCTGTCGATTTCATAACACCGATTAAAACACTTTTGTCCAAACTGGAAGAGATTGGGTAAAATATTCGCAAAAATACCTCACTCAATATGTTTGGAGAAATATTATCTTCAATATCCCTTTTTCTCTTTTGTATATTCTTTCTTCTTTTAACTTTTTCTTCAACATTATTACTGGCGTGAAGTTGTCCGCAAACGTTTTGTTCACCTCCTTCCTGGTGACCTTGAAGGTCTAAAAACTCAGATATCTCCTTCTCAATATCTACCACATTTTCAGGTGTACCACTAGGAGAAGCCATATTGAATACGATGCTACCCATACAACAGTAGGCAACAAACTGATGAGGAGCGGCCTGTACGCTCTGCTTTTATACTCGCGGAATGAAACAAAACTGGTTTTTACAGTACATTTTTAACAATTCCAGTTAGAGGTGTGTATGTTACAATTTTATCATGTAGAATTAAACAGTATGCAGTTGTATTAGCCGGTATAGCCGCGTTGAATTCCATTTCTATTTTTATATCCACACTTGATGATTTTACTGATTCATTTTGTTTAGAACAATCAATTACAACTATTGGGTAGGCATCGAAATATTTTTCAGGTGATAATAAAGGTGTATTTGCTTTACCATAATATGAACTTTGGAATCTTGCGTACATATCGTACAATATACTGTATTTCTTCTTAGTGAATGACACATTTAAATTGTCGTATGGAAAGAATTGTGAATTTAAATAAACTTTAATATTTTTCAAGTTACAATGATCAAATTGTCCTGCATGCTTAGTGATGTCGTCTCTTCTACCTGTTTGTAAACCAAATATAATATACCTGGCTCGTTCTACATAATTTGATGTTTTAACAGTCCAAGTGTGTCGATCAGTAGTAGGTAAACTGGGATGCTCATGGAATTCCCAACTTCTAAATGGAATAACAATATCACGATCGGCTTTTAATTTTCTTAAAAGTAGCATTCTATGTTCGTCAGCTAATTTAACATGTGGAACTCTCCATACAATTTTGTCTAATTTTAATTTCCATTCTAAATTTGCATCAGTCGTATTATCTGCAGCTTTAATAATGTCTTTATCGTTAGAAGACCTCAACAAAACTAATTCTTGTTTAACGTTTAATATTATTTTCCTATAATCTTCAGCAAAACCAAGCAACAAACGTAATGGAATATGAAAATCAAAATATCCATCTGAATTTGGAGTGATTGTGTCAATTGTAGGTAATACCCATCCGGCAGGTTTAAGTAAATTGGTTTCATTGGGTGTTATAGATGTTAGTCCTTTTAAAGTCGTTGTAATACCTACTTTTTTAGTAGAATCAACTGTTACACCTGATATTTCATATCTAATTTCATCAAACAGGAAAGCCATAGGATTATTTATAAATGGAACTGTTGTACCAGCGGTAGTACCGTCCTTTTTAGTAACTTTTCCTTCAATATACAAGTAACTTTCACATGGTAGTGTGTAAATGTCTTGATGTTGTATGGGAATACGAATTTCATCGTTATTGTTTAATTTCGATGAAGTGTAAGGGTTGTGGGTGTGATATTCTTTTTCCCATAGGGTTTCGTCGAATGTTGGACCCTGCGCTATATCCAGTATATCCATAATCGGTTAATTTTAATCCAACTCTCTCTAAGAAACGAATGTTCTCGCGTGTTAACTCCTCCACAGCTGAAGAGCTACTAATGCGGTTTCCCGTAGGTTGTTCGCTTTTAAATGTTAAACCCATGGTTTTTGTATTAAAGTGTCGATTTTAAATGTAATCTAATCGTAATAGGCTATTCTCTGAAGTCTACCAAGTTACCGTCTTGATCCAATACGCTCAACACGATGTCTGAAATGAAAGTGGTGTTCAACGGTAGATATACCGGGTTTTGTGGCTTTTCAACAATTTTAAATCCAGGTGGTACACTTGGGTAAAATGTATGTATGATATGGGTGTTAGCCCCATCCCTGTAAGCTCCTTGTATAATGTTACAAGTTATGTCTATACTATTGACTTTTAATATTGTTACTGTTTTCTTACCGGAATGTGTTACATCTGGTTCTAAAACAGGCTCATCGTTGGAAAATCCTAATAAATCACCAATTGAGTTTGGTTGAGTAAAATCTATATAATATTTGGAAGTAATTTCAGCTTTCATCGTATTATTATTACCTTTTAATGTTATATTGTCTTTTCCCATTTTAGTTTGCAAAAATTCATTTATATGATCAATTTCATAAGAACCTGTGGGTAACCTGCACTCTTGTAAGTCTGTAAATTTCCCACTGGCATCTTTTCCCTTATAATAATGCAATACGTTATTTTTACCTTCCGTAACATTGGGAATAGAGTTGTAAGTTGTAAAATCCAATAGTGCCGCCTCCCAAAACCTTCCTTTTTGCAAGCGTAACGCTGGAAAAAGGATACTTCGTAAAGTGGACGATTTTCCTGTTAATGATACCGTATAGGAAGACATCTCAATAGTGACTGATACTTTTAGCTAGAAATTCCAAACATAAATGGCCGCATATTGAAGTATTATCAGGTTGTTCTCTTTTATAGTTATAATATATGTTTTTAGCAGATTTAAAGTAATTTTGAAGTTCTTTTGGTGGTGGCAAATTACCGAAACTATCAAAATAATATACATTGTTATTTAGTTTCTTATAACAAACCCAATGGGTGCCAGGCCCTTCAGTATTATCCAAATTTACAATTCCAGTCTCATTTTGCCACATTTTCTTTGGTAAACTGTCTTTCATAAACACACCGCGGAAAAATGGTATTTTTAAACAGGAAATATATTTAAATAATTCAATATTGGTTAATGCTTTATGTGGTATGACCAATTGATTTCTTTCATTTAATATGCACGATAAGGTCTTAGGTAAAGACCTGCCCCGTTTTTTACCATTGACCACACGGTGGGCTTCTTCCTGCCTTTTCTGCTAGATCGTCGTCTTCTTATATTTCCTCCATGTTTTCTTGTGGTTGACTTCCTTTTTACCCTTCTTCTCCTCCTTTTTCCACCTCCTACTGCTGTTTTAGCCTTCATACCTGCTGTTACTGCTAAAGCTGCTGCTTTTTCTGCTATGCTAGCGTCACTTGATTTTACTCGTTGCCAAGCTATGTCCGCAAGCTTTCTGTCTGCTATCGATCTATTTTTTGAATCGGCAAACGTGGAATATGCGATATCGTGTTCTTTACAAGCCTGATCTAACTTGTTTATGCCTGGATCACCTCTTTCCAGTCGTTTTTTTCAATTTAGTTCCTGGTCCGCAATACTGATAACCTCCCGGTATATGAAATTCGTATGGTAAAGCGTCTATTGCTCTATTTACGATAGATCCTACTGGAATACGATTTAAAGCTTTACTTAACAGAGAAACCGCTGTGGACGTAATACCGCCTCCTTTCCTTACAGTGTCTCGATATGGACTGATGTACTGGAATGTCATTATTGTCCTTTTATAACCGCAATGTACAACTTATGTGTTAACTCTATGACGAGTTGGACATAAATGAAGTAGTTTATTGTGTTGTTATATTAAATATCAATATCACCCCAATCTGATGATCTAAACTTTTGCGTATTAGGGTTAATAAAGTATTTATTAAAAATTTCCTTTTTAATCCAATTACCTCTCTCGGATTCAGACACCCAATTACCCCAACGTGTACGGGTTGCAATAATATTGAACATATCAAATAATGCATTTCCTAAAACTTTAATAAGAAAATTAACAGTAACAGCATTATCCACATGTTGAGGGTCTTTAAGTTCTGTAATACGTTTATTATTACAAGTATATACTTTATGGTCCTTTAATGAAGTTGTTATAGCCTGTCCTACAGTTGCAGCATCATTTGGATCACTTCCTTGTTTTAAATTACCTATTTTCTTATCATCTGCATTAAAAATATCACCAGTTGGTTTATCTAATATCAAAGATTGACTAACTACAACACAATCGAAATCGTTGATACCAGGAGATACGTTACGTATTTTTTTAAACCTACATATGTAAGGTTCATCATTATATGGATTAGAACATATAGTTTGTGCTACAACTGGAACATCAAAGAATTCTGTACCCATACCTATATATGATAATTTCTTTCCTTTACCATCCCAAGCATTATTCTTTTCTTCAAGTAATGTAAACTTTTCATTTCCCTGCACAAATACATCCCCTTTTCGCGATACTACTTGGTCTTGTTTTACAAATCCAGATGTTTCTTGTTTTAAAGTTTCCTTCATTTGACCCACCGTTGCTCCATCTGTTGGTGCCGAACCATCTTTTACATTTGCTAAACAATTACCAAGACAATCGATAACTCCCACATCATGTATGACACAATGATCTTTTATATATTTGAGGTTTACAGCATCATTTTCATTTTTTGGATAACCTATATCGTTAATAACAAATTTATAAAAAGAAAATCCATCTTTTGTCTTTTCAGGTATCAAGGAATGTAAATAGCGTCTATTTACGCTGTCTTTTGCATCTTTAGGGTCATCTACGTTGGATATACGTTTATTGTTAGCACTATACGTTTTCCCATTGAATTTTAACGTATTTTTTAATTCAGATGACAAATAACCTTTGTTTATTGCATCACCGTTTTGATTTGGTTTACCAACGTTGATGATTCTATGATCTTCTGCGTCATATGTGTTATTTTGTAGTCTTAATGTTGGCGATATCTTTTCCTTTAATATTTTTAAATTTATTGCATCGTTTTCATCCGTAGGATCTTTTATGTTTTTTAACCTTTTATTACTCATATCATAATCTCCATCAGGTGTTTGTGGTAAACCAGCACTTCTTTTTAAACTATTCGCATAATATAACCCATCCGAGGAGTAACGTCCGAACTTGTCGACACTCATGGTGCAACTGAATAGTATTCTAGGGAGTAACGCATTTTTATGAGATTACCCCACGGTTTCGGAGTTCATCCACTAAAGCCACCCATTCGTTTTCCAATCCAGTATGACCCGCTTCTTTAGCTTCATGTATTAGTTTCATTCTATCCACCAATTTATTGATATTATTGTAATAAATCACATTTTTGTTATATAGTTTCTTCATTAAACCTGTACCTGTAACAGATTTGTTTCTTTTTCTTGGTTCTGGAGCACTTATATCCAAAGTGGATGACACAAACCTTCGTTTTACAGGTTTTCTTGGCATTATCGGCATTGGTTGTCTTCTCGTTGTTGGTATTAACTTGGATACAAATACTCTATATTTTAAAGACCTAGATCTAAAAACTGGTTGGTCAGCTAAATATTTTCTCCTGTATGCATTGGTGTGTTCCAAAATCTGTTTATATGCTTCCATGTCTTCTTCTTTAACTAACAATTCTAAAGGCTTTTTTTTCAAATAATAATTCAAATAATCCTCTTGTGCCCTTATATCTTTGATTACCAACAATAATATTATCACCTTCATCAATGTTTACCGGGCTATTACCAACCATTAAACCTTCTTCTGTTAATTTTACTCCATAACTATGGTAGTTTTTATTAGGATTTATTCCAGCTAACATTTTTATCATGTATTTCCTTCCTAAAGGTCCTTTGTTATGAATGTTTTCACCCAACAAGCTTATGTTTGACGGACCTTCCCTTGCTTCTTCTTCTTTTTCCTCTTCACTAGCAGTTGATACATCTTCATGTCCTCTTTTAGCTTTTACTTCATATAATTCTCTTATACCACTATAGTCTGGTGATTCTAGCTCTCTTTCAGGTTCTCCACCGGTAAAACCACTATATGTAGAGGATTCCAGGTCTTCATCACTAAAATCTTCTGATTTTACATTTTCTCTTTCAAACTTTGTAATAGGTGCAATTGCATCTCCTTCCAAAACGGGTTTAGCAAATTTTTTGTTTAATTGTTTCAAGGGTTCAGTAATAGGTTTAAAAGTAGATTCAAGGAATTTCTCCCTCTCGCTAATACCTAGTTTCAATGCTCTGTTTTTAGCCCGAATAGAATCACTAAGTGATTTTATTTCTTTTACTAATTTTTCTTGGTTAACCATGTTTGTAGCAAAACGTGTTGTACAACAATGAATGTTTTATACCACGTTCAATGTATTAATATAAATTTATCAAATCCTATCCTGTATCGACCATTGTTTAGCGGTTGTTCCTTCATAATTGTTAGGAACCCATACTTTTCAGCCCAAGCCTTTCCACATAACTCTTTAAATCGTTCAAATGTCATATCCGCATTTACATGATCAAAATATATATGTTTTAGGTTGGTTTCGTCCTGTTTAACTACAATTAACATGTTTGCATTGTCTCTAATGAGTTTTTTTGGTATTTTGCTGTAAGTTTGACCAATATAAATGCTATCTATGTTGTTATGTCGACCCATAGCGAAGTAATTCCTTATTGTGTTTTGGTTTTCACAAGATACATCGTCAAATATGAACACAGAGAATGGTTTAGCTTCTTGTGGTTGCATAACACTCTCGCTTGCATTAAATTTTAAGTATTTAACTTCAGGCACATTATTCAGTATTTTTTCCAATAATTGATACTTTGGTTGTTGTAGTGATTTTGAAAATACATATAAATTATTAAAACGTAATCCTTTAGGGTTTGTAATCAAATTGAATACTACATTAGTTTTTCCACAGTTGGAAGGTCCGGTAACCAGACAGCGCACGGTGTTTGGTAACAAATTGCCATGTTTCCCACTATTGAATTCTGAATTACCCACTGTGAGTTCATCTATATTATTAATAGTAAAACTCTCCTTTTGTGGTATTATCTCCATCCTTCATCCTTTGTAATGGTTCAACCTAAAATGATTCTCTATCGTTATATCAAATCCTTTTTAGGTATCCAAGAATCTTCAGTCTTATTAAATCCTAACCATCGTACTTTAACCTTATCTTTTTTCCGTTGCAACACCTTTTCAACTAAATATACATCGCCTACTGTTGATTTTAACATTTCATGTCCATAAAACCCTCCCTCAAGCAATTGTCCTTTATTATCTTTTAAAATATATGTCTCAGGTACTGTAGGTTGTACTTTGAATACAGTAAAAACCTCATTGGTCCAATTTGGCAGATATCTTTTACTGAATACACCTTTATATTTACTTATTCGCACTTTATCACCCACATTAAATTTTTTAGGCTTTAGTTTTTCAACTCTTGGTTTAGTATTCATTTTTATACGTTGTAATACCAGTTTTTCGTTTTTGCTAGTCACCTGGTTTGGTTTCATCCCAATAGTTCTATGAAACTTTTTATTGTAATCGTTTATAAGTTTCGGTAACATATCAATCCATATGTGCGATCCTCTGTTGGAAAACATTTTATACATTGCACTTTTTAAAGTTCTGTTGAATCTTTCAATTATTGAGGCTTTTACCTCTGAATTGGTTGAATAATGGTTTATATTGTGTTTTTTCATTAAATTTGCAAATTCCTTATTAAAATATTCTTTTCCATCATCTGTTTGTAAATGTTTAATAGTATGTTTGTCTCTTTGTATAGCTGTTTCCATTGCTTTTGTAACACTTTTGCCACTTTTATCTTTTAGTGGTAAGGCATCTGCCATTTTTGAAAAACAGTTAATAACAGTCAATATGTATTTATATCCTTTATTTTGTTTGCTATAAGGAATCATTTCGATTAAATCTGCTTGATATAAATCATTAATTCCTTTTATCACCGTATTTCTTCGTGGAAACTTTCTTCTTGCAGGTTTATGAAGTTCGTTGACAATTTGTTGCTTCAAGTCCTTCATATTGTAGGTTTCAATGTTTGTTGTGTCACATGTATAATCACAATGAATGTTGTTTTAAATATTCACATCATTTATATAGGTCAAGGTCATCCAAACTTGTGTAAAAAAATGGGGAACACGGCGTTGGACTTGCCGTGTTCCCCATTTTTTTACGGAAGGAGAAAGGAATAAGGTCGAAGTTGTAGAAGGACGAAGAATAGGTTACTAGTTCATAGGGTTTAGGGAGTAATGGCCGAAAGGAAGAGTGTGGATTTTGTCGGGCATAATGTGTCTTTTATCATCCCGAGCTGACAGTGCTTTTTTAATTTCGGTAACACTGTAGACTTGATGTTTGAAGCTTCGGATATTGTTAAATGTTGCTGAGATGGTAGTATCTTCAAATAAACAAGTCTTGTAGTGGTCAAATGTCACATGTTTTTTCAAATAAGATGTCTTCACTCCTTTTGCTTTCTTGACTGTCGGTGTGTTGTTCTCGTTGTACATCTTAAATGAATACAATTTTGCCATCAGTGCCACTAGTTCTTCTAAAGGCATTCCATTTGCTTCATCTTTAAATTTTCCAATTACTTTTTTATATTTTTCATTATAATTTGGATGGTTCTTCGGATAGTCAGAAAAGTCGAAATCTTCTTTGTATGGAAAAGTCCTTAGGTCTTCATACATGTCCAAAGTCTTTATCCAGTAGATAAATGCGTCAGTATCCATGTATGCGACTCCAATGTTTTCCCTTCCGTAGTGTTTAACCATTTTGTTATAATGGAAATCATACATCAGGGTTTTACTTATGTCCAAAATCGACATACCGATGTATAACGGACGATCCATGACTATTGTTGTTTTCTTCATACTTACAGCAACTAGATTTTCGTTTATAATCATGGATGTTCCGAAATTTGGTTTTTGCACCAACTTTTCCAATTTCCTAGGATCACTCACTAATTTTACATTTTTGTGTTTTCTTTTGTTCTCCAAGGTCTTTCCAAAGATGGCGTTGTTCATTAATTTGTAGAAGTCCTTTTCAAATGCTGTTGTCGCTGCAGCTCTTCTTGTAGTGTTGGAATCAATATATGGTTTCAACCAACAAGACTGGGTGAATTCAATTGCTCTATGAATTCTCACTATACGTAGACCAAATTCAATAGCCTGTTGAACTACCCAGTAGTGAGCCACATACCGATCTTTATTCTCCAAGGTCATCATCAATTTTGGCCATCTTCCTGTCGGTGAAACTTCAGTCTTGGCTAGGAGAGGCAAGTCGTAGTGGTGGTCATGAAGGTGCTCCGGATATTCGAAATCACAGTCCAAAATATAGCCTTTTGGACCATTCTTTGGAATCTGTGAGATGTCACCGATGGTGGCCGGGTCGATCCATTTGAAGTCAGCATAGGGAAGCGGATTTGACATTGCCCAACCATAAAGGTTGTTTGCGTCAAAGTAGCCAAGGTAGACCGATGGTTGTTGCTCGTCGAAGCCGGGGATGTACTTGTTGTTGGCTTTAACATGACGTGTTACAGCTTGTGTTAAACCGCCCCGTACACCAGATTCCATCATGAGCACCATATCAATATCCGTTAGAAGTTCCAGTCGACAGTTGGTTGACTTTAGCATAGCTTGCCATGCTAATCCTGGAGATGTGTACGAGTGTAAAGGGTCCAGTCCATAGGCGGAGAAGCAGGTGTTTCGAAATTCTTCCATCACATCGCACAGCAGAGTTACGTCCAGTTTTATATAAAAGTCAGAATATTCCCCTAAGGTTTGAATGTTGAGCTGGTTCCAAACATTACAAGCATGATTGTAGTCTTCAACGGTGATTGCACTTTCATTTAACTTGCTATTGAAGGCTTCAATCGGTGGCAGACTGGTTTCTTCAAATTTTTCTGCAGAAGTTATGTAATCAAAGGGGAACACTCCTTTACGCATTACTAAGTCCAATTTATCTTCAGGTACAATTTTGCTGGTTTCTTTTAGGTCTTCTCTTCTTAGGTTCTCAGACAATCTGCTCAGACTAGATGCCATAAATCTATAAGAGTCTACGAAGCGAAGTTTAATTTTACCTACTGTTTTTGAGAAACTGATGTACTTTTCCAATGTTGTAGCAAGAACATCAATTTTACCATTATCTCTTCCTAACTCTGGAATAATGAAGTGGGAGTCGTAGCCGCTAAGATTGTGTAACACTACAGGGATAAAGTTTGGCAGTTTGTAATTTATATTGCATGAATTACAAGCAGGTCCTCTGTATAACCCTGTGAGGTGATCATGATCTCTTACTTTTGGATTTTCTTCACTGAAGCTCTTCTTACATAGATAACATCTTGTTGCTGAAATGTATTCTTCTTGTTGATTTTGGTTCAAAGGTTCCATGGGTAAAACATTACCGTATAAGCGTTCCGCCTTTTCAGCAATGTCATACAACTGGTCTACAAAATACTTAGCAGCTTCTTCCCCACGGTAGAGTATCGGAGTGGATGTTAAGCCATAGTCTTGCAATTGTTCTTCAGGTAAAGTAGATTTCACCAATAAGCAAAAACTGTTAGGTTGATGCAATTGATATTTGGTTCTTCTAGTTACTTCACCATCCGGAAGTTCCTGCGGCACTAACGTGGATTCAAAGTCAGCATAGATAACTAGTGGAATCCGGTATTGGTGAACTGTTTTATTGAACTGGACAAATGCTCTAGATGGTGGTGGCAGACTAATCTTCACTTCATAGTTGTCATTACAAAGCCGCTGGTGTTCCGACAACCACTCCGATCCTCCACGTCTCAACTCTTTATATGTGAAACAGAAACATCTTTTACACACTGTTAACCTACGTTTCTGTTTTGATAATTGATTTTTAACCAAGGCTGCAAAGTCCTTTATCCACACATAATGTGAAATTTCACCCTTAGTTATCAATAACAGATCCGTGTAGTTTCTTTCCTCAACTTTTGATACTCTCAGAGGATAAACACTATTGGAATCATCTAAACCAAACACGTTTACAGAAACACCTGGGTTTTGTTTCTCAAAATTACCAATACTTTTAACACTAACAGGGTATGACAAACCTCGAAAGTTGTAGCGGTGTTGGACATTTTGATACGCTCTGCTAACTCTACATGGATTTTCTTGCACATATTTTGTTAGCATAGCATATTTAAAGCATTCATTGTCCTCATTTTGCACATTGATACAATATTTGGTAGCTTGTATCTTCTTTGGCAAAGGTATATAACTACTACCCCTTATACCATATCCGTGCTTGTGAACCCTTACATCCATACCTTCAATCGATGACAGACTCCAGCCGGATCCTCTTCCTTCATGTTCTTGCAGTTTAACTAGCAGTTCATCCAAACATTCTTCAATAATTTCATTGATATCAGATTCAGTTGTAAGGGTTCGGTTTTTGGTAATGAATGCTCTTAATGCCGTTTCACTATCAGTATTGGTAAACTTTGATTCTAACACCAGTCCAAATTTAATGAAGTTCAATCTCTGTAATTCTTCTTTTAGCGTTTTTCCAACAAGTACTCTGGCCTGGGTTATAAAATTATCCAATTCCAATTGCACATTATCAATTTTAAAATGTGTTACAACTCGTCCTGGTAAGGCCGTGGTGCGCAGTTGTCTCACATCTTCCAGTTCTTCTTCCGTGTCCTCTTCTTCCGTGTCCTCTTCTAGCATATCCTCTTCTTCAATAGGTCTTCTAGTAGTGGATGGTCCAGCACCAGCAAATTGGATCACACTAGGTCTTCTTCTTTGCATTTGCTGTAGATAGCTGTCGTAGTAGTCCATCTGCTTCTGATGCTCTTCCAAAAACCGGTCAATTGAGTCTAAGTCTATTTCATCGATGATAATATCTTCTTTTCCATCTTCTTCTTCATGTAATTCTCTGTGTAGGGTGAAAAGATCTTCGTCTTCAAAAATTTCCCCACAAATGTCGCAAAGAGCCATTTCAAACAGTTTGGCTTTGAATGCACACTCTGTGAATGTCCACGCAATAATGGGCAGCGCGCTCAACTGGGTCCCTTTATACCCGAGGTTGAAGGGTGGGGGAAAGTGACGTCATATACATCCGGTTTATCAATCATGTAGTAGATTTGGCTTTTAAACACCCATTTCCAATACATTCTTCAACAGGCTTGAGAAACCGATGATGTTTGATCTAAATCCACCATTTTGTACGAGTTTTTCAAAGACGTCTGTTCCAACAAGTTTATATAGGTCAAGGTCATTTGGAATTATTATTTTGAGCGGGGGATAGAGCACTAAGCAGCATCAATTACTACAAAGTGCTCTATCCCCCGCTCACATTGTTTTTTTTTTTACTTTTTGTTTAAAACTTCTTATAAAGGTGAAACATCACCATCAGAGTCGGAATCATCCTCATCACGGAATAGGCAGCGATGACAATACATAATTCTTCTGGCAACTAACATTCTATCCATTGGACGATGAGGAGTGTCTTGTTCTTCTTCTTCTTCAATTTCCAATTGGAATTCCATTTCCGACTCAGATGATGACTCTAATGTTTCGTAGGCGTGCAAGTCCACTTCATTGTCCGTTGAACCAGCTTCGTCAGAGTCCGTTTCAATATCCATTATTTCTTCCTCCTCCTCTTCTTGATCAACCGCAGGTAGTTGGTCCTCTACTTCTATAATTTCTAGAGGTATTACCTCCAGAATAGAGACAATTCTGTTGCGATGGAACACGGTGTTGTCAAGTGGAGCCATGGTATGGAAGTGTTGTATCCATCCAATTTGCTTACCCTTTTTATACCCCCACCAACTATGCATTTATGTGGGTCAAGGTCATGTAAAGATACCCTTTGAGCGGGGGATAGACCACTAAGCAGCATGCTAGTCCATTGCCGCAAAGTGATCTATCCCCCGCTCTGTTCTACAAAACCTCAATCAAGTCCAAGTTCAAGTCCTAGTTCAACACATTTTATTCCAATTAAAAAATGCAATTTAAAAATTTCAATTTCACAAGGCGTACAATTCTGATGTATCAAATATTCCAGTTCCTAAAACATTAGGTTCAGTTCATCCAAATTATGCACTCCTAACCTCATAAACTTGGTGGGGAGAATTACATTAATATGATAGTTATTTCTACCGTTACACTTGCTCCATTCTCAAAAAGATATAAATAATATAGTCCTGGATACTGTGCTTTTTCACGTCCTGCATGTTCCTTAATAAAGTTGAAAGCCAATCTTTTTGAATATTCATTATGAAACACTTCTCTTACACAAACAAGAATTTTTTCTTCCAGAAATTTCACTTGAATTGATGATAGTTTGCTTACATCATCCTTGTCTATCAGGGGTAGCTTGTACGTGAAAGTATTTGGTATTGGCGGTAGTTTTAGCGTTCTATCAAGTAAACAACAGAATATTTTATACAATTTCAGCGCTGGAAGTAGGGCAGCCTCTTCCGATGTTGGTGGCACTGTCGACGGCAATGGTGACAGGCTGGGCATTGAGGCAGGCGGCGGCGGTGGCATCTTCAGGCTGCTCAGGAATTCTGCGGTTATCAAATATTGGAGTATAGGAGCAGGGGGCGTGTCGGTCGAGGTGGTTTTGGAAGCTGGTGGATAGTTCTTGAGCTTCGGAGGCATTTTGAAAATGGAGAAGTGAAATAAATGTAAACGGCGAGAATGGGAATGTAGTGTTGAAGGCGGGGAGAACCAGTCCGTACGATAGCTGGATGTGGAATGAGAAGTGCATGCAACCTGGCCGCCTTATATCCCCCACCAGCCAAGGGCGACCCTCACGGAACAGACTGAAGCAAATGAACAGCTCATACAAGCTTAGTAAAGCGTCAGAGTGGGGGTATCACGTAATACACACCTTAATTGCATGGTTAGCACTTTACTTAAAGTGTAGTTTATATATGTCAAGGTCATTCAACTTTGAAAAAATTTTTACCTCCAAACACTTGTGGCAAGCCGCAAGTGTTTGGAGGTTTTTGTTAAGAATTAAGACTGATATATGTCAAGGTCATTCAAACTTTGAAAAATTTTTACCTCCAAACACTTGTAGCAAGCTACAAGTGTTTGGAGGTAAGTTTTTATTTGTTAAAGATTTTTGTAACTTAGTCTTCACCCTCAAGGACACGGTTTGAGATTGTCCCAGTGACTTTACATCACCGCCAGGTTAAAGTATTATACAAGTCAAGTGTTTTTCTTTTTTTTATTACTTGACTTGTATAATACCCCTCTCCCTTACTTTAAGAGGGTTAAGACTAAATTTGGAAAAATAATTTGGAAAAAGACTTTTAAATATTGTCCAACACAACCTAACAATTTTGATTTTTTTTTTTTTTTTTTTTTAGTGGGCCCATGTCCTAGTCCATTTCCCACACGGTTTGGCATCCTTCCCTTCGTATTAGATAGGCTTTAGGGATGAAAAATTCTCTTTGTACCATCCGAGGTGGTACTTGCATTGTACAAAGGTGGCCTTCACCTTTTACAACGATTTCTACTTTCTTATTACCTGCTCCATAGGTTTGACCAATAAAATAATATTTTTCATCAACCTTTAGCCTTCTAATATCACGCGGTTGCGGGCCGTGGGGATGTCTGAACTTGAACGTTTTAGGCCTAATATAAAGAGTGTAGGGTTTGAATTGCCGAAATTTGACTGTTTTATTGAGGTGACTTTGGCAGCGATCTCCTCCTGAACAAGCAAGTTTCTGGCAACACAGAACCCCAAACACACTTGAAAACCAAGCGTAATCGCATTTCTTACCCTTGCCAGCAGGGACCTCAACGCGCTTACGTTTTGTGTTGGACACTTTACCTTAATGTTTTGGAGCTTGTCCGGTTTAGGCTGGCTAGAAGGAATAGGAGTAGAACGCTTTACGCGGTGAAGAGGAAGGGAGCAAACAATTTTGGGTGGGGTGGGGGAACGTGTTAGGTCGATGGTTGGAAGTTCGGGGGAAATGGTGGGAAGTGATGTAAATTTTGTTGTTATGTTGATGGTTGGATAGGGGGCGTCAGGGGAAAAGATGGATCTACGGGGTGGTTTAACAGGTGTGGATGGGATAGGGGATAGAGGGAGAGGACATTGGGATTTGGTGTATGAAAGGATTTTGTGTGTACGGGAGTATGGAGTGTACTTCGGCCTTGCAGTCTTCCTCTTCTTCTTCTCATCGTCCTCCTCCGTCTGGAATATGGCGGCATCCGAGTTGGAGTCCGAGGAAAGGGAGACAGCTGGAGAGCAAATCAATCCTCGGCTGGTCCCAGCGGCAGTTGTAATGGTTAGCGCTGGCATCGATGGCAGAAGGCTGGTCACAGTCGTGATTACAGCCAGCGCTTGCCGCAGGACCGAGTACTGCGTCGTAGTGGTCCCAGACGAAGAAGGCGGAGTAGACTGGTTGGCCGAAGAAGCAGCAGCAGAAGCAGGAGGATAGTTTTTCAATTTAAGAGGCATTTTTTAAGATGTAGAGTAAAGAATTCAAATAGAAATTAAGTAAATAATACTATTTGGTGAGAGCAACAGTTGGTGTGAGCGGTGTGAGTGCTGAAGCTCGAGTGAGAGGTGCGTGCAACCCGGCCGCCTTATATCCCCACCGACCACGGGTGAGCCCCACCCAAGGGTATAGGGTAGGGGTAGGGGTGGGGGCGGGGGTGTAGGGGTGGAATTGTAGGGGGGGCGGAGGTGTATGGGGCGGAGGTGTATGGGGTGGAGGTGTAGGGGGTGGAGGTGTAGGGGGTGGAGGTGTAGGGGTGGAGGTGGCGAAGGGGGGGGGCGGGGGCGGGGGCGGGGGCGGGGCGGGGGCGGAGGTGCAGTGTCAGTCTTTACTATATTTAGGTCAAGGTCACGTAAAAACTTTAAAAAAAATAAAGCCCCACCTGGGGCATTTAGGTTGCCATCGCTGTAGTCTCCGAAGAGACCCAACTATGGACAACTACAGACTTGTGTGTTAGTAATGCCTACCCATTAAAGTTTAAAAGACAAAGTACTTTAATATATTTACTGTGTTAATAAAAACCTTACTGTTAAAGATTTTGAAAACTTTCATATATTTAGGTCAAGGTCACAGAAAACTTTAAAAAAAATTAAGCCCCACACCCCCTATGGGGGTGTGGGGCACTTGGGTTGTCATCGCTGTAGCCTCCGAAGAGACCCAACTATGACAACAGGCAACATCCAATGTCGTCTAACCTTCCCCACGCGAGACTTGTAAACATTTACTGCATTGTCTTTTCAATAGCTAACAAAGATTCATTTACATAATTTTGTGTTTCCAGGAGGAAACAAACTGAGGACACCCTAATGGCTTACGTCCTTGGTCCGAGTGCAGAGGCCGCCACAACCTTTTGCTTGCCAGCGTACAAACGGACATACTCCCAAACCCCAGCCGCAACCTTTTGCATGCCTGAGAGGAGCCTAACAATAATTCAAAGTGGCTTTACACGGGGGCCTACTCCGGTAACCCTATTTTTAATTTTTTTAATTTAGCTATGCAGTAAATTTTTACAACTCCTTTGTGGGTCAAGGCCACACGAACATTAAAAAATTTCGGGCGGAGGTCCACCCCGAGGGCGGAGGTCCATACCGAGGGGGGGGGGAGTGGGGGGGTCCGCCCCCCAAAAAACGGAGACGGGGGCGGAGGGGGGGGCGGAGGGGGAGGGTCCGCCCCCCAAAAAACGGAGACGGGGGCGGAGGGGGGGGCGGAGGGGGGGGGGTCCGCCCCCCAAAAAACGGAGACGGGGGCGGAGGGGGGGGGCCGCCCCTCAGGGGTGGTTCAAGGTCACCGACTACACTTTTACTCTAAGTCTGGTTCAAGGTCACCCACTACACTTCTACTCTAAGTGTTCGCAATACCCCCACCCTAATCGAGTCCCTAAGCTACGTGACGGCGCTCAGCCAGTATGTCTCAGGCTTGCATGCGGTAAGCATCGCTGCTCTTCGACTCTGTTCATGTAAGTGTTTTACAAGTTTTTGCCTCAAGGTCATTACACTTTAACTCTGGACTAACATGGCTTGGGTTTTCTCTGATTTTACTCAAGGTCACTACACTTTAACTCTGGGATGATATCGACTTGTAGTATTTCAGTGTTTTGACTCAAGGTCATCACACTTTAACTCTAGCACGTCGGTTATCGTATCAGAGGTGCTCAATAACCTAACTTGTAATGTTTAGGGTGGCGTTTGCACGCCACGTGGTATCGCCATGAGTGTCCAGTCCAAATTTTAAGTTAGATTAATTTTACTGTTATCTTTTCCATTTCCAATTCGTTTTGCCAAAGAATAAGGTGTCGCTTTATAAAGTGGTATTTCTCTAAAGTTATAGGGGATTGCAGGGATACAATTAGTTTATTTAGGAGACTCTTCATCTTGGAGTTTAACACAATTTCCACTTTGACTTTGCTTCCTCGGCTCTCACAGCCTAAGCTGTACAGAAATGTTTCTTCTAGTGCCAACTCGGGCCAAGAGAACAGTGTGTTGACTGTAGGACAGCTTATGGTCAAGTGATGTGTTACTCCAGCGTACAACCTCACCTTCCCCCACCACTATGACCTTCCCCCACTCCTGCTGTTTCCCCCACCTCTTTTTTCTTGACTCATGCGCTACAAGCAGTCTCTCAGTATTGTGCGGACTTTTGTGAGGGGAAGCCATGTCGCGGGACGCTTTAGGTAAGAAACTTAGCCGTGTTAAGACTTTATTAGTTGCTCACTGTCCACCACTCAAAGTCAAAAGGGTTTCGACTTTAGCTAAGTGGCGCAAACTGTTGCGCGGACACCCTAAGTTTTATACCAAACAGACTAATGTAAGTTTTACTGATAAAGATTTGTTTAGAATATTGGATGAAATGACTTTTCCTTGCAAAATTCAGTTAGTTACTCCCATTCCTGACAGTTTAGAGTCTTAGTCTCTCAAGCCGATATACCTAGAGTACGCGGAGCCTGACAGTCAGTCGCTCGGTGACCGTCGTGGGGTGCGCATCGGTGTCGGCGCTCTGTAGTTGTTAAGTGTTCAAGGTCACAGTAATATGAAATTGCGGATGTTGTGCTTGTTCAATGGCCTCTGAGGACTAGTGGATGACGGTTTAAGCAAGGTCATGTCGCAAACTCGAGTTTGACTTGGCACTTTTGCTGTTTCTCATCGCAAATTCGCTCCAAGTCGTCAAGGTCACGTGGACTCTGACTGAAACTCGGAGCGTAGTGCGAGAAACGGCAAAAGTGCCAAAAAATTTTGAGTTTCGGCGTGACCTTGACCTTAACAGTGTCAGTGACGTCATTTTGATGATGTAATGGATGATGACGTCATCAGCATGTCATTTCTGTGACGTCATGGGTGTGACGTCACGGAAATGACGTCATCGATAGTGACGTCATCAATTACGTCATCGATGACGTCATTTTGATGACGTCATCGATTGCGTCATCATCGATGACGTCATCGATTACGTCATCGATGACGTCATCGGGGTCATTGACCTTGGCGATGACGTCATCACATTCCTCAGAGGTCATTGAACTGAGCCAGCAACCGCAAAAACACACTACTAAAGACTAGTATTAGGTACTATTAAAGATAGTGTTTCTCAACCGTTGGTACGCGTACCACTGGTGGTACGCAAGAGTATTTCAGGTGGTACGCAAGACACAAACAAAGAAATAAATTAAATCCACAAAAAATTTAAAAAGCGTTTTCGATTAACGTGACGCCGACGACTGCATGTTTGGCTTCTCAGTTCTCGGTACAACGCATTTCTACATAATTTGAGAGATTCAAATAGATAGCAGCACCTTTTCTAGCTAATTTCTTATTATTTTAGGACTCCCGTTTTTTTAGCACTCCAATTAATGAATAACGATTTTGTGTCCAGTATTCGTCTAAACTTGAATTATTTTAAGTTCAAAATTACCTTGTAGCCTACTATTTTAAGTTACGAGACGCATATTGATAATGAGGGATAATTTATTTGGTCATACCCGCATAGAATTTTAATTTTACCACTTGGTCACCCTGGACCACTTATAGTGTCTTTGTTCGGTAAAGCCCATTGAGCGATCTGTCAAAATAGTTTGTGCTGTCTTGACATATGTTTACGCATGTGTATAATTAGCCCTGATTAGTCGGTATGGTGTGGCAAAGGTGTGACAGATCCTTTTAACACCTCCACAGGCCTCAGGCAGGGGTGTATAGCGAGTCCAACCAATTTTGCTTTGTTTGTTAATGATCTACCTGAGGTGCTGCAAGGAGGTTGTAATTTTGGGGGGAAACGTGTAAATATTCTTCTGTATGCCGACGACATTGTCCTCCTGACACCTACGGCAGCCGGTCTTCAACACATGATCAACAGGCTAGAAGTATATTGTGATACTTGGAACCTCCAAGTTAATTTATCCAAGTCAAAAATTATGGTATTTAGGAGAGGTGGCAGGCTTGGTTCAGATAATAATTGGTGGTATAAAGGAGCAAAAATAGAGGTAGTAAATAAATATAAATATTTGGGTGTGACCTTTACCAGTACATTGTCGTGGGAGCCTCATTTCAAAGATAAAGCTGCTGCATCGAAAATGACTATTCATTCTGTATGGAGTAATTTGATTGATAATAATATAGTTCCAGTATCCTAAAAAGTGGCATAATTCAATAGTGAAAGCCTTGTTGTGTTATGGAGCGCAAGTTTGGGGGTTTATAAATAGCAAAACTATCGAGTCTGCTCAAAACTTCTTTGTCAAGAAAATGTTTAAATTGCCAAAAAACACACCGGACTACGTTTTATATTTGGAATGCCAGTTTGAAAAGGTTTATTTTTACACTCTGGGTTTATACATGAATTATTTAATTAGGCCTAAGGCGCTGTCTTTGGCAGATGATAGACTCCCTTGCATTTTGGCAAAACAAATTATCCTCAAAAAAACTTTTTGGTGCAAAGATTTAATAAAGCTGAGCGAGCATAGGGGTTCTCTTTTAAACTTTGATGTTAATAATTTGGCCAGTCTCAATTCACAACTGATTAGGCTTTTGGAGGGGGAGAGGGACGCGTGGCGACGTGAGTGCGAGGGCAAGGCGCTCACCAGCCGTTATCACCAGCAGTATCTGGACATTGACCTCCACCTCGGCGATCGATCTTTCCTCAAAGACAACTTTGACATTCGTTCTATTTCATGGATAATTAAGGCTCGAGCTGAGTTAGTAAATCTTAATTACAAGCCGTGGATGGGGAACTACAATATGAATTGTTCTTTATGTAATCTTGGGGAAATTGAGACAGTGTATCATTTCGTTGCCGAATGTCCAATTTTTAGAAATATTAGATCTTTCTGGTTTAAAAAACAATTTTTAACTAAAAACGAATTTTTACAATATTTAAATGGGAAGGACTGGCGGGCACTAGTAAACTATTTAAAAGAGGCATGGGCAGAAAGATGGAATTTAGTTGTGGAATTCAATTATTAAAAGTAATAAAATTGATATATTTTACTGTGATATCGATCTGTGTAGTTATATGAAATAAAAGTGTATTTTTCCTTTAGGGTATAATCAATGTCATTAATTCGAGATAAGTTTATTTAAGTTAGATTAAAACTAAAGGTTATGTGTTTATATCCGTTCGCTAGTTTTATTGAAAAGAAATCATTTTATTTAAGTAATTGAACATTTTTTGTCAGTATGGTTTTTTCTGTCTAAATTGGTTCTCATGTAGGGGTCCTCACACCACATTATATTTTATATTTTTTGTGTTTTCTTTATAAGTAGTGCATAGTGTAATTATACAGTGAGTTTTTTGCCAACCATAACAGACGGTCTAGAACCATTGTTTTATGTGCATGTTCTACTGTAATTGTTGTAAATACTAACTGGGTCAATAAAGCACTTTTTTATTTGATTGATTGATTGATTGAATTAGCCCTGATTATTTATTAATCCTGACATTGAGTCCATCCTGGGCAAGATACAACAGCAAGTTTCCCATTAACAACTTTTTTGTTGTCAATATTTATTAGTTTGGTCATTTTGCATTTTAATTGTTTTACTTTTTTAAAGAGTAAATTTATTTTTGCGTTTTCAGTGTGTAGCTGAAAAATTTGTTTTAATTTTATTGTAGGCCTAAAAACCTGCAGCTATTAGTTTTTGATTTGAAACATGAAAACTTAGTTTAGTTATATTATTATATTAATTCATAATCATTCAAATTCAAATTCAAATTCAAAACATTCTTTATTTTTACATGTATAAAGTATACATAAATAGCGTCACATAATTCTTACATATTATACATAACAAACTAAAACTAAACAAAATTAAGAAATCCACATAAATTTTTCACAAATTACACAAAAAGAAAAATACCCTGTTTCCAATAACTTTAAATACAACAATTAAGTATTCTTCCCCCAAAATTCTTCTAATGAATACAATGATAAACTTGTAAGATAAGTTTCAAGTTTATTTCTGAAAGTTTTAATATTTTGTTCTTCTAAGATAAATTTTGGTAGAGAAAATAAAAATTTTGTACCTATGAAACTAGTTTTCTTCTCATAAAATTTCAGGTTATGTTGTTCCACATATCTATTATGTCTAGTATTGTACCTATGGTTATTTTGACTAGTAGTTGAATGATTTGTTTTTACAAACATAACTGTCTAAAAAATGTATAACGCATAAACTGTTAAGATCCCTAAATCTGAAAAGTAATTTTTAACTGATTGTCTTGATTTTAAATTAAATATTATACGAATTGCTTTTTTTGTTGTAAAAGAATCCTATTTAAATTTTTTTTCGATGTAGCTCCATAAATAACAATACCGTATAACATATGAGAATTTACTAATGAAAAATAAATTGATTTTAATGTTTCTTTATTACAAACTTTGGACATCTGACGCAATGCATAAAGACCAGAGGACATTTTTCTTACAACATGATCAACACGCTTATCCCAGCTTAAATGTTGGTCTATTATTAATCCTAGGAATTTAGTAAAATCAACTTGATCAATGTTTGAACTATTTATGGATATGTTAGGCTGTCATTTTGATCTATTTTGTTTTGTGGAAAACGACATGAAATTTGACTTGCTGGTATTCAATAAAAGGTTATTTTTATCTAAGAAATCTTTAACGGATAAAAGACTGATAAATGAAGTAAGTTTAATATCTTCCTGAGTATCTCCTTTAACAGTAATATTAGTATCATCGGCATATAAGCAAATAGAGCCATTTCCCTTTGGTATTACATCAGGCAGGCCGGTTAAGTAGCAGATGAATAAAATTGGTCCTAGGATTGAACCCTGAGGTACACCGTGTTTTATTATCTGAAAGTCAGAGTGATAAGTTTCAGTGTATTTGTATTTACTATTTTTTAAACTAATCGTACTATGGAGTTCAACACATTGCATCCTATTTTTAAGGTAGGAATTGAACCAATTAAGCTCTTTGCCCTTGATATTTAAAGAAATGAGCTTTTCAAGTAATTTATCATGAGAAACACTGTCAAAAGTTTTTGTAAGATCGAGAAAAATTCCAAAAATGTTTTTGCTCCTATCAACACTGTCTATTATTGATTCAATAAAGTTTTAATTCTTGCTGTAATGGTAGATTTTCCTGGCCTGAAACCATGGTTCTTTGTCAAGTAATTTATTGTTTTCTAAAAAGTCTAAAAGTTGGTTATAAACTACTTTTTCTAATATTTTTGAAAAAACCGGCAACAATGATACAGGTCTGTAATTTGAAGGGTCATTTGAGTTTCTTTTTTTGAAAATGGGTACTACTTTACCAGTTTTTAATTTGTGGGGGAAAAACCTGAAATTAACGAGGAATTCACAATGTGTGTTAATGGTTTGAGAATAAAGTAGATACACTGTTTTACTACACTCATTGGAATTTCATCAATGCTAGTAGAAAATTTATTTTCAAAACCCATAACCAACCTATAAAGTTGTTCTTCATTAATTTCTATAAATTTGAAATTATCTGAAATTTTTATACAGTTTGGGTCTGACATGGTATTACAGACATTTTGATCAATATTTGGTAATATTAAATTATCAACTGCATTAACAAAGAAATCATTCAATATATTATCCACAAGGGTAGGGTTTGATATGACTTTAGTACCTACAAGAACATTTATGTTGTCAGATTTGTTTGGCAAATTGTTGAACTCAGATTTTATTAACCTCCAAGTAGATCTTGATTTGTTTCTTGAGTTAAAAATTTTTTCATCAAAAAAATCTTTTTTGTCTTTGCTACTTTGAACTTTGACGTGTTGTTTTAATTGTTTTATTTCTAATTTTAGGTTTTCAGATTTTGATTTTCTGTATAATTTTTCAAGCTCAACTATTTTTCTTTTTTGATTTGTAATGTCATCGGAAATCCAATAATTAAAGTTTGTTTTATTTTCTGTGACTGTTACTTTTGGAAAGCTAGTTTCAAAAGCATAAGAGGATATAGAGAAAAACACATCATATTTCATTTCCACCGTAGCCTGATATACCTCAATCCAACTTTCACAAGCTAAAGCCCTAAGGAATAAATCCATATTATTTGAAGAAAATTTTCTACAATTTTTTTAATGTACATACCCTGAAACATTGTTAATACCTAAAATTTCAAATAATTGACCATCATGGTCTGATATGTGAGTAATTAAGCCTGATACTTTAATAATTTTACCTATTGGGTTACAGATAAAATTGTCAATAGCAGTTTGAGATTCTGAAGTAACTCTAGTTGGGAAATCTATTTTGTATTCCAAATTATAAGACCTTAAAATATTAACAAATGAGTAATAAACTTTATCTTTCCTTAATACATCAATATTAAAATCACCGCCAATTACTATGTTTTTGAATTTATTGTACAGTACTTCACATAGTATATCAAATTTTTCTAAAAAGGGATTCAATAAAGTGTTTTTGAGGAGATCTATAAATGCATACAAAAATAAAGGAAAACTTATCAAGAGTAATTTCAGAAAGGCAGCATTCAAATATTTTTTCTGTTAAAAGTTGCTGTAGTGAAGGAATTATTACTGGTCTACTTTTGATATTTTCATTAACTAAAATTAAAGTTCCACCACCTCCTGGCTTAGATCTTGTATAATGTGAACAAGTCTTGTAATTTTGAATATTAAAATAGATTATTTCTTCTTTAGACATTTTGTGTTCTGATAAAGCAATGATATGTGGTTGTATTTCATCTAAATGAATTTTTAATATATTTGTACGAGATGACAAATGTTGGACATTTTGATGAAATATTTTTAATGACTGAAATTTTTTGTGATTAAAACAGTTTTTGTTTATTGAAGAGGTTATATTCAGTACTGATTGATCATGGCGATAGTGAGCCGTGACGTTTTGCCCACCATGTGTGATGTCACGCCTCATTTGTTATAGTGTTGTTTTTTTTCCTGGCCAGTGTTTTCTGTGTGCAGTATTCTGGAATATTCGGTGTTGTTTTTCTTCTTTTCACCAGCTGTGACGCAACGTCCTGAAAAGGATCATAGGTGCCGTTGGTGAACGTGACTGCAAGACGCACAATTTCGTCACTCTGGGTTTTCAAGAGTAATTATAGTAATTTTGACATTTCAACCAGTGATTTTTGTGCTATAATGCGGTAATTTAATCTGCCCAACGCAGCCTTTCGGGTGAGTCACGAGAATTTTCCATTTTAATTCAGAAATATGTTCGATGCATTTGGATTCGGTCGAACGACCACGTTGCAAAAATGACCAGTCTTCGGAAAAATACTGTTTTAGGCCAGAACCAGTGTTCTGTAAATTTTGTTTCATTGTTTCAAGCAAAGCAATCAATTTTGTTCTCCTTTTGAGACTGCATTTTGGGCCATCCACGCTTTTGCTCTTAGAGTTCAATTTTTGTTAGTGAGCTGAACACATGTTTTTCAAGTTCCTGTAATAATTAAGATGTTTCAGTGTTTGTTTTGCATTAAATATTGTTTGTTATTGCTCAGTGCTACCTTATATTGGCCACCCAGTGGTCTGATGGGGATATTGTAAGTTGTAGAGTCAAAATAGGCTCATAGCCTAAATGGTGATGCTGCCAAAGTTTTCCTTTTATAACTCATTTTCCTGTTTAGTTTACTAGGGTTTGTGGGTTCTCAAAGTGGCCTAAGGCCCTGAGCTAGGCCTATGTAAAGTTTTATCAATTTTGGTTCATAATTAATGGATTAGGCCTAGTTTTTACTGTTGGTAGCACACCAGTTTGGGGGTAAAGTGTCAGGTAATCTTAGGTCCACAATAAAGTAGCCTTGGAGTTAAGTTCTGGTTTATATTTTATTTTGAAGCCTCACTTTTGACCCAACTTTTAAAGGTAAAATTTTTAAATTCGGTCAGTAACTTTTTGAGATATGAGCCAAATAGAAGGGCAATGTCAGCCAAAACTGAAATTTTGTTGTGATGTTAAAAATGGATTTATTTTATGCTTTAAACCTGGTCAAATGTTTTCAACCTGTTCATTTTAGTTGTAGAATTAATATTAAGGAGTAGTTTAACTGTTTTTCATGTCTCAAGTATTTTGCTTTAGTCACACCCCCTGTTTTAGAGATTTTCTGAGTAGGCCTATAGCCTATCTCATTTCCTTTTTGCTGTAATTTCTCTAGTCAAAGTAAAACTGTCTGTCACATTTAAAATGTTTTTCTGTCACAATTTTCATGAAAATTTGTAAAATGGATTAAAACTGAAAAGTTAGCATTTTGTGGTTAGTAGTGGCAAATTGTCCAAACTGGAACAGTGGATATTTTTTGTGGCAATTCTACCTTTTGCACTGTTGACACTAATTGCCTACTGAATGTGTCTTAAATGGAAAAATATTGGCAAATTTTGGGGTTTACCAGGGTCCAGCTGGGGACTTGGTCCCACCGACAATGCCCTGCAGATGATGGTTCCGGCCTGGTCCGTCCGCCTGCCCACCTAGGGGACATACATGGCCTTGGTCCCCACTTGCCGAAGCTGCAGGCCGCTCTTCTTTCCAGTGCCATGACGCCATAAACGAACGACTGTGATATGCCACTCCACCAATGAACTGTGATATTTTGTTATTTATGTGTGACAGTATTTATTTATTTATTTGTAGTCTCTATGTTAGGTTAGTATCCCATTAGGAGCCCGCCCTGCGCCACAGGTCTCCGGGTGGAATTAATTTTTGTCAACCTCAAAATTCGGCACGCCAATTCTTTTGTGTATTTTGTGTTTGTAATTTGTTATGTTTATTTATTGAAATTTATTTGTTGTTATTTATTTATTTAATTTATCAATTCCAATTTTAAAGTTAAAGTTTCAGAAAGGGGGAATTTTTTAAATACTGTTGTTCTTGAATTTTGAATATCGATATTCTGGTTGGCCAACCTTGGTGACATTGACTTCTGGTAAAATCTTTTGTTATCAAATTTATCACTGTGGACCTTGGATGTTCCCGATTTTCCACTGTTTTTGCTGTTGTTAAATTTTTCTGTTAACTTTGGGTAAAATTAAATTGCTGGTTCCACAAGTTTGTTTTTTTTTGTTCTGAACTCCTGAGAGCGTTGGTGAGCCCCTCCCGTGGAGCGCCTTGGGCAAGCACGTTTCCAAAGGTCGGGTGCGCTTCCGCGGGGGTGCGGTTCAGATGGTAGCAGAGCGTGGTTGGTTCTGAAGTGTAGTCTCGGAGGAGTTGTGTTAGTTTGGTGTGTGTGAGTGTATGTATGTGTGTGTGCGTGGTTCTTCAATTTGGTGGAGTGTGTGTGTGGCGAGTGGGATAGCGTCTTCTGTTGGACCCCAGATTGGTTGCGTAGGAATTTTCGCCCAGACACCTTAGGAGGTTAAGGATTTTGTGCAATTGTGTTGTGTTGCTGTGTTCTTTGTGTGGCAGCTGGCTGAGGACACGATGTCGGGAATTGTCCCGGAACACCTGCGGAAGGGTGAGCTGATTTTTGAGGTTCTGTCACGTGGGGAGGCCCCTGCTCCAGATGTGAGAAGTCTGCGAAGTCAGGTCCGAGGCATTCTGGGACAGGCTCAAAGTTGGCCTGTTGGCCTCAAGTCGGAGGATGAGTTGGAAGTGTGTAGGGAGCGGGTGGAGGAGTTGAGTGGTGAGCTTGAGGGCTGGAGTGAGTTGCCCTCGGGCAGGTCAAAAGTCTCGCTCCTCACTCAGCTGCTCCACTGGCAAACCAGGTCGAGTCTGTTGGCCGGGGTCCCGGATCTTGAGCCGACGGATAAGACCTGGGTGGAGGGTAGGTGTGCGGAATTTGAACAAGTCATTGACCGCCTGCGGTCTGCTGGCGTTGTGAAGAGTGCCGTGGAAGCTCTCGAGCGCGCTGCGGCGGGGTCTGCTGGGGGGGAGACTGGTGTTGTGGGGGCTGGACCGGTCGGGGGGTCCGTGACCTCCGTTCCTCCTGCGGCTGCCCAGGAGGTGGTCCACGGGATGGATGGGGTGTTGCGGGTGCCTGCCCTGTTCCTCGCTCCCGCGGCGTCTGTCGCCACCCCGGTGGCTTCCGTTGCGGATGCGCCGCAAAAGGGTTTTTGCGGTGCCTTTGCGAAATTGCCTCATCCTCTCTCCTCCGCCTTGCAGGACCTTCGACCAGTTGACGGACTGGATGTGGAGGCACTGATCAAGTTCCTGGAAAAGGTTTTGAGAATTAAGGAACATCCTGGCATCTCCGATATCATGCTGTTGGAGCTTCTTGCTCCGCTTTGCAGGAAGCCGTTGAGTGACAGATTGGTAGACTGCCTCAAGCGCCAAACGAGCTTTGATTTCTTTCATGCTGATGTGTTGAGTTTCTTTGTCCCTTTCCAAGTCATGGAAAGACTGAAGGTTGAGAAAGTTTTCCGCCCGCAGGCACCCAACGAGTCCCTCAGCCAGTTTGCCAATGACATCCGCATGGTGGGGCGAGTGTTGCGGTTGGACCTTACCGAGACTCAGCTGGTGGACATCATTCTCGTGGGTCTCAATCCTGGGGAGAGATCCCGGCTGCTTTTCGCTCCAAGACCATCTTCCTTCGCGGACCTGGATAGATTGTCTATCCTCTCACGCACTGTCCAGGCCGCTGATTCTCAAAGGGCCCAGTCCCTGGGGCATCTTCCCCGGAGAGGACCCGGTGTCGCGGCGGCTTCTGTCGGGGTATCCCACGTGTCTCCCACCAATGAGCAGCAGAGGCGTGTTCCTACCTGTTGGGGATGCGGTGGTATTGGTCACGTCAGACGTGACTGTCAACAAGGAAGAAGGAATGCTAACCTTCCAAAAAACTTGTGAGGACCCGGGGGTTCTTGTCACGGGAGTCCTCGGGGAATAAAGTAAAAGATGATGTTAAAATTTTTTCTAAGACTTCAAGTGGAATGCTGCAAAAGGGGTTCAAAGAGGTAGTTAGATCTGATTTTGTTGAGAAGGAACCTCTGTTGCGGGGGATGCGTGGGGTTGCCTCGATGGGGGTCAAAGCGGCACGCTCAGTCTGCCCTCGCCTGAACATTTTAGCTGGAGACACGGTGCAGAAGGCCCTTGTGGATTCTGGAGCCGCCCGTTGTCTAATCTCCCTTGCGTTTTATGAAGAATTATTTTCTGGAGGTTTCATCAGGCAGACTGAGCCAAACTCTTCTATATGCTGGACTGCTTCTAAATCACCTCTTGTCATCAATTGCGAAGCTCAAATCAAAATAAAGATTGAGCATTTTTCCTGGGTGTGGAGCTTTCTTGTGGCTAAGGACCTTTGCTTTCCAATCATCCTGGGAGCGGATTTCATCAAACACACTGGCCTAATTTTGGATTTAGGTCGAGGTCAGTGTTACTTTCGGTTTTCCAGACGAGTGTCCATTCCTTTTGCTGATGAGGTCTTGAGTGCCGCTGCTGCTGTAGAGCCTGAGACAGAGAATGGTACCAAGACCGATCCTTTAGGGCATCTAGCTCCGACGGAGGCTGAGGCTATCAGGGATCTTTGCAAGCTTTTCCCTGAGGTGCTTACGCCAAGGTTGGGGGCTACCAATCTGCTGGAATATGAAATTCGTCTCACGGACACTCGTCCTGTACGTTCTCATCCGTACAAGTTAGCTCCACCCAAAATGGAATCTCTCAGAGGCATCATTGATGATCTGCTCAAAAATGGGGTCATCGAACCCTCCAATTCCAGCTATGCCAGTCCAGCATTTCTTGTCCCGAAACCAAATGGAAAGTCTCGTATGGTTATCGATTATCGCAAGCTCAACGCCAAGATTGAAATCGACTCCGTCCCTCTCCCCGACCTGCATTCTGCCTTCGACTGGTTCGGTAAGGCCAAGTATTTCTCTGTTTTTGATCTCAATCAGGCTTATCACCAAATTCCATTGAAGGTGGAGTCCCGACCTCTCACTGCCTTCTGTGTTCCGTGGAACTTGTATCAGTTCACACGAGTCCCCATGGGCTTAGCTGTGGGAGCTCAAACCCTCACCCGACTTCTTGATTCCATTTTTCACGATGTGAAGTTCAAGTTTGTGTTCAATTACTTGGACGACCTTCTTGTTTACAGTGAGAGTTTTGAGGACCACCTTGTTCATCTGGAGGAAGTTATGACTCGTTTGCGTAGGGCTGGCCTTACCGTGAATCCGGACAAAGTTAGTTTCGCTCAAGCCGAAATTTCTTTCTTGGGCCATCTGGTCTCCTCCAAGGGCGTCCGCATAGATCCCGCTAGGACTCAGGCCATCCGGGAGTTTCCTCCACCCAAGGACGCCAAAGGCATTGCTAGGTTTGTTGGCATGGTGAATTTCTATCGACGCTTCATCCCCAATGTTGCGGAGTTGGCCGCACCTTTGAATGCGCTCAGGAAGAAAGGCGCCAAGTTTGAGTGGGGTGAAGCGCAGCGGACGTCCTTTGAGCTCTTGAAGGAGGCGGTGATGCAACCTCCTGTGTTGGCGATGCCGGATTTCAGTCGTAGGTTCATTTTGCAGACGGATGCCTCCTCACAAGCCATTGCGGCCGTGTTATCCCAAGAAGTAGATGGTGTTAGGCAGCCTATCGCTTTCGCCTCTCGAACTTTGACATCTTGCGAGAAGAAAAGTTCTTCTGTATACGAGCTGGAGTGTCTGGCTGTTGTCTTTGGTGTAAACAAGTTCCGAAGGTTCCTTGAACATAAGGAATTTTTGCTGGAGACCGACAACCAGGCACTCTCTTGGCTCCTCGCGCACCCTCGCCAGCTCGGGAAAATTGGTCGTTGGGTGGTGCAAATTTCGTCCCTTAAGTTTACCGTCCAACATGTACGAGGCACTCAGAATGTCATTGCAGACACACTTTCTAGGATGTATCATTCCCCCGACGACCATCTTTCTGATCCGGAGCAGACGGAGTGTGCCGTGCTTCTGGAATTTCCTCTGGCCTTTTCGGATATCATTCCCCACCAGTTAAACGATCCTGAGCTGGCTAAAATCATTGGTGAACTCCAGAATGGGGGAGCCCACCCCCCTTATTTTCTGTCCCAGGGTGCCCTCTGCTGTCGAGCTCGGCAACAGGGTAAACCTAAAATTGTGCTGCCAAGTCTTCTTATTCCGATGGTCTTCGAGTATTTTCATTCTTCCCCTGTGGGTGGGCATTTAGGGATCCACAAGACCATCTCCAAGATTAGGGAACTGTTCATCTGGAAGGGTATGGACCGGGACATTGCGGGGCGGGTGCGTTCTTGCCAAACGTGCTCGCTCAGTAAGCCCGCTCAGAATACCAAGTTAGGGTTGTTGTCATCTGAGGTGGCGGAGAGACCTCTGGAGAAGGTTTTCATCGACTATGTTGGGCCTCTCCCACGTAGCAAGTCGGGAAACAATTTCCTGCTTGTTTGTGTGGATGCCTTCTCCAAGTTCTGCTGGCTTTTTCCCTTAAGGAATGCCACTGCACAGCTCACCGTTCAGGTACTTCGAACCCAACTGTTCCAACACTTTGGGATTCCCGCCACCATAGTTTCCGATAACGGAACCCAATTTGTCTCGCATCTTTTCAAAAGAATGTGCTTTGGGCACGGTATCCGCCATGTGACCACATCCCCTTACTACCCACAGCCTTCTCATGCTGAGAGGTTCAACCGAAATCTTCGTTCCGCTCTCATCGCTTTCCATGCTGAAAGACAGACAACCTGGGATCAAGAGCTCCCTTGGATCCAATTCGCTTTCAACACTGCTACCCATGAGAGTCACAAGGCGGTTCCTTTCGAGTTGATGTTTGGCTTCAAACCAAACAACCCCTTGGCAAATGTTTGGAGGATTGGCGACCTTCTGCCACCGCCTGGTACGCCCGATGTCAAGGAAACTTGGCAAGCGGCCAGGCGTAATCTCATTAGGGCTAGAGAACTTGTGAGGAGGAAATACAACCGAGGTAGAGTTGACAACCCCTTCCAGGTGGGGGATCTGGTTTTCTGCAAGGCTCATCCGGCCAGTTCGGCTGTTGACAAGAGAGCCGCCAAGCTGTGTTACAGGTGGACAGGTCCCCACCGCATCTTGGAGTTCCTCACGCCTGTGACGGCCCGGCTGGGAGATCCCCAGACCGGAAAGGTTTTGCGGAAGGTGCACATTAGTCATCTTAAGCCTTACCGCGGAAATCCTTAAGTTGCTCGGAAGTCTGTGCGGGAAGTGTGCAGGGCCAGGAAGCCTGATCACCTTTCTGTCCCCTTCACTCTGTTCTGGTTTTCCCTGTTTCTCTTTTTGCAGGCCTGCACAAATAACTTTGGGTGAGTAGTCCCCTGGTTTTGGGAAAACTTGACGCCCCCGCTTTCGGACTGTCCTGAGCGTTCCTGGTGTGAGTGTTCTTCTTGTTTTGGGGAGAGGTTGTTTGCCTTTTGTTTTGCCGGGTGGTTCCCTTTTGGAGGGGGAGGTTGAGCCGTGACGTTTTGCCCACCATGTGTGATGTCACGCCTCATTTGTTATAGTGTTGTTTTTTTTTCCTGGCCAGTGTTTTCTGTGTGCAGTATTCTGGAATATTCGGTGTTGTTTTTCTTCTTTTCACCAGCTGTGACGCAACGTCCTGAAAAGGATCATAGGTGCCGTTGGTGAACGTGACTGCAAGACGCACAATTTCGTCACTCTGGGTTTTCAAGAGTAATTATAGTAATTTTGACATTTCAACCAGTGATTTTTGTGCTATAATGCGGTAATTTAATCTGCCCAACGCAGCCTTTCGGGTGAGTCACGAGAATTTTCCATTTTAATTCAGAAATATGTTCGATGCATTTGGATTCGGTCGAACGACCACGTTGCAAAAATGACCAGTCTTCGGAAAAATACTGTTTTAGGCCAGAACCAGTGTTCTGTAAATTTTGTTTCATTGTTTCAAGCAAAGCAATCAATTTTGTTCTCCTTTTGAGACTGCATTTTGGGCCATCCACGCTTTTGCTCTTAGAGTTCAATTTTTGTTAGTGAGCTGAACACATGTTTTTCAAGTTCCTGTAATAATTAAGATGTTTCAGTGTTTGTTTTGCATTAAATATTGTTTGTTATTGCTCAGTGCTACCTTATATTGGCCACCCAGTGGTCTGATGGGGATATTGTAAGTTGTAGAGTCAAAATAGGCTCATAGCCTAAATGGTGATGCTGCCAAAGTTTTCCTTTTATAACTCATTTTCCTGTTTAGTTTACTAGGGTTTGTGGGTTCTCAAAGTGGCCTAAGGCCCTGAGCTAGGCCTATGTAAAGTTTTATCAATTTTGGTTCATAATTAATGGATTAGGCCTAGTTTTTACTGTTGGTAGCACACCAGTTTGGGGGTAAAGTGTCAGGTAATCTTAGGTCCACAATAAAGTAGCCTTGGAGTTAAGTTCTGGTTTATATTTTATTTTGAAGCCTCACTTTTGACCCAACTTTTAAAGGTAAAATTTTTAAATTCGGTCAGTAACTTTTTGAGATATGAGCCAAATAGAAGGGCAATGTCAGCCAAAACTGAAATTTTGTTGTGATGTTAAAAATGGATTTATTTTATGCTTTAAACCTGGTCAAATGTTTTCAACCTGTTCATTTTAGTTGTAGAATTAATATTAAGGAGTAGTTTAACTGTTTTTCATGTCTCAAGTATTTTGCTTTAGTCACACCCCCTGTTTTAGAGATTTTCTGAGTAGGCCTATAGCCTATCTCATTTCCTTTTTGCTGTAATTTCTCTAGTCAAAGTAAAACTGTCTGTCACATTTAAAATGTTTTTCTGTCACAATTTTCATGAAAATTTGTAAAATGGATTAAAACTGAAAAGTTAGCATTTTGTGGTTAGTAGTGGCAAATTGTCCAAACTGGAACAGTGGATATTTTTTGTGGCAATTCTACCTTTTGCACTGTTGACACTAATTGCCTACTGAATGTGTCTTAAATGGAAAAATATTGGCAAATTTTGGGGTTTACCAGGGTCCAGCTGGGGACTTGGTCCCACCGACAATGCCCTGCAGATGATGGTTCCGGCCTGGTCCGTCCGCCTGCCCACCTAGGGGACATACATGGCCTTGGTCCCCACTTGCCGAAGCTGCAGGCCGCTCTTCTTTCCAGTGCCATGACGCCATAAACGAACGACTGTGATATGCCACTCCACCAATGAACTGTGATATTTTGTTATTTATGTGTGACAGTATTTATTTATTTATTTGTAGTCTCTATGTTAGGTTAATATCCCATTAGGAGCCCGCCCTGCGCCACAGGTCTCCGGGTGGAATTATATTTTTGTCAACCTCAAAATTCGGCACGCCAATTCTTTTGTGTATTTTGTGTTTGTAATTTGTTATGTTTATTTATTGAAATTTATTTGTTGTTATTTATTTATTTATTTAATTTATCAATGCCAATTTTAAGGTTAAAGTTTCAGAAGGGGGAATTTTTTTAAATACTGTTGTTCTTGAATTTTGAATAACGATATTCTGGTTGGCCAACCTTGGTGACATTGACTTCTGGAAAAAATCTTTTGTTATCAAATTTATCACTGTGGACCTTGGATGTTCCCGATTTTCCACTGTTTTTGCTGTTGTTAAATTTTTCTGTTAACTTTGGGTAAAATTAAATTGCTGGTTCCACAAGTTTGTTTTTTTTTTGTTCTGAACTCCTGAGAGCGTTGGTGAGCCCCTCCCGTGGAGCGCCTTGGGCAAGCACGTTTCCAAAGGTCGGGTGCGCTTCCGCGGGGGTGCGGTTCAATAGTTTAAATTTGGGACGGTTTTATTATATTTAAAGGAGTTGTAATTTTTTGAGCAATTCTCCTCAGAAACACTTTCATTGAAATTAACCAGTTGGCCATGTAAACTAGTGCTATGATCTGAAGCAGACATATACTCCTTGTCATAACCATCTAATTTAAAGAAAGAGCTGAAACAGAAGAGTTTGGATCACCTTCACTATATTGCCCATGATCATTTTCACTACCACTGGACACTAGCTTGAGAGGCCTTGCGGGAGTATCTGCTACTTCATGTCGTATAAATATAAATCCATTATTTGGAAGTCTTGCAAGCTTTTCCTTTGCTTCCTGAAGTTGTGGTGTTGACCAACCATGACATGGCGATGTCTGACAGCTGTTCTGGCTTGATTCCTTCTTCTCCTTAGGGGCTAGCTCTTGCAGTAGACTTGTCATAGGCCTATTCATCTTTTTAGAGCTTCGAACTATTGTGTCCATTCCAATTTAGTTTAATCAATTAAAACAGAACTTTTATAACTCAATTGTTTTAAATTTGTGTTTCATTGTTTCACACACCACTAATTAGGCTACGAAAGTGAAACATATTTAAGAGAAGTCCTAAAGTTCTTCCTGGATGTATCCTAAGGGTGGAGGTGATAAGGGGTGGGGTGCGGGGTAGCTAGGAATTTGGGTGCACACCAAAAAATTTAAAAGTTTCAAGTGGTACGTGGACACAAAAAGGTTGGGATACACTGATTAAAGAGATTTCTTCTAAAGGCAGATCGATTCTTCTTTAACATACAAGATCGATAAATTATTGTATTATTGTCTAAACTGAGAAAATAAATAAAATTTGAAATTAATTTTTTGTGATCCCGGTTAATCTGCGACCCGGTTCACCAGCTCTCGGATAATCTGTAGTTGACTGTAGTCCTAACTTTACCTCGATAAATAAAACGTTATTATTATAATTATTAAAATAAAATTCACGCACTGTTTGAATAAGAACTAGGGACCGCCTGCTGGTCAAAATTCGACCAAAATCCAGTTGATCTTGAGCCAATTAATTTTAAAATGCTCCATAGCTTAAACATCTAGTTCTTCCTGATTTGCTAGCATTTGTTATTAAACAGCTGTTTAGTGAAAAGCCGATCCCCCTTGCATATCACCCTACCGTGTCATTTTCAATCTGGACCCCCCCCCCCATTTTCAGATGACATAATTTATGGACAGCCCCGTGTTATTTTTTTATACTCTAAAAGTAGCATCAGTTGGGGGAAATTTATTGTCTATTCGAAGAATAGGCTCTAGAGTGACTCATATTGCAAATGTAATGTTGGACTACTCTAAATAGAAGTCACAGATCAGTCTCAAATTTAAGTAGAATATTCTTTATGTAGTTTTTAAGCCTAAGTTCATTGTTGAAAACATTTAGTTGGATATTAATCAAATAATCATAAAATGTAACTTTTTAATTTTCCCCATAAGAAATGCATTGGTGCAATTTTTAGTCGTTGGTTCTCTGTTTACGTTTTGGCAACGTCTTTTCGAGTCTTAAAAATCAAGACCGAGACGTTCTGAATGGCGGATCTTACACGATCAATACGGATCGCGATATTTGGATCGTGATCCTGGATCAAAGAAATGCATTGGTGCAATTTTTAGTCGTTGGTTCTCTGTTTACGTTTTGGCAACGTCTTTTCGAGTCTTAAAAATCAAGACCGAGACGTTCTGAATGGCGGATCTTACACGATCAATACGGATCGCGATATTTGGATCGTGATCCTGGATCACGATACGGATTGACCGTGTAAAGTCAAATATTGGTGTGCACATCAATATTTGACGAATTGTACATCAATATTTGACTTAACACCCTCAATATTTATTGTGATCCAGGATCACGATCCAAATATCGTGATCCGTACTAAGCGTGTAAGGTCCGCCATTGGTCTACTGACCGGCTCAATTCCAGGATTGAGCAAATTATTGTAGTCCAAATTATTGGATTCAGAACAGAACTGAGAGGGGAGCGGAGTGAACTAGTCGCATGAACTAAAACAAAGTTGTTTTTCAAGGATAAAATTTTTTGAATGTGACAGTCCCTAATGCAAAAGTTTAAATTTCTTCTTCGAATAGACGCTTACAGGAGGTATGAGCGTACTCCTAATTTAAATAAAAATTACAGTTAGTTGCAAATATACATCGCTTTCATCCTTTCATATTAACTAAAAAATACTTCAAACCCAGAGTAATTTCATGGTTACAAATTTTAATATGTTGATGTATCCTCAACTTAAAATTTAAATTCAGATTAAATTCTTATTTGGATTTCTCATTTGATATACAATTCTTAAAAATATTTCGCTCCTGTGTTTAATAATAGGCCTACCAATGATGATTATAATATCAATTAAAAAAAAAAAAAAAAAAAAAACAATTGAAAATACGTAAAAAAATTTAATTTAAATGTTAAAGTATCTAGTTTTAGTATTTGGGAACGGTTAGTCTCAATTTTACTGTCGCTGAATATTTTAATACCTATCTATATAATTTTCATGACTTATATGACTTAAGTTAATTTCTCTTAAATTGATTTCATGCACAACGATTAAATTTACTGACCATCACTATCATTTTACGACAACTAAGTTGATCATACCGGGAAAGATGATTAGTGTAAATATGAATCTGACTGCCAGCTAGCTATAGGCCTACTATTTCACGTCACAGATTCATACTTGGCTTTAAACTACCTATTGAGTTAAGTCGCCATTTCAGTAAAGGTATTCAGGTAATAACGATATATCCGTTAGGATAAATAAACAGTGTAACACATTCAAATATTGATATCAAAGTTTAAAAAACATACAGTACTTACCTTTTTGTCGTGTGGGGGACTTACATTACTAAGTTTATATTACTTTGGTGACCAACCTTTAAAGTGCTTCAGGATCTGGAGTTGAAACAGCATTTGTGTCTGGAAAAGCCGATCTTCATGTGGCTCTCGAGGGTAGGAAGGAGGTCTGCGAAGCAGAGGACTTCATGTGCGTGGCCATTTGTTGTGGTCCTAGAGGGTCGAGCTGTTTCCAACTGGAAAGAAGGTAGTGGTGAAGGGTCTGATTTAGAAGAATGTTTGTCGGAGAGTCAGCTGTGAGTTGCCTCGTTGGACACCTAGTGGTGTTCGTTCCACCCACGAGGGGTGAACAAATACTTCCTCTAAGGTGTAGGGGCCTTAAGTCTCGATAACCGTACCAAAAAACCCCACCCCCCTTAGGGTATCGGTCAGTGCACTTAGGCCCAACTATCCTATTAACATGTCGTGGTAACAGGGGAACGATAATAAAGGGATAGGGAGACAAGGTGGCCAGAAAATTTGGTGCTGAAGAATTTTTTTTTTAAATAGGATAATGTCAGATGTGCAAGGAAGGTTTTGATTGCAATGAGGGTTTGAAAAGTTAACAAATGGAAGCTTGAAGATTTAATTACTTAACCTATCGAGGAAAAAGTAGTGGGGGAGTGATTGCTTGAAAACTTCAATTTGTCTTTGATATGGATGGGGGCTGGAATAGTTCATTTAACAGAGCTCCTTCTTTAAGAGCCATAACATTCAACGACTTTCAAAGAAGTCCTGAAAAATGAACTTTTAAGATAAATAAAGATATTTCACGGGACTATGATAGGTCATCCAACAGAACCCCACTCACAGAGCCATAGACATTTAATGACTCTTAGAGCCATAACATTTAATAACTGGGGAAATGTTCTGAAAAATGACCTTTTGGGCCACCTTGGTGTGGGGGAATGTGTATATTTGCAAATAAAAAGGGCTGAGAGACGTTTGGGGGCTAATGTATGATAAACTGCAAGGGCGCCATCTTCCTGAAGTAATCTGCAACAAAAGAGAGAACCAGACACATTAGAATATTTGAGTTTGAATCATTGCGAATAATTTTCTATACAAATGACCAAGTTTTAATTCTGGTACAGTTTAAAATTTTCATTATAAAACAATCAAATTTATATACACCACAAAAGCAAATGTAATATAAAATTAATAACAAACTAAAACAATAACACACAATAAATAAAATGTATTGCAGGATATGTAATGTGGTATTTGTTTTCTATATACAAGCCTTTCCACAAGTTACCGGGTTCATATTCTGTAGTAGCTAAGATCATCAATACTCGATATTACAAGTCACAAATTTCGTCAGAAACTAAATTTTAGAAATGATCAAATTTTAATAAATTAATAATTCATTGTTTTAAGTGTAAATTTTCAAAGTTGAATTTAATGAAATTCAAAATGAATTTATCAAGTTAAAACTTATTGGTTCGTGCACATAATTAAAAAAATTATGTCATTAGTGTTCTTACGATGAAGTGGTCTATTTGATTGATTGATTTTAACAGAAATACACAATGCCAAGTAAGAGAGCCAGAAAAAGCATAATTAATTAATTTTGCTATAAAATTAGTTCCATATACAATAAATATCAAAAATAGTTTAAAAAAAACATTACTATAAAAAGTGTTTCAAACTTAAAGCTTGTGAAATGAGTTAAACATTTATTTACCTGGTTTTGTTGTTTGCAGTGGCAAGGGTCTTCCAAAGGACTACGATATACGATGACTAAGGGCTACAACTTAAACGTGCTACACTGTTTACACTGTTTGTACCAATTTAAACACAACATAGGTAAGTTGTCCAATAGAGACTCATAGTATTTTTGCAGTAGGCGGCAGAATTGAAGTAAAAAGGAAATATCAATCGAATTGTTTAATAATTAATGTTATAAAAGCGACTGGACATTTAGATGCCAACTTTTTATTTCAACTTTTTATTTATAAAAAAGTAGGCCTATACATAATCTAATTTGAAAGATCAGATCGAATCTACCCATGAATTACACAATTATTACTAAACTATTGCCCATGTTATTACGCAATCATCAGTGGCCTCCGGTCTTATTGAAAATTGTATTCAATAAAATAAAGTAAATTTGAATAAAATGGAAACAAAAAATTGAGGTAAACATTATGAAGTCAGCCGTTTGATTTTATTCGGTTAAAAGTCTGAAATATTAGCCTTTTAAATTCATTTAAATTTATTTTTTCTATTTTTGTAATCTCACATTTTTATTTCAGCAAGAAAAGTGTGATCCAAGCTTTTTACGCCAAGCTTTTACATTATTCTTTAGTATTTAACTGCACTTGTTACTTGGGCCTACCCTGTCCGTGGCACACATATTGGAGTAAATATACCCGTTGCAATACATATATCATAGAAAAACTAACCAGGTACCTGGTTAGTTTTTCTATTATTATACCATTAGAATAGGGATTATTAGGACTGTGATTATTCCAAGAATGGTTCAAAATAGTTAATTTTTCCTCTTATCAAGTTCTGAATTCAAGTTGATATTCCAACCCTCTAACCATTTATGTCCACAACGCAATAACTCAGATATCTAATCATGGGTAATTCCAATGCTGAAAATATCCATGTGTGCGGATCCTAATTTAATGTGTCAACAACTTTGCAAGTACTGTATACCGGTAAAATATTTCTTTTTACTACTGAGAGCTGCGGAGTTCGAGTTCCAACGTTTGAAGAACAAAATTTGTGTGCATTTGCACTGTGTTCAGCCTCATTTATATTGGAAATAATAATGAAATGAATCGAGGAAAAAACATAAAAATTTAATGGTGGGTGAATAACGTAAATAATATTGCAATGTAGACCTACAAAAATATAAGTAAATACATAATCTTATTCTATTACTCACGAAGAAGAGACACACTTCAATCGAGGAATATAAAAAATTACTGCTTAAACTTAACTTTTTCTGTTACTTAGCAATTATTATAACAATGGATTCAAAATTAATTTATAACAAATGATAAGTTTCCAAAATTATTTGTTAGGCATTAGGCGATATGTTTAAAAAATTTAAACACAATTTAACTGTAATTTTTTTATTCATTCTCTTCGATAATCACAATACAAAAATTAAAGATATTTAATATAAATTTTTTTAAATACCATCAAAACATAACCAACTTTAGTGAAAAACTACAATGTATAAATAAATGTTCTGGCATATCTCAGATGATTCTCTGCGTATGATTACTTCGTACTTGAAGAAAGACGACTAGGAAATCGTTAAAAACCCTTCAAATTTGAAAAAACTAAAGATATAAACTGAAAATTCGGGGATACTCTGAGTTTTTACATCTGAAAACTATTCTAAACAGAAAGAGCCTCGCACGTATTGTCTTGTCCACTTAATATAGATTGTGCAGTTTTTACTACCATGCTGTAAAATTTTATTTGTTTAGAATTTATTGCATAATATGGGATGAAAAATATCGGTAGAACCATTGACTATGTACAGGTAGTGTACATAGTCAATGGTAGAACCAACGCCTGCTACACACCAGGGGCCTATTTCATAATAATCTACTAGTTACAAGTTACAAGTTGTAACTTGTAATTTCCATTACATTTATTTGCATTTGGTGATCAGCTGATTTACTAATAATATTAGTTTGTATTTTGTTACGAATCGGGCCCCAGGCCGGAACACCCCATACCCCTCTTGTTAAAACGTCACACTACTGGTGTGCTACCTGATCTGAAATGATGCGATTTTGATGCAATTCCTCTAATAATTACCTGGAAATCCCCTGAAATAAACAAATACAATTTACACAACATCCACTTAGATCCCCGAAAATTGGGTAATTTACCCGCTTTTGGCAACACCGAGCAGCTGGCACACCCCTTCTGTGACGTAATCTCTCTGAGTACTCTGAGAAACACGATCTCGAGGCCGGCAAAACTAAATTTTCGGCCCTTGTATTGAAATACGATTTCAGCTTAATAGGCTTCATACTTTGATACTTTGTGCACTCTATGATGCGTCTTTTAAGGTGAATATATGACTGCGAGTATCGATTGTGATGGATTAGATGAGATATATCTTCATTACTGACAAATTGCAATATCTTCTACATATTAATAGGCAAGCATGTTTCTTTTCTCCTTTTTTCCTCGGCTTGCGCGTATCGTAGGAGAAAACGAAGCATGCCGTTAGAAAGGTAGTGTCATTGTCCTGTAGATGAGCAGAATCCCATTATAATTCACATCAGCCATCAGGGCTCCGCCATACAGGCTTTCAAAGTTTCAAAGTTAGGCCCGGTACACACGAGCGTTTACGTGTGTACTGCTACATTTGAGTACATGCACTGCTCAAACGACGCTGCATAATAAATGCTGCATCAACGCAGTCGCAAGACGCTCGTGCATATGCACCGGGCCTTAATCGGGAGAAGGATAATCGATTGAATCATTAGCTAGTTAACGCTAATGTTTGAATCATTCTTCTCCCATAAGGTTAACATTGAATGCCTGTAAGGCGGAGCCCTGATGACCGCGCGATGTGAATTATAATGGGATTCTGCTCATCTACTGGATAGTACCTTTTTAACGGTTTGCCCTGTTTTCTCTTACACGATGCACACAAGCTGAGAAAGAGGAAAAGAAACATTGAATATTAATATATAGAATTAATATAGATTCATGACGAACTTGGATTTCCACCAGCGGAATTAAAATTATCTGGAAATCAATAATCACAACAGAAAAGCCCGTTTTAATGAGGCCTTAAAATTCTTAATGTAAAAATATCAATAACAAAAATGTAGTTGTCAGTTGGCGGACCAATGAAATCTAAAAAACCCCATTAGGCTTACTAGTCCACGGGTAAATGTATTTTGAAAAAATATTTTCTGTAAAAAATGAAAAAATATTAGCTCATTTACCTGTAAGTTTTATAAATGTAGAGTTAAATTAATCATCTTACAAAAACACAGAACTGTACAAAACCAATCGCATCTACCTATCTATCTTTCAATACTTATTAAATACGTTAAGGGGTTTTTTTTTGTAGAGAACTCCTTCTACAATTTTCAACTGATTTTCAAGTTTTTGGTGTCGTTGGATAGGGCTTGCTTGGTCTTTAGTTGTTTCCACCAAAAATTGATGAGAATCAGACTTAAAACAAGAAAGCTATCCACAAATTAAATTTGATATTTTCCCATTGACATAACATTGGGAATAACATTGAGATTAGTTTGAGCATTTTAAACATCTGTTTACGTACAGCTATAGTTTTTGGTGATCACTGATATTCACAGTGTTGGATTGGTCGGATGTCATTGATTTAGAATTAAATGAAACTTTTGTATTTTATGAAAAAAATTGCTCGATGTCGAGGGCCTGAAAACAGCACTGAAATGCGAGCTTGAAAGTATCTCGTTATGGTGTTTTTTGACGCTCAGGTTTAAACCTGATGTGATGTAAGGAAGGCTGGGTGGGAACGGGGGCTACACTCTGCAAAGGCTCTACAATCTATGTTGTAATTATTCAGCTGGTTTGCTGGTTTTACAGTGCTACAAAAACACATTATTACAACATGAACAAAATTCTCAATTGCAAAATGTGTCATGGGGGATTAAGAATGGATAGTAAGTAATCTTTACCCGTCGTATTTTACTTGGACTTAATATTTGCAGCAAGAGATTGTGCTACTGTATACGGAGTGTCCAGCTTCGATCGTCCCAAGCTACTCCAAGATATTCAGCAAGCCAAAATAAACAAAAAAGTTTATAGAGAGAGAAATTAAGTTTATTAAAAGTTACAAATCTGACTGGACTTCCAGTTGACCAAAGTTGATCCAGAATACAAACAATTTTGATTGTGATACAATAAGAAATTTTTGAATTACATACAGTAAAATAAAAGTTATGTATTTGGCTGGAATAAGTGATGATTTAAAATTTTGATAGAGTCTCTTATAACACTTATACAAATTAAATCGATAATTTTTGATGGTATTTCGTATTTTTTACAAAAATCAACAAGAAATTTTGGAATGGTTCCACGATCATTTCAGTTTTACTATTTGGACTGCTTGACCAAATCAGTGTGGTTGAAAAGTCCCGGAACGGTGAAATATATTTTTTACCATTATAGATAAAGTAATGAGACTTGGTTTATCAATAATAGCCATAAATGTCTTCTCTTTTAAGCTATTATCTCTTTTTTTATCCCTTAAGTGGGATGGCCCATGAGGAGCCAGAGAAAATTCTTAAATAATAGCATAGGTCGAGTTTGGTATTAAATTAAAGGTCTCACTTAGCAGTACAATGCCGCAAACTAGACTTCAAATGGATGACCGAGACTGAAATGGCAGTCAAACAAAGTTTCCATTAAAATCATATGGGCAAAACTTAAAATGCAATAACTTTCTAAGCTCTAGCTGCCAAACAATTGGTCCTATAATAAAAAATCTGAGACAATCTTAGTCAAAGTTTTTTTTTACCTTGGTGACTGAAGGTATATATATCTACAAAGGTACGTATATATCTATGTATGTTATGTATATATTTACAATATGTCTTACAAAAAACGTGACAACAATATTGATAAATCTTGTATCAAATCTAAAATTTTGGTTCTTTCATATTTCACCGTATCTCTTTTTGTTAACTCTCAAAATATATTTTGCTCTTCATACCATATTTTGTGATCGTAAATAGGAGCATTTTATTGAGTCTGACCCCCTAGAAAAATTGTGATTTTAGTTTTTCACCTCTAACGGCCAAACAGTTGGTCCTATAAAAAATCTGAGACATATAGCCTACCACGATAGTTAATTGAATGAACTACAATTCTGGTACTTTAATGTTTTCTCATATTTCACACCGTTAACCCTTCAAATATTTTTTTAATAAAATTTGGTGTTGGTTTTTGCACTCTAGTGTTGAAACGGTTGGTCCTATAAAAATGGCACTGATGAGCATGATTGAAAGATAATAAGTAAACACTTTACGTATTATTTCAGTAAAGGTATTAAAGGTACTTTATTCCAAACATTTTGACGTTTTTGTACAAATTAACCCTTAAAAGGCTTTTAGTGTAATATATATTTTTTGTTTGTAGATTGCGAGTAGGTTTTATTAGCCAATGTGAGACTGGTAACACATGCGGCAAAAATATATGTGTCTCGTTAGGGGGAAATTTTTTCACTGTTGATGTTTGGCGTGAAGCCGCTCTAAATGTATATTACGGCAACTATAAGAATATTGTCTGAGAAAGTTGATCGATTGATGTTGAATCAATTGATAAATTGGCTTCGATTGCTTTTAGCTGCGAAAGACGCAGGATTTAGTTTTAAATTATTTAAGAAAAGGTGATCGGTTTGTAAAACTGGCTTATGATTTCTTATTGTATGGAAGTTTATATTTTCAATCAGTTTGAAGTTTTACCCGAAATTTCCAATCGTGAGTAATCTACATACAGACATCCTTTACTTTTATTAGGACTTGCAGTAGACTTCTCTTTTATGAAGCCCTCCTGACGCTCCCAAAACTCTGTCGAGTCAACGAAAAAGATGCAAAATATCAAGTAAGTATCAAGTAGACTGTGACGTAACATAAAAATAAGATTTAGCATAATATAGAGCCTTGAGCTCCATTTTATACTGCGTTTTATGAGTTTATTGAAATTAGAATGTTATAATTGTTTGGTTTTAGTGTCCATTGATTTAAAAACGAAGTAGGAATAAAATTAATTTAGAACACTTAATTTGATTATGAAATTTTCTTCTTTTGTTCTTTATTTTTTTATAGATTAATATAAAAAATACACTTCAATTTTTATTAATTTGTTCAAAATATAGATTCACCAAAAGCTAACTTTATAATTAGTTTACTAAAGTTTTCATTGCCTATAGTCGTCCTTTCTCTAAAATGTAGGATTCAGAATATGAACAACATACAGAGGGCAGGGGATTATATTTATACAAACTCAGTTTTAGATATTTTTCACTCGAAATCCATTTTTAGAGTTAGAGATCTTTAAAACAATAATTTATTTAACAACCTAAATAAAAAAAATCGAACGATAGTAATTCGATATCAATATAGATATTCGATATTAGGCCTACACTAATTATAATAATTTTATTTCAGGGAGGGAAAGAAAAAATAGTTTTGAAAACCTGTCAGTCTTTAACTTGTTCTTCTCTTACAAAAATAAATCTTGGGCTCATACAGATTTTAAATTGGAAAGTAAACAGTTTGCTTACCCTAGTTACCCACCCGCAGTGGCTAATGTTTATTCCCATAATGAGACCGGACTTGGCGCGTGTATAATTGTATTGACTTAAAGCCGATTGGCATTGCCCTACAGTGGAATCAAGGCCTTTAATTTTTTTGTTATTGAAATTGAAATCTATTTTTAAAATATTAATGGTTTTCATGTTATGAACGGGGGATGAACTCAGGTAAAAATTAGCATTTTTACTCGTTAGCCGAGGTGCTAAAATTCGTTTGATACCCCAATTAACTTGCGAAAGTGAGAAAGGAACGTACACGCAGAAGGACAAACTCTTAATAAAACACCATTACAGACAATGAATGAAATTTTATTACAAGCCACGCAATGGCATGCACAGTACTTAATTCAACATGTATCAAAATATGTTACATATATTTCACTGGTATAGCCTACACGGTTGGACTAATCCGTGGTGACGTTGGGATTTGAAATTTCTACTGAAAATTTTGCATTAATCTAACCAATATTAATATAACATACTAGGGGCTTGTAGGGGCAAAGGCCCCTAAAATCTAAATGGTGCTGCTATCTCCAAAAGTAAGTTTCAATTCATCACCTCCTTGCACAGTTCTTCTTCTCAATAATTCTCAGTAATTGTAAGTCATTCACACTAATTCTTCTCAAGCTATACTGTGAATTTACACTTTTGAATTTTCTTATAAAATATTAAGAAAATATTATATCCTTGATAGAACTTATTGGTGGTATCAAATTAGCAATGAAACAGTAATTTTCATTGTATTACGTACAGTAGTCTATTTTGTGGAAAATGAAAATTCATTACACTACTAAACTGCCGGACGTAATAAATATGGTTATAACCTTAACCATGTACGTGATGAGTTCGTAACTCAAATAAATAAAATACTTCAATACAACATGACAAAATGGTTATTAGCCTATTAATACTGTACACCACTGTATTCTGAACCCCTGTGCTCCCATGGGCCCCCTCCCCAGCTCATCGTGTTCCCCATGCCCCTTGTTCCCCCGCATGACCCGTGCTTAGTACCCCCATATGCGCCAGGGACCCGAGTGCCCCCCATGCCCCCGCACCACCCGTACCACCTCGTGCCCCTCCCGCCTCTATGCTCCTGTGCCCCCATGTCCGCCGTTCTTCCCCATGCCCCCTATGTCCAGCAAGCCTTTTCCATGTCTCCCCTATGCTCTCTGTCTAACTACCCATGGTGCCACCAAAGCCCCTCATGCCCCTGGTACCTTCCCTCCTCACCACCAAGCTCCCGTTCCCTCCATGCTCTCGTACCCCCATGCCCGTGGTTCCACTCTGTCCCTTATCCTCCCTGCGTTTAAAACCGTTCTTCCCTGTGTCCCCATGCTACAAAAGGTTCTCTTGACCATTGTACCCTCCCATGCCCCCGCACCCCCCTGCTCCCTTTGGCCCCCGTTTCCCCCATGCTCCAGTGCCACCATGCCCGCCATTCTTCCCAGTACCCCTATGTCTCCCTTGCCTCCCTCATGTCCAATTTCGCTCCCAAGCCTCCCCCATGTCCAACTACCCCTGTGCCACCAAAGCCCTTCGTGCCCCTGGTACCCTCCCATACCCCTCGCCACCCTACGTCCCATACACCCGTACCCCCATGCCCCGTGTCTCCTCTGTCCCCCACTCTCCCGTGCCCCCATGCCCGCCTTTCTTCCCTGTGCCTCCATGCCCCCCAAGTCCAACTACCCCTATACCACCAAAGCCCATCTTGCCCCTTATATCCTCCCATGCTCCCGCGCCTCCCTTCTCCCATGCCCCCTTGACCCCGTTTCCCCCATACTACTGTACCCCCATGACCGCCGTTCCTCCCCGAGCCCCCTTGCCCCCTGTCCTCCATGCCTCCCCCATTCTTCCACGTACCCCCATTCCTTTTATATCCACCCATGCCCCAACATGCCCCCAATGTACATGTACCCCCATGCCTCCTACCCCCCATTCCATCGACGTCCCTCGTGCTATGATTGTAGTACGTTTTGTCTGTTTGTTCAATGAAAAACATTGATTTATATATTGTTTGTTTCGCACACTGTCATTTACATGAATAGGACCTAGCTCCCCGTTTGTATGGGTTAACGGGCATAGGTTGTTTCCATACTACCTACTTAAAGGAAGAAGTAGAGAATGAATAAAACAAAATATTCCTCACGCAAAGGTTATTCAATGTTTGTTGTTTACAATATTCAGTTGAAAATAAACAAACACTTTGGTAAAACAATTTAACTCTAACCACTAAATATAGCCAAAATGTATAACAGTAAAATAACAACTAAACTGAGTAAAGACAATATCTATATATATAATACGTGATGCCCTTTTTTGTATTAACTATTATACTAACTGTATCAAGGTGAAGCATCTTTTAATTGTGGTCTATTCAACATACAAAATCATTTTAGTCCTAAGTCCTGATTATATACTAAATGTCATAGATGTGACCACGAAGAAGAAATACACTGTGGAATCGTAATTTTCCCATGACTATTGGTGTTTTCCTTTTTTATAGTGCATTGCCGATTTTAAAAAGTTATAATTAAGGTTATCTTAACTCAAAGTAAACAGCTGAGTTGTTCAGTTAATATAAAATATTCACAGGAACATCTGCTTAATCACACGTGTGGATCTAAAAATCTCCTCCCCATAAGATTAACATTGGAACTTCACGGACCAATGGGGCAAAGCCCAGGTAACTTTTGACAATTCTGGTATTTTTCCTTGCGTCCTTGGCCCTCAAGCTTTAAAATGAGCCATAATACGTTGCCCTATCTTTCTTCTAACTCGAGATATTTCGTGGGGACCGATTCGCTTACGGAATTATATATACTAGAGATCGCCTCCTGATCGAAATTCGATCAAAATTTCAGTTGATCTGGACCCAAGAAGCTTAAAAATTTTTAGAACTAAAACATCTGTTCTTCCTAATTTTTTAGCTGTTGTTTTTACAACAGCTGTCTAATGATTCATTCAATTCTCCTTTCTCCATAAGATTAACATTGGAACTTTGAAAGCCTGTGGGGCGTAGCCCTGGAGTCTGATGTGAATTAGAATGTGATTCTGCTCATCTACAGGACTATACCTTTCTAACGGTATGCGCGGATTTATTCTACGATGAATATGAGCTGAGAAAAAAGGAGGAAATGAAACATGCTTGCGTATTAATATATAGATAGATGTGTTACATACCGATACGAACACATGTACTATATCTAATCGTTACACGTTTAAGGGTGAATCATACGTATATACAAGCAGTTTGTACAGCAGTACAAAACACCCAAGTTATGAAAATAAGGTCGGTAAAATTGCTCTATTATAAATATGATCATGATGTCACATCCTGTGAGCATGTGTAGTATGTTTCATATGGATTTTGTGTAGCAGGTTGTTTCTTTGTGATGCTTTTGAGCGATGATTAAAATTTGTTTAATAGCTTTAAGTGTGATATAATTGTAATCGTTGACTAAGACCTTTTTGTTTGGTTTTTCAGTAAGTACGAAATGTTCAATTACTGTGCAATAATTATATATTTATTAAACAATTAATCATATTAAAACTCCTAATAAATTGTCACCATAATCACCACAGGCGTTTGTGCTCCTTCCCTAGATTAAGTGATATTTTTCTCCGGTACAGTATTCTGTTCCGGAGATATCATACGCATGAAACAATCGTGATTTGTTTTTGAGTTTCTGTTTTTGTGATAAAGGATTTCACTCATCACAACACAATGAAAAATTACCGGGTGAATAAATTCATAAAATTAAGTTGTAAAGGATCCAAACTTTTTTTTATGAATTGTGCTTTATTAATGCAATGCATGGTTTTTATTTAAAATTAATAGTAAATTAACATGGTTGTGCATTGTCTACCTGGATTTACCAGTGAAACATTCCCATGTTTAAAATAATTTTCAGCAGTGCAGCCGGTATTATTTGACAGAAGTTTAGCTAGCTGAAAAATTATTTATCATCAAACCTATCACGTATCGGTATATAGAGAACAAGGTGGCCCGTGCGCAAATTGGGCATTTTATGATTCTGTATGAGTGAAACTCACCTACAGTAAGGTAAACGCACCAGTAGTGGACACTGTACCAGTAGTGGACACTGTACCAGTAGTGGACACTTTCGTCTTTGAAAGGTAATAATTAACTTATTTTTCAACTAAAACGAATTGTTTTGTTGTTTACATAATCTTTGATTATTTTTCTCTTGTTTATAAACAAGGCTATGAATTATGCTTTATTTTAAAGGGTTTAAGAGTATTTTTATACGAGGCCTACTGAAATTTGCCATTGGAGAGGTCACTCTTATTCAAATTGATAAGGAGATGAGTTTAGACTTTCTTAGTTTTAGTAATTTTAAAGAAACATAGGTTTATAAATTGTATAAATATGTAATCACAGAAAATTTTTGGTCACTTTAAAGTAATAATTTGGAAGTTTTGATGAATAGATGCAAGAAAAAACACTGTCCACTACTGGTACACGAATATCAATGAAAATCCAGTAGTGGACAGGGTGGTATAGCGTATCTTAGTTTAAGATTTTGGTTCACATTCTGAGTATGTATGTGTATAATTGTTACAGTGCCATTTGTGGTGATAGCTGCAAATCTCTCAGGTTGTTTTGGGGAATTTTATAACTTGTTTACCGTAATAACTTCAAAAGTTGTTTATTTGGCCTAGCTATATAATTTTAAATATATTTTTGCTAAAAAATTATTTTTACATGAAAAAAACTAGGTAACAAGTTTTATGTTAAACCATACTTCTTTTACAAGTAGTCTCAAATGATCCTAAATAAATCCTTAAGTGTTAGAATAGAAATAATATAGGAACACATTCAATAAAATGCAACTCTCCAATTATGTTTTATGTTGTCTTCATGTATAGTATTAAAATTAATTTTATGAACCATTGGCCAGTAATTCTGTAAAAGTAAATACGTGGGTTTATTGCTTAAGAAATGTTAAAATCTTTATTCAAATTATCATATCAACCTATTTTGCACACAAAATGGTAGAAAACAGTTAAGATTTAATGAGGTGTCCACAGTGGAACAAGCGTCTGTCCACTACTGGCCCATGCTATTTTTTAACTGTCCACCACTGGAACATGTGCATACCTTTATTTTATCGGTTCATACAAGATTATTTTATGCCAAAAACTATATTTATTGAATAATTTGCAAACAAAATTAAACCAGGCTTCACCTTGGTCCATTAAAACTATTGTAGGTATTCAAATTTCCCAGCAATTCGGTGTCAAACTCCCTCCTCTCCTTATACTGTCCACTACTGGTGCGTTTACCTTACGTGAATGTTGATTATGAAGTGACAGAGATCTATTTTTGTTTACTATCTGGCTTTTAAAATTCATCTGAAGGTAATCAGCTGTTAATTTACAATTCACATTAAAGAACTTGCAATAAAAGTTGGTCAACATTTTTAAGCGCCCTCTAGAAACTAGGAATACGCTCCGATGTCCGTCCCGTACAAGAATTTTTTACTCACTTTTTGAGTTATTAGGTGACGCTTTGTTTTTGAGGGAGAGGTGAGAAAAATTCATTACGCACACAGGTGGCAAGCCTGTAGTGTGGGGCTCCCCTAAAAACGGGTTTACCCACTAAAAAACCTCGCCTCTACTCTTTAGGATTCTAACCTGGAGTTGTTTATTACATTACGTCAGGCTAGGCCTAAATTTGGCTTATGCCCGTGGGGCTCACTCCTTATCCAGCCACTCGATCAAGGGATCTGGGCCACTTCGCCGTCCAGATCGGTTTCTTTTCCAGGAGGATGCCCCGGACGAACTGTGATAAACAATCCCAGTTGCCCTCATCCTCCAAGATCTTTTGGCAGACCGAAATCCACCAAAAATGCACCAAAAAATTTGTGTGGCCTTCAGGCGGGGCCCTTCCCAACGGGGGCAGCGGAAGAATGTGTGTTCCACATCGTCGGGAACGCCCGAGCAATAAATGCAGTCTGGTGAACCGGTCTTGCCCATCCGGTTCAGGTACGACCGAGATAGCCGTGAATTGTCAAGAATTGGCCGCCGTTCCACCCATGGTTGGACGTGCTTGATAAGTCGCGCAGTCCATCGTCCTCGGGTGTCGTGCTCCCAGCTGTGTTCCCACTGCTGGAAGGTTCTGGAGCGCTCTTCTGTTCTTGCCGTGTTCTTTTAATCTAGCCTTGTCTCTGATAAATTGCCTTTTTCTCTCCTGCCAAGAGCTTGACAGGGATAACTCCGGCGACCACCAGGATGGCAGGCTCGGACACTGTCCGGTAGGCAGAACACATCCCGAGTGCCGCTCGACGTTGAACCCGGGCGAGTCGCAACCTGTACTACTCTTTATCGAGAGCGTCTGCCTACACCTCTGCTCCATAAAAAAGCACGGACTGAACCGCGGACATCAACAGACGTCTTCTGTCGAATCGTGGAACCCCGACATTGGCCATCAGCCTACTAAGGTACGTGACTACTTTAGCGGCCTTGTCCGCCGTACGGAATATCTGATCCCTCCAGCTTAACTTGGTGTCCACCATAATCCCGAAGTACTTAGCAGCACGAGTTGATTGGACCACCTCCCTTCCCACTTGGAACGGAACGACGGTGACCATCCTCTTCTTCGTAAGGATCACAATCTCCGTCTTACGGAGAGCAAGCGAGATACCGTGATCGGACATCCATGTGTTGACCACACGCATGACTCGGTTCAACTTTAGTTGGGTCAGCTCAACGTTGCGTGCAACAATGAGAGCTGCGACATCATCGGCGTACCCAACCAAAGTGGTTTCCTCAGGCATCTCCGACCTCAGGAGGCTGTCATAGGCAACGTTCCAGAGATCCTGGCCGAGTATTGAATCTTGCGCGGCACCAGAAGTGACTTCCATCGTCCACGTTCCGTCCCTTGTGTCGTAAATCAGGCTTCGGGAGCGGAAATAATCCGCAACAAGATGAGTCGCAACAGATATGCAGGAACGCGAAAGGTGTTGCGAAGCGCATCCAGCATATCGACCCACCTCGCCGAGTTAAAGGCATTCTTGACATAAGCGTAACAAGAAGCACTACTCAGCGAGAGAAATGGTTGTGGCTCTCGGCTCTCTTCACAGCTCTCTGGACTTCGGTGATAGCGTCAATCGTTGACCGTCCCTTTCTGAAGCCGTACTGACGGAGGCATAAGTACCAGGCAGCTTCCACGGCAGACGTCAGGCGGGAACGGATCAGCTTCTTGGACAGCTTCCCAGCCGTGTCCAACATGCAAAAAGGCCTGTGGGACGACGGCAGCTCGGGATCACCTTTGCCCTTGCTGATGAGTACAAGTCTGGTGGTTTTCCAGGGAGCCGGAAACACCCCTTCTACCAAACAGGCGTTGTACATATTCTCAACAAGTCAGCATTAATTGAAAATACTTTCTTTAAAGCCTCGCTGGGAATCCGTCCGGGTCAGGAGCCTTGTTGCTCTTTAGGGAGAGAACGGAGGTTTCCATCTCCTCGAATGTGAAGAGTGGAACGTCATCTAACCGTCCGAAGTCAACCGGCGTACATCCTAGGCCTAGCCTACAAATAAATACATACAAACTATGATTTTAGCTAAGACCTCAAAATAAGCAAGTAACTTAATAATAATTATGCTTATAAATTAAAGAAAAATAGATTGTAGAGCGAAAAAACAATGCAATTTAAAATCCATGATTGCAAATTAATAAAAATCAAGTAATGTAAGTATTGTAGAATTACGCTTACTTAACACTTAATGCATATTTTGTTACCTGAGACATAGGCTACAATGGCACAACACATTCTAGTAGTGGCTTTTGGCCACTCCTGGCCCAGGTCAAGGTCAGCGGTTGGAAGTGGCAGGTGTGGGGTTGGAAGTGTGGGGTTGGAAGTGTGGGGTGAGAGTGATGGATGGGTTTGGGAAGTGGGTCAAGGTCATCCGGAGGGGGTTTTAAAAAAGTGGGAGCCTCAGGGGCTCGGTGGGAATGGGGAGGGGTGGGGCGGCGCCGGGCCGCGGGAGGTTTTAGTTTATTTGTAAAATTAAATCAAAGTCGTGTTCTTGTGCAGAGAGGTGTTGGAGTGTCGTCCACTGGTGAGGGAGTGGTAGACGCCGAAGGTGGTGGCGAAGAGAAGGTAGACGCACAACATGCACAGTACGCATTTGAACAGTTGCAGCAGGCGAACCATCCCTTGTTGATTTTCCGTTTCCAATTGCAGCCTGTTGATCTCTAGTTTGAGTCTGTCCTCTTCCAATTGTGTTTTAAGTGAAAAATCATCCATCATGTTTGTGTGCTTGTTTTAATTTCTGTTGGCGAAACGGGAGCGGTGTTGACGGTCGGAAAGTTGGCGATGAAATGAGAAACGAAGATGAGGACAGGGCATATTTACTGGAAAGTGGTGGGGGGTTAAGAAAAACAGTTGTGTGTCCGATCAAACGTCATCGCCAGCTGTTGGTGTATGTTTGGATGATGCAGGAGTGAGTTCTAGCAAACCATCTTCATCTTCACTCTTAACTCTATCGCATGTTGGACAACCGTAAGCAAGTTCCAAATTCATAGTGATGCAGTGGAATTTGTCTATAATATCTTCTAAAGTTTCCATTATATCTTTTAAATCATGTCTTGTTCTAATTATAAAAGTAGATTTCATATGTGGTATCGGATCGTTGTTCATCGTACGGGAGTCGGGAAACAAATGGCGAGCGTCAGTCAGCGGCTCGCTTATATGCGGGCAAGGGCGGTGGAGGGGGGAAGTGGAGAGGTGGCGGCGTGGTAGGGGAAGTGGAGGGGTAGTGGCGTGGTGGGGGAAGTGGAGGGGTGGTGGCGTGGTGGGGGAAGGGTGATATACCCCCATGCGAACCGTTGGCCAGCGCATTTCGCTGCGAAACGCCGTTCGGGTAGGTAGTAGGAGGTGTACTAAGATAAGCATTAGTTGTATCTTTAAGTTAGGAATATTAATAATGTTTGTAAATTAAATATTAAATTTATATTTAACCAGAGCTTGCATTTCTTGTTCCTCGTTGTTTAATTCAATAATTTTAACACCATTAGTTGTCTGTTCCTCTTCCTCTGCACTTTGGGACGATGAAGACGTGGAGGTGCCTGAAGATGATGATGACGATGAAAATATTTTGGTAGGATTGACATATTGCACTGTGATGTTGATCCATCTTAAAGGATAGTTATCCATAAGTGTGAGTAAGTTTTGGAATAGGGTTTCCATCTCTTCTCTGTTGGTAATTAAATGTTGAAAGGAAATGAATTTATCATCCATGTTGTTGTCAGTGTGAGTAATGAAATAAGAATGAGAAGCGTATCAAATGATCCGTAGAATATATGTTGTAAAAAATAAGTGGTGGGGGGTAATCTCAAGGTCAATCAAATAGAGTTTTAAAAAAAGGGCTGCATTCAGTGACTACAGCTATACATCTGAAGCTTCAACAGAATCAGTAGACCAATCTGATCTGTACTTGCATGCACTTATGATACATGTACAAAAGTCGTCTTTATAATATGCATTGCACTCTCGACAATTGACAAGTTTTTCCGGATGAAATTTGATACACCTCTGGGGACAGCAAGTGTGGAAGTATAGTGATTTATAAATCTTGATGGTTCGCAATTCCGGTGGTGGTAGTTGCTTTGTCTTGCATTTGCAGTAACAGGATCCGAAGAATTCACACTTTGTACAAGCTAATCCGTCTACCATCCATCTTCCTAAATCGGTGCATTTATGTTCACAACAGTAGCGCGGTGCGTCCTCGTTTTTCTTCTCTTCCATGTTGGCGCTTCTAAGTGTTGGCAAGAAATGAAGTTGTATAGTGTAGGATAGCGTGTTTTATAGACTAGGAAAAGTGGTGGGGGTAATCTCAAGGTCATCCAAATGGAGTTTTAAAAAAGATCATCTTACAAGTGTAAGATGTATTTATTTAAGATACTGAGTTTTCATTTTCTTTTTCTTTCTTTACATCTTGTTTGTATTTTTCTTTTTCTTCTTTAGCCATGGCGATGAGATCTTCAGTGGAGAGTGGATGTACTTCAGGAAATTTTAGAATTAATTTTGGTTGGAATCCCTCTTTAGTCAATACTTGAAGATCGGACGTCATTTGTTCTACACTTTGATAGTCTTTTCCGTAGATTTTTCCATTGAATTCAATCATCATTCTGTACAACATGGTATTAGTAGTTGTTTTCGCTGCGTCAGTTGGAGAGCAAATGATGATTCTGTTAGGTTACACGGTCCTTTTATAGATGCTACAGCGACCACTTGATATTATTTAACATTAGTAATATTTCTGAAACTTAACATTACTTTGAGTAGATGGTGTTGTAGTTGAAGGTTGTGTGGAAACGAATACTTCTTCGTTGCAGAACTTCTGTTTAGGAAACATCCTCATGTTGTTAGCGTAAACATCAATATTTAAACGATAACCACCGGCAAGTAACACTCGCAGTTCATTAATAAAATCGTCGAGTTCTTCAAAAGTTGTAATGGTGGTGGTATCATATGATGCACACTTAACCTTAAGAGACATGTTGTTATTCGTAATAACTGGAGAGCCAACAGAGATGTGTACAGCACGAAAGGTAGTCGTAGACTGATGAGATCCTCAAGAAAATTACGGCCTTTATATACCCTCGAAACTAGGTCAAGGTCATCCAAACGTGTTTTTAAAAAAGCAACATATCGATAGTGCAGAAACACTATCGATATGTTGCCTTTTCTTATTATTTTTTTTTCATTTTTATTTTTTATTTATTTAAAATCAGTTACACACATGTACAACAGTATATATAAACTACAGACTAGTTGCTAGTAGGCATAACATGAAGTGTAAGTTCAGTAGAGTTGGTTCCACTAGGACCGTGGGATGCCAAATAGAGTGCGCCGGGGTGAATCAGTCGTAAATCTTCATTCTGCAGCAGTTGAACGAAGCGTTTGGGAAGAAATACTTGAAATTTCGGTTCATCACCAGGTGTGTAGGGTGCTTCACTCAATGTGCAATTGATGGCGTCTCCAACTGATGTTTCCATCTTCTTAATAGTGTGAATAATGTAATGTTTTTCTTCTTTCAATTCTGAACATTTCTTAGTCGGTAGTATTGTAGATTTAGAATGTTTGTTGAATTGATCAACAAGCGACTGTAGAAAAGTTTGCGATGCCATTATTTTTTCTTACTATTGTTCGTCTTCTTCTTCTTGTGCTTGCGCGTCAGAGGTGTTGACTCCTCGGAGGTTAGAGTAATACTCATGCATTGTCATAGTGCCGCTCTCGCTTTTATACCCATCGCTTCCCCCACCACTTTGCTGGAGATAGACATTCAAACGATATGCGTTCTTTAAAGCACATTGAGACTGCCGATGTTTAAAGTTTTTAGATGCAATACAGATGTTAGCAAAGTAGCAATAAAAATCTTTCTCCATTTGCACATTTATCACTTCATGGTTTGTATATGCTTGTATCCAATTTGCTTTTTCCAATCCTCTTGTAAAAATAGTTTTGAACTCTTTGCAGAAATGATTCATAATGTGTGGCATCATATTGTAGGTTATAAAACCTTCATCCCATGTTAGATTATGAAAATGTTTCATCAACCATTTGTTTGTTACTTTAGCTTTGGTTGTTAATCTGTTGAACGGCAAAGGAGGCGTGAATAAAAAATGATAAACAACAGATGTTATCATATCTAGTACCACTAACTCTTTAATTATAAAATTTCCATCATTACCACGGAATGCCTGAAACTCTATGATACCTCGCTTTACTTCCATTATTTCCGTCTTCTTAGAGAATGAAACTCGTTTATCCATGATGACGTTCAGTAGACAACTGGTATGTCAATGCGGATTGACAGCCTTTTATACTCCAACATTCTTCTTCTTCTTACTTAAAATATTCTTTGTCTGTTTAATTTGTTGTTGATTGTTGATTGTTGAAACGTGATTCGTTTTCCTTGTTTTCTTGCTTTTTTTCTTCATCTAAATTAAAGTTGGTTTGATTGTGGTGTAACTGTCTCCACATCTCTACTTCATGCGGGATCCTATTGAAGATTGAAGTATCTACTGGACCGTATAGGATTGGAACATATGGTTGTCTATCCAATGCATCAGTTAAATAATCTTTGATGATTGTACTTGAGAATATTAGCTCTTTTAAATATCTTGTTATAGGACCAGTAGCACAAGTTAAAGCGTAAAACTCTTCTTTTGTCAAATGTATTTTTATATTATATTTAGTTAAATCTCTAAATCGAACTAGTTGTTGACCACGTTGTTTAACAATATCGATTTCAATATTTGATTCGAACAAACCTAGTTTTGTTTTTCTTCCAAACGTATTGTTACTCAAATAGCATTCCAAAAGATGTATATGTTTCATAAAAGATTCCCAAGAAGATTCAGTGAAGGTTACCATTTTAGATCCGTGATTCAAAATAACAGTTGGAGAGTAATCCAATGATTTCATTACTCCAGCAGACACAGTCTTTGTCATACAAGAAGAAATAGGATAAAATATTCTAAGAAATACCTCCATTAAGATGTTGGTAGAAATGTTATCTTCAATTTTCCTTTTCTTCGTTTCTTTTTCAACTTCCTCTTCGTCTGTCTTCTTATGTTTAAACTTGAGGAACTCTTCCATTTCCTGTTCAACTTGTCTTTCTATATCCAAACTATTGTCAGCCATAAGAGGTGTAGTTTCTTCATTAGCACTTGATGTAGCAGAACTCATCTTGCGGACGATGTTACCCATACGACAATCAAAGATGAAATGAATTTCCAGCTCTTCTTTCTCGCTTTTATACTCGCAGATGACCTAGATATTGTTGATCTTTTGTAAAAACCTTACAAATCGTGCAGATGTTGTATTAATCTTTTTTAAAGTACATTCTTCACAATTCCTGTCAGCGGTGTGTAAGTAACTATTTTGTCATGTAGAATTAAACAGTATGCTGAAGTTCCATCTGGTATTTTATCTTCAAATTCCATTTCAATTTTTATATCTACACTTGAAGATTTCACAGATTCATTTTGTTTTGAACAATCGATTACAACAATTGGAGCTTTTGAATAAAATTGTTCTGGTGATAGTAGTGGTGTATTTGTCTTACCATAATATGACGATTGAAATCTTGCATACATGTCATATAGAATGGAATAACGTTTCTTGTCAAATGAAACATTTAAACTGTCATATGGAAAGAACTGAGAGTTTAGAAAAACTTTGCAATTCTTTATCTTGCAATGGTCAAATTGACCAGTGTGCGCAGTTATAACATCTTTTCGTTTAGTCTGAAAACCGACTATTATGTACCTTGCTCGTTCTAAATAAGTAGAGGTTTTAACAGTCCATGTTTGTCTTTCTGTTTGAGGCAATATGGGGTATTCATGAAATTCCCAACTTCTAAATGGTATTACGATATCACGGTCAGATTTTAATTTTTTCAATAATAATACTCGATGTTCATCCGCCAATCTGACATGTGGTACTCTCCATACAACTTTATCCAATTGAAGTTGCCATTCCAAATCGGCATCTTTTGTTCCACTTGGCGCTTGTATTACATCCTTATTCGTTGAAGATCTGAGCAGTACCAGTTCTTGCTTTACATTTATTATTATTCTCTTGTAATCTTCTGCGAATCCCAAAAGCAATCGTAAAGGCACATTAAAATCAAAGTAACCTTTTGAATTAGGAGTAATAGTGTCTTTATCAGGAGTCACCCATCCAGCCGAGATTAAAGAATTCTTTTCATGGGGTGTTATTGAAGTCAATACTTTCAAAGTTGTTGATATACCAACTTTTTTTGTTGAATCAACTGTTACTCCAGATATCTCATATCTAATTTCATCAAACAGATATGCCATAGGGTTATTTATAAAAGGAACAGTTGAACCAGATTTTCCATCCAATGTTGTTACTCTTCCTTCGATATATAAATAACTTTCACATGGTAATGTGTAGATATCTTGTTGTTGAATGGGAATCCTTATTTCATCATTATTATTTAATTTTGATGAAGTGTAAGGGTTGTGAGTGTGATATTCCTTCTCCCATAGGGTTTCGTCGAATGTCGGTCCTTGCGCTATATCCAGTATATCCATGGTTGGCAAGTTTTAGTCCGATCTTTTGTAGGAAGCGTATGTTGTCCGGTGTTAACTCGTCGAATGTTGAGGAGCTACTGAGCTCCCGACTCTTCCGTTGTGGTTTAAATGATAATCCCATGTTGACTTTATGTTGCTGCTCTGATATGTAACCGTATAGTTATTGTTTCTCCTCTAAAGTCAACACTAATGCCGTCTTGATCCAATATGTTCAGTACGATGTCTGAAATGAAACTGGTGTTTAACGGTAGGTATATCAGGTTTTGTGGCTTCTCAACTATTTTAAAACCAGGAGCTACTGTGGGGTAAAATGTATGTAATATGTGTTGATTTACTCCATCTCTATATGATCGGTGTATAATATTACACGTTACATCAATACTGTTCACCTTTAATATTGTTACTGTTGTATCGCCAGTATAATCATTTCCAGGAGCTAAAATTCCTTTCTTCTTTGAAAATCCGAGCAAATTGCCGATTGAGTGGTCTAAGCTAAAATCTATATAATACTTTGAAGTTATTTCTGCTTTTAATGTATTATTATTACCTTTTATAGAAATATTTTCTTCTCCAAGCTTTTTTTGTAATACTTGGTTTATATCGTCTATTTCATATGCTCCTGTAGATAATGGAATTATTTTCAATTGTGAATAATTTCCTTTTTCATCTTTACTCTCATAATAATGTAGTAAATTATTTTTTCCTTCTGTAACATTGGGAATTGAATTGTATGTAGTCAAATCCAATAATGCTGCTTCCCATAGTTTGTCCGTAGATAAACGTAACGCTGGGAAAAGTGTACTTTTCAATGTTGACGAATTTCCGCTCAGCGACACTGTATACGATGACATCTTAAAGCTGACTGACGCTCTTCGCTAGGAACTCTAAACATAAATGTCCGCATATTTCTGTATTGCTAGGTTGCTCTCTTTTGTAGTTGTAGAATATATTCTTGGAGTCCCGAAAATAATGTTGAAGTTCTTTTGGTGGCGGTAAATTTCCAAAACTATCAAAGTAGTAAACATTTTCTCCAAGTTTTTTATAACATACCCAATGAGTACCTGGTCCATAATTAGAGTCTAAGTTTACTATTCCAGTTTCATTTTTCCACACTCTATTTGGTAATGTATCTTTCATAAAAACTCCTCTGAAGAATGGTATTCTTAAACATTTCACATATTTTGACAGTTGATAGTTTGTTAATGCTTCATTTGGAATTATCAATTTATTCTTCTCATTTAATACACACGGTACGGTCTTAAGTAAAGACCCGATCCGTTTTTTACCATTGACCATATGGATGTTTTCTTGACTTTCCTTTTAGGGTTAGTGCGACGTCTTCTTTTGATGTTCCCGCCTCTTTTTGCAGCTTCTTTTTTACTAGGTTTTCTCCCGCGTCGTCTTCCACCACCAAACTTAGCTTTCGTCTTCATGGCTGTTGTCACTGCCCAAGCTGCTGCTTTTTCCGCAATACTGGCGTCACTTGATTTAACCCTTTGCCAAGCTTTTTCCGCTAGCGCTCTATCCGCTATTGATCTATTTGTTGAATCTGCAAACTTGGAATACGCTATATCGTGTTCTTTGCAAGCTTGATCTAATTTATTAATTCCAGGATCTCCTCTTGCTAAACGTTTTGCCAACTTAGTTCCGGGTCCACAATATTGATAGCCTCCGGGCAGATGAAATTCGTATGGTAAAGCGTCTATTGCTCGATTTAGAACAGCACCAACAGGAATCCGTCTTAGCAGGGATAACGCAGCTGATGTTATACCACGTCCTTTCTTGCCGCTGTCTTGACGACGACTGAGCGTTGCGGTCTTCATTATGTCGTCTTATATAACCAGCGTGTTTACTCCACGAGCTGCTTTACATAAATGAATAGCACATGCACAATTTTTATATTTAAATACTTAATTATTCAAATTAATTATATACTGATTTATAATTCTATTTTTAATCCAAGCTTCTCGTTCATCGGGTTGAATCATCACATGACTCGTTGTACTAGCTATATGATTGTGGGTATCGATAAGTAAATTGCCCACTATTCTTATTAAACAGTCTAAAGTTACAGCATCTTTTGGATGTTGGGGATCGTGTAACTGCATAATACGTTTATCATTACACGTGTAAGCAGTCGAATCACTTTTCGACGTTGTTATGACTTGTCCAATAGTAGCAGCATCATTTAAATCTTCTCCTGGTAAAATATTAATTATTTTCTTCATCTTTGCATCATATTTGGTCCCAAAGTGTTTATCCCAAGTTATTGTTTGTCTCAATGTAACACAATCATCATCTTCATAACCAGGATAAATATCTTTTATTCTTCTATTACGACCATTGTATGTACCTAATGTACCACCACTCGCAATTAATGTTTGCACCATTAGAGGTACATCTGTATCTTTTATACCAAATCTTCCATTTGTTATTGTTTTATGTCCTGCATCCCATTCATCATTATTTCCTTGCATTAAATCAAACTTTTCATTTCCATGTATAAATGTATCTCCTCGCTTTAGCACGGCATCTTCATGTTTTACAAAATTCGATGTTCCCCTTTTTAATTCTTTAGATAATTGTTCCATAGTAACAGCGTCTTTTGGTTGAGAAGCGAACTTTACATTTGACAACACTTTCCCATGACAATCGATTTCATCACCATCTTGTAAAATACAGTTGTCCTTGATGTATTTCAGGTTTACAGCATCCCCATCTTCCTTTGGATATCCAATGTCATTTATTATAAATTTATAAAAAGAAAATCCGCGTTGAGTCTTTTCCGGTATTATAGAATGTAAATATTCTTTATTAACTGAATCTTTATCATTTTTTGGATTTGCCACGTTGGTTATTCTATGATTTCCAGCATCATATGTCTGTCCATCTTTTAAATTATTACCCCATTGTAATTTTAAAGTATTTGAAAGTTCAGATGATAAATACTCTTTAGTAATTGCATCAGAACTGTCAGTTGGTTTACCAACATTAATTATTCTATGTGATTTAACATCGTAAGTATTCTTGTCTAATTTCAATGATGTTGAAGTAGCCTCTTTTACTGTCTTTAAATTCGCTCCATCAGTATCTTCTTCTGGGTCTTTAACAAATTTTAAACGTTTGTTACTCATATCATAGTCACCTTCAGGTGTTTGCGGCAATCCACTTCTTTTTCTGTTTTCTCCTCCTTGTACTCCTAGCCCGGAGTACCGTCCGAACTTGTCGACGCTCATGATTGAACTGATCCACTGTATGCTCACAGCTCTCTTATATATCCGTGATGATTTATACAACTATTCCACGATTTCGAAGTTCGTCAACTAAAGCCACCCATTCATTATTTAAACCTGTATGACCAGCTTCCATGGCTTCATGTAATAGTCTCATTCTATCAACCAATTTGTTTATATCATTATAGTAAATTACATTTGTATTATATAGGTTTTTCATTAAACCTTTACCAGATATCGAAGTTTCTCCTTTTTTCTTTTTACCATATTCATCAATAAGTGATAAGTCCATAAGTGATAATGACTTCCTCTTAAGCGGTTTCTTCACAGCTGGTGCAGTTCGTAATGTTGGTAGTTTTTTCAGGGGAAACAATCTTTTTATTACAACCGTATATTTAGTTGCACGTGTTCTATTTATCATTGAATCTTTGGAGTAATTCTTCTTATGAGCATTAGTATTTTGCAAAATTTCTTTAAAAGTATTTAAATCTTGAAGCGTATATCTTATAGGTATATTTTTGAAAATCAGTTCAAATAATCCTTTTGTTCCTTTATATTTATGCTCACCAATAACAATATCATCATCTTCAGTCAAATATACTTTTGAATCTCCTATTTTTAATTCATTTCCATCAATTCTCGCACCATATACATGTGACTTGTGTAATTTTGGGTTATCTTTTATTTCATGTAACATCTTCATGATATACTTTCTTCCAAGAGGTCCTTGTTGCAATATATCACTACTTAATTTTGTTAGATTTGGAATTGATTGTTCTGCTTCAGGTATATGTTGTTCTTGTTCTTCTTCTTTTTCAATATTTATTTCTGGTTCTTCTTGTCTTGTTTCTTCTTCTTTTTGAGAAACTTCACTATCACTTGTGTAAGAATCATCATCTTCTTCCTTTTTTAAACTTTTTACTTCAAATTTAGAAACAGGTAGCAAAACATCTCCTTCATAATGAGGTTTACCAATAGTTTCTGTTATCTGTTTTAAAGGTTCTGTAATAGGCTTAAATGTAGTCTCCAGAAATTCTTCTCTTTCATTCAAACCCATTCTTAATGCTCGATTTTTAAGTCTAATCGAGTCACTCAGTGATTTTATTTCTTTTAATAGTTTTTCTTGGTTCACCATGTTTACGCTGCGAAGACCAATCTATTACTAAACGTATTATCAATCGTTCAATGGATTAATACAAATTTATCCAACCCTATACGATATCTTCCATTTTTTATAGCTTCTTCTTTCATAATAACTAGAAATCCATATTTTTCAGCCCATGCTTTGCCACACATTTCTTTAAATTTATCAAATGACATGTCTGCATTTACATGATCATTATATATGTGCTTTAAATTTGTTTCATCCTGCTTGAAGATAATAAGTAGATTTGCATTATCTCTTATTAGTTGTTTTGGAATTTTACTGTAAGTTTGACCAATATAAATGCTATCAATATTGTAATGTCTCCCCATGGCAAAATAACTTCTAATAGTGTCATGATTTTCACAAGATACATCATCGAATATAAATATAGAAAATGGTTTAGCCTCGTTTGGCTCCATTATAGTTTCACTAGCATTAAACTTGTAGAAATTAACTTCAGGCACACTTGCGAGTACCTTATCCAATAATTGGTATTTGGGTTGTTGCAAAGATTTGGAAAAGATGTAAATGTTGTTGAAACGTAATCCTTTAGGATTTGTTATTAAGTTAAAAACCACATTCGTCTTTCCACAATTTGACGGTCCAGTTATTAAACATCTTATTGTGTTTGGCAGTAGTTCACCATGTTTTCCATGATTTAACTTGTCGTTGTCAACTGTTAATTCATCAATATTATTAATAAAAAATCGATCCTTTTGTTGCACAATCTCCATCTTGTGTAAAGGTTAAACACGTAATGACTTCACAAATTGCTACACAAGTCTTTTGTAGGGATTAATTTATCTTCACTTTTATCAAATCCCAACCAACGTACTTTAACCTTATCCTTTTTTCTTTGTAAAATCTTTTCAACAAGATATACATCGCCGACTGATGATTTTAACAACTCATGTCCGTAGAATCCACCTTCGAGTAATTCACCCTTGTTGTCCTTTAAGATGTAAGTTTCAGGTATTGTTGGTTGCACTTTATAGATTGTAAATACTTCATTAGTCCAGTTTGGCAGATACCTTTTACTAAATACTCCTTTGTATTTACTTATACGAACTTTATCATCAACTTTAAATGTTTTAGGCTGCATTTTTTCATGTTTAGGAGTTGTATTATTCCTAATACGTTTTAATACCATCTTAGCATTACCGCTATTTACTTGGTTAGGCTTCATACCAATGGTTCGATGATACTTGTTGTTATATTCTTTTATAAGTTGCGGTAAGATATCATACCAAACATATGATCCTCGTTTGGAAAATGTTTTATACATTGCTCCTTTTAATGTTCTATTGAATCTTTCTATTATTGAAGCTTTAACTTCAGAATTTGTAGAGTAATGATTTATTTTATACTTCTTCATTAAAGCTGCAAAGTCTTTGTTAAAATACTCTTTCCCATCATCAGTTTGTAGATGTTTGATGTTGAATTTATTTCTTTGTATAGCCGTTTCCATAGCTTTCGTAACACTTTTACCAGTCTTGTCCTTTAGCGGTAAGGCATCAGCCACTTTAGTAAAACAGTCTATAATCGCTAAAATGTATTTGAATCCTTTATTCAACTTACTATGTGGTATCATTTCAATGAGATCGGCTTGGAAAAGATCATTCATTCCTTTTATAACTGTACTTCTTCTAGGAAATTTTCTTCTTGCCGGCTTATGAAGTTCATTTACAATTTTATTTTTTAAGTCTTCCATCTTCAGTTGTGTCTTCCACATCGCTTGTAAAGGTACTGATCTCTAGAATGGTTTATCCTGTTTTATATACGGTTAGGATATAGGTCAAGGCCATTTTATGTTGGTGTAAAAAAGAGGGAACATGACATTGGGCTTGTCATGTCCCCTCTTCCTTACGAAAGGAAAAAGGAAGAAGGTAAAGGACGAAGAAAAGGTTTACTGATCAATAGGGATTAGGGAATAGTGGCCGAATGGTAATGTGTTGATGTTGTTTTCAAGAATGTGGCGTTTATCATCCTTATAACTTAATGCCCACTTTGTTTGCTTTACACTATACAATATATGGTTGTAGCTTCTGATGGTGTTGAATGTTGCGGTTGTTTCCACATTTTCAAATAAACATCTCTTATAATGGTCAAACTGTACTTTCTTCTTTAGATATGACGTCTTGATACCTTTGGCTTTCTTCACAACTTGATGTTCGTCCTTTTCACTGATGTACAGTTGGAATGAGTACAGTTTGGACATTAAAGCGACAATTTCTTCTATTGGTACACCATTTGTTTCGTCTTTAAACTTGCCCAACACCTTTTTATTTCTATCGTAGTCATAGTTGGGATGATCTTTAGGATAATCTGAAAAGTCAAAATCAGTAGTATATACAAAAGTACGTAGATCTTCATACATGTCTTCTGTTCTTATCCAATAAATAAAAGCATCTGTATCCATATATGCTATCCCGATGTTTTCTCTTCCATAAAACTTCACCATCTTGTTGTAATGAAAGTCATACATGTGGGTTTTAGAAATATCCAAGATAGACATTCCCACATATAGAGGACGATCCATTGTTATTGAGATTTTGTTCATGGTAACAGCTACAAAATTCTCGTTAATAATTATACTTGTTCCAAAGTTTGGTTTTTGTACTAATTTTTGCAATTTCGCCGGATTGCTAACTAATTTTACATCTTTATGCTTTCTTTTGTTTTCCAACGTTTTGCCAAATATTGAATTATTCATTAATTTGAAAAAGTCCTTTTGAAAAGCGGATGTTGCTGCAGTCCTTCTTCTTGTGTTGTTGTCTATGTACGGTTTTAACCAACAAGATTGATTAAATTGTATTGCTCTATTGATTCTTGTTATTTTTAATCCCAATTCTATTGCTTGCTGTATTGTCCAATAATGAGCTACATATCTTGACTTGTTGGTTAACGTCATCATTAACTTGGGCCATCTACCAGTTGGAGATATTTCCGTCTTGGCCAATAGTGGTAAATCGTAGTGGTGGTCATGCAGTTGTTCAGGATATTCAAAGTCCACATCCAAAATGTAACCAATGTCTCCATCTTTGGGTATGTCCATTATATTGCCTATCAAATCTGGGTTCGCCCACTTAAAATTACCATATGGAAGAGGATTTGACATAGCCCATCCATATAGGTTATTTGCGTCAAAATAACCTAAGAATGTTGTTGGTTGTGACGCATCGAAGTTTGGGAGATATTTGTTGTTAGCTTTTACATGTCTAGTTACACTTTGTGTCAATCCTCCACAAACACCTGACTCTATCATCAAAACCATATCAATATCTGTAATAAGTTCAAGCCTACACTTTGTTTCTTTCAGCATAGCTTGCCATGCTAGTCCAGGTGATGTATAAGAATGAAGTGGGTCCAATCCATATGCTTCAAAACAGGTATCTCTAAATTCTTCCATTATATCGCAAAGTAAAGTCACATCTAATTTAACATAAAAGTCGGAATATTCTCCCAATGTTGTCATTCCTAGTTCATTCCATACTTTACAAGCGTGTTGATAGTCCTCTTCACTGATGTCCTCTTCATACAACTTACTCTTGAAGGCTTCTCTTGGCGGAAGTGATGTTTCTTCAAATTTTTCCAAACAATCGATGTAATCATAGGGGAAAACACCTTTGCGGAGAACTAAATCCAATTTATCTTTACTTACAATCTTCATTGTTTCTATTAAATTTTCTTTCTTTAAGTTTTCAGTAAGTTTACTCAAGCTAGATGGCATAAAACGGTAAGAGTCTAGAAAACGTAACTTCATATTTCCAATTGTTTTACTAAAACTAATAAACTTTTCAGTAGTTTCCGCTATCACATCTATTTTTCCATCATCTCGTCCCAATTCCGGTATGATAAAATGTGCATCATAACCACTAAGATTATGCAAAATTACAGGTATAAAGTTGCGAATTTGATAGTTAATATTACATCTGTTACACGCGGCACCTCTATAATAACCTGTTAGATGGTCATGATCACGTACCTTGTGATTTTCCAAAGTATATTCATTTTTACATAAATAACAATGGGTTGAATTTTCATACTGAATCTCTTCTTCTTCATCCATCGGTATCATTGGTACAATATCACTATACAATTTTTGTACATTTTCTGCTATCGAATATAAGTGGTCAAGGAAAATTTTAGAAGCATTTTCACCGCGATATATGACAGGTTTTGAAGTTAGATCATATTTATTTAAATGATCTTCTGACAGTGTAGATTTAATTAATAAACAAAAACTGTTTGGATCATGCATTTGGTACTTAACACTTTTCTTGGCTTCATCGTCATTATTTTCAATAGGAACAAGTGTAGATTCAAAATCCGCATAAACAACAATGGGAATACGGTACTGATGAGATATCTTCTCAAATTTTAGCTCGGCCTTATCTGGTGATGGTAACATTATTTTTGCTTCATAGTTGTTGTTACATAGTTTTTTATGCTCTTGTAACCATTCTTTTCCATTTCTTCTTTCTTGTTGAAAATTGAAACATCGTTTGCAAATTATCTTCTTATGTCTAGTTTTACACAGTTGGTTATTAACAAGAATTTCAAACTTTTTGATCCATACATAATGTGAAACATCACCTCTTGTAAGTAATAGCAAGTCCCTATGATCCGGTAGTTCATTCTTTACCACACGCAATGGAAACACTTTATTTGAACTGTCCAGACCGAAAACATTAACAGATGTTCCAGGGTTTTGTTTTTCGAATTTTGGGATGTCCTTTAAAGCCACTGGGTAAGTCAATCCTTGGAAATTATATTTATATCTGTGTGTTTCATATTCTTGACTGGGTCTATCCGCATGGTGAGGTGGTACAAATTTTGCCGTCATTGCATATCTAAAACATTCCATATCTTCATTTTGAACATTTATGCACGATTTGGTGTCTGAAATTTTCTTTGGGAGCGGAATATAACTGCTACCCCTTAATCCGTAGCCGTGTTTATGAACTCTGATATCCATACCCTCAATACTAACCAAACTCTAACCAGATCCTCTTCCTTCATGTTCTTGAAGTTTTGTTAAAATTTCTTCCAAACAATCTTCAACTATTGAATTAATATCTGAACTTGCCATTATGGTCTGGTTTTTTGTCATAAATCCTCTTGGTGACATTTCTCCTTCTACATTAGTAAACATAGCATTTAATAATATGCCAAATTTAATAAAGTTTAGTCTTCTTAATTCTTTTTCCAGTGTTCTACTTACAATTCTTCTTACTTCTTTAAAAAACTGCTCCAATTCCAATTTTTCATTTTGAATTTTGTGATGCATTACTACTCTACCTTCTAAAGCATATACTTTTAAACTCGGTATTTCATTAGATGGTCCTGCTAATGGTTCTTCATGTTCTTCTTGTTGTTCTTCTTGCTGTTCTTCTTGTTGTTCTTCTTGTTGTTCTTCTCCATATAGTTTTAAATCTTCATATTCGGTTTCTGTTACATCTTCATTATTATTATGGAACAACTCTACTGCTCCCTTTTTATAGCCTCCCAGTTGTAGTGGGGGGACGGTAAGATTTTTAGTGAGATGTTAAAAATAGTAGGTTAAGACTAAAGCTGAAAAGTAATGATTAAAGCCTATATTTTCTTCCAATTGCAAATACTCCACATATGCCTCCGCCCATAGCCATAACAGATCACTGTTACGCCAATATACACCAAAGGTGGGTCTATCATCAACTAAAATTGGAGATGCTATGTTTACTAATCTTTCATTTTCTATCCATGTCATAACTTCAATTACAAACCTTCCTATAATATCCATTGGAGAATTCGGATCCACAAATATTCTTGTTACAACATTTTCACTTAACAAAGGCTCTTCAATTTCTTCAATTTCTTCATTGTTTTCTTCATCGTTTTGTACATCGTTTTCTTCATTGATTTCTTCATCCACCTCCAATACTTCTTCAACTTTTGTACATTTGTTATAAAATATTGGAGCATCTCGGGGGGACATGTTCACTCTAGCTATTATTGGCAATGAATGTCCCAACGCAAACCACGACACTCTTATATAGGCAAGTCAATGAGTGGGGGTTTCTTTTAATAATAAATGTTTATTAAAAGAAAATAATTTAATTCTGTCTTTACCACAATATTACTCCTAATTAGAGCTTTCCAATGATGTATCGCTTGCCCTATTCCGGCAAACCATTCTCAAGTTATAAGTAAATTTGTTAGCACTTTGCTGCCGGGGGGGGGGGCTCGTCAAGTTCAAGGTCAAGGTCAAGGTCAAGGCCAAGACGTTGTGACGTCGGGGGGGGGGGGGGGGCCGCCAAGTTCAAGGTCAAGGTCAAGGTCAAGACAATACACTTAAGACATTATACTTAAGATGGTACACCTAAGACGTTGTGACGTCGGGGGGGGGGGGGTTATGCATGAATGGATTGAGGTCAAGGTCAACAAAAAATAATAATGATCCAAGGTGATGGAGGCGGCTGTAACCGTCTCCACCACCCTGTGTTCCTCAAACACTCCCAATCCCAACCCAAAAAGTTACGTCTTGCAAGGGATCCCAATTTTTTTTGCCCGCACGCACTTTGGCGATCCAGTTTGGTGAGCTGTGATACGGGCGGCCAGTCTCGGGCCATTTGGCACTGGGCTTGACCATGTGGTAGTTAGGGACACTGGAACAGCTAGTGCAAGACGCAACTCTAACCTCCCACCCTTAATCTAAACCCACCCAATCATATTTTTGCCTGACCAAAATTAAAAAAAAAAAAATCGAAAACAATAAAAATATGCGCTACCTACTGCACAACGCGCATGTCCCACCCATATTTAATGGAGTTCAATCGAACTTCTTAAATTTACATTTACATTTTAATTTAATCTACCCAACCTAACAGCTAGCTGTGGAATGTAAAAAATTATTAGTACACAGATAAACAAACACAGACATAGATACACACACACACACACATACACACAAATACCATAAACCAATACTTAAGATTAAAAACACATTTCTTAAACATAAATAATACCATAAAACACCTTAATGCTAACATCGCAATGCGCAAGTTAAACCTTAAAAAACTAACACATCTTAAGACTGAAACCAAATAACACTTTGCATAAAACCATAGACACACACACACACACACAACAAATATTAAATAGTAATAGTCTAACAACAAGAGTAACTCAAATATATATCGGCCGCTTATACATTTGAGTTGCCCTCTGAGTCGGGTCGGAGCGTCGCGTCCGAAATTCCGAGCCCGACTGTGGCGGCAATAGTCGTCGGGGTAGTTCTCGGCTCCCAGAGTGGTGGGGGGCCGGGAGGGGTTTCAGGGGCGCGGAACTTTCCAGAAATGTCAAATTACATCCGCTGACAAGTACATCCGCAGCTTTCCCCATCGCGTGGCAGCATAATTATCGTCGATTGTTATCCACCCTCTTCCGCCGCTTAATTATACTTCCAACAGAAATAGGCCGCCAAAACACGCAACTTGTTTTTAACATACAATAGACTATTGTTTGGAAATGCATTACTTATGCTCATAATCCTTGGCCTGGTCGGTACTTCTTACACGCTACACCCAAGACGTTGTGACGTCGGCGGCGGGGGGGGGGGGGGGCTTCCGGTTTCCGGTCCGGTCGGGGGGAGGGGGGAGGTCATGCATGAGTAACCATCCGCATGTATATAAACGACGGGAAGCTCGCGCGCCTCCCATATAGGGAGCTGACACCCCAACGGTAAACAACCAATCCGTGAGTTCATACCACATAGTACTTTAACACACTATTTATTTTAACATTTTTATTATTTTTACACTATTTCTTAATACTACATCAGTTATTTTATATATCTTAATTTTATTTTCGTCTCAAGTTTCCATTTTTTTTTTTTTTTTTTTTTTTTTTTAATTAAAATATGCTAATTAACATCGTGTGCAGGAAACTCACACTGATTAATTGCAGGTTCCATTCTTACACACCTGTTTCCTCCTTAATATGCAAATTACTCTCTTACTTTAACAACACTTAAACTCTAACCGCTACTTCTCGGTCATATTAATATAATTAGTGCTACACTACGGGATTTACCTGTGCAATAGTGCACGCTATGTTTCCTGCACGTCTGCAGGTAATACACCTTACAATCATATACTTATTGCTACATTACACAAGACATTTCTTGCACACCTGCAGGTAATACACTTACTGACCGTCTACTATTATAATTATTGCTACAGTACGAGAGACATTTCTTGCACACCTGCAGCTTATACACTTTACAACCGTTTAATATTAAAATTATTGCTATACTACAATGGTTACCTGTTCAATCACAGTTGTGGTCCCCCCACTTGATTATCCACAGAGCAATACTTGCAATCCTACAACTGAATAATTAATTAACTTCCGCGATCACCAGTACTTTTTTAAACTACCGTCTCTTCCTCTGACTCTTGTGACCATAGCCGCAGCCGACTGACAAATAACCGAGCTCTCCCGAACCTCGCTCTTTTATGCGGTTTTCTCGGGGAGGGGGTTGGAGGGGCGTCGCACGTGACTCATCGATCGCATAAAAAGGGGGGTTGCTGCCGCGCGCGCGCCATTTCGGTGGCGGAATCGGTCGGGTGAGGAACTATCCGTAAGTCTCTAGCGCTTTTACAACTAACGCTTGTTACTCTAAAATGTGTTTGCACTTAATATGCTAATTAGTCTCTATATTTATGCACGGGACATTTCCTGCACACCTGCAGGTGATACACCTTACAACGGTCTACTATTATACTTGTTGCTACAATACAAGATTTACCTGTCCAATTGGCAATTGTGATCCCACTTAGTCGTGCACGGGATATTTCTTGCACATTAGCAGGTCATACACTTTACAACCGTCTAATTTTATAGTTATTGCTACAGTACAAGATTTACCTGTACAATTGACAATTGTATTCCTACTTATTCGTGCACGGAACATTACTTGCAATCCTGCACCTGAATAATTAATTAACTTCTGCGGCTACCGATACTTTTCTTCGCCTATATGTTTCCCCCTGCTACAACCTTTCGCGGCGCCGCCCGACAAATAACTGAGCTCTCCGAAGTTCTGTTCTTTTATGTCATCCTCTCAGGGGGAGGGGTTGGGGAAGGGGGGGGGCACACAACCCCCATAAAACGGGCATCGGTACCGCGCGCGCGTCATTATAGTGGCGATAGGGCAACAGTAAACAACTATCCGCAAGTCTCTAACACCTAGTCTAACACTTTTTTACTTACGCTTTTTTACTCTAACATATGTTTGCACTTATTATGCTAATTAGTCTCTATATATTCAGACACACTCGCGGGCGCCAGTCATATACTCGCCAATTGTCGGAGAGTACACATCTCCCCTTCGTATATTATCATGGCTTCGCACTCTTTACAACTAAAGCTTTTACGCACAAAACATATTTTACAGAAACAATCTAACTCCAAAGTTTGTAAACCGCGTACTACATTGGCTAAGCTTAAGAAATACTACAGTTTTCACCCGTTGTACTTTGCAAAACCTAGCCTGTGCAACACTGCATACTGTACTGATACTGTTTTGCACGCTGTCTTAACTGACATGCTGCAGTATCAACATTTCAATCTTGTTACACCTATTGACGATGCTATCCAATTATTGTTATTCACTATATTACCGGGTTTATATGATCGTTCTTCCTTGGACACATGTCTCATTCTACTGTATCAACTCGCACTGTAAACACCTAGGAGCTCTCCTATCATGCAACTATTATTTTAATTTAATTTTAAAAATAAACTACACCCCAGTCCATTCCCACCGAGCCCCTGCGGCTCCCACTTTTTTAAAAACCCCTCCGGATGACCTTGACCCACTTCCCAAACCCATCCATCACTGTCACCCCCACCCCACACTTCCAACCCCACACCTGCCACTTCCAACCGCTGACCTTGACCTGGGCCAGGAGTGGCCAAAAGCCACTACTCATTCTAATTAGTTGTTCAATTTAAATCTTTCTCCCAAATAGATATTAGTTGTATCCCATAAATTAGTTAATCGCATAATTCCGTACGACACCAATTCATTCCACATCAACATGCCTATCTTTTGGTAGACTATAATTTATAACTTCAATAAGTAAACATCAGTGTTGATCTATTTAATTTAACAAATATGTCTGTCAAAATATCAATTAAATTTTATTTAAAAACGTAACATAACGGCGAGCAAATATAAACAAGAAAAGGTTATGTTATGTTGTTTTCAGCATACAACGACAACTCAGCTGCGATGGGGGAAAATAAACTGATCATAGCAACTACATTAGTCAAACCATGTAGCCTAAACAACTAAAGTTCTGTCAAAAATTCCGGAAAATAAGCTTTTTTAATACTTGAAAATAATTGCTCGATTATAGTTTATTACCTAGTTTAAAATACTTAAAATCTAACCTGAGAATTTCATTGAAATCAAATTAGGAATAAAAAAGCCTTTTGGCTAGAGAATTTGCCTAAGAGAAATTTAAAGTCGGTCTAAAAGAATTTTATACTCTATGTTCCATAGAGGTAAAAAATTCAATAAATCAAAGGCGAGGGGGGCGAAGCCCGAAACAATAAGACCTTTTTTCATTACGATTCGTCACTGCGGTATATCATAAGCTTTAAAATGACACCACAATCTTAAAAATCGGTTCAGTAGGTCGAGAGAAAAAGGGACGTAACAGACGAACCCCTTATGGAAATAAGAAGATAGATAGATAAGACATATAAATATCTCTTCATTCAAAACAACAGTTATTCCATATTAACAGCCTTTAATCGACTCCAATAGATGACTAAAATGAAATCTAGTTGTGTTCAAGGAATCTAAAATAAATAAAGAGAAGGTAGGGGTCAAGACATGCAACGCTATCTATGCACCAGGTGTTTTTTTGCACCTATGACATCACCATTAACTATTACTGGAAATGATAATGATGACGTCATAGGTGCAAAAGAACACCTGGTGCATAGAGGGCATTGCATGTCTTGACCCCTACCTTGTCTTAATTTATTTTAGATTCCTTGGTTGTGTTTATGAGCCATAAAGACAATGCCACCGCCTCGGGACCAATCTTGGCCTAATCAAATACGGCCACTCTCCTGGATTGCACCTTCTTCAGCTGCCCGTTAGAGGCATATGTTTTATTTGCTTAGATAAAGCTACTCTATTATTTTATTTGAAAATAATTCGAGTTAGTAAAACATGAGAGAGGCTTTTATTACAAATTAATACATAAAGTACCTTCTATAAAAATCTATCTTCTTAATTTAATTAAGGTTTTGTTACATCCCTTTTTTCTCAACCTACTAACAGATTTTTAAGATTGATGTGTAATTTAAAGCTTAAATGATATAGCATATGTTTGCGCACGGTGATTAATAAGGTTATTTAATTTCTATATTCTTTAGAGCCCTCTCTTATTACCCTCTATACCCTTGTGCGCTTTAAAATGTTGACCAACTTTCATTATAAGATTTTTAAATGTGAATTGATCTTAAAAGTTTCAGATGAATTTTATAGTCAGATGTGAAGAAAACAGATTGTCTGTTACTGCATAATCAATATAAATACTCGTATTATTAAAAACATTCACATTAAAGTCATATAATTCCTTCGACTGTACTACACAAATGAGTTTCCCACAAACAGAAAGCAATATATTACAAAACTTGTAAGCTTATAGGGACAAAATCCCCTATTTATAAAATTAAAATAATGTAGACGTTAGTGGACCACCAATACTTTACTAAGAAAGTTTCCAGAGGATTTAGTTTTTATCGATAATATTTGAGCTTAATCGTTTGCATAGACTATCCACTTCCAAAGCACTCTTTACCATCTTGAGTCATAAATGAGTGCTTAATTTTGTCTATCGTTAAAATGTTCATCGATTTTAAAAATGGGGTTTTAAATAAATCATAGCCCATGCGCTAAGATAAGATAAACAATGAACATAATGTAGAAAAGTATGGCAATGAGAAAAACGTGACGGACGCTCAGCAGCCATTTCAAGATACACGTTCACATGAATACACGGTTACACATAATATAAGAATACATGTAATACACGTTAAATAGTGTTCCAAAGACAACATATTTTTTCAACCATTTGATTATCTTAATTTTCCATGAGTTGAAATTGTATTTTCACTCCTGTTAGATTTTCTAATTTGTTATAATCAAAAAATTTTCAAACGCCACTTCAAAGTAGACTGTCTTTTCTCAGTAAATTTTCGGCTCTCTAATAAAAACACGTATTTTCGTAAAAACAAACTAAACTTTTTTAATACCTATTCGTTTTATGGAGTATTTTCCCCCTTCTTTCTAATTTATTTGAAAGGTTTTGGGCATGTTGCTGTTTTCTCTTGTCTTTGGAACAAACATCTTAAATTTAAACTCTCTTGATCTGATCATTCTACAATTTGTCTTGGGTAATTTTTCAGAATGTTAACACTTTATGGTCCGCTTCACTACATGTTTAAATTCATTTTTTTTTATTCAATGTGATTATTTTATTCTTGGTTTAAAATCAAATGACACCACTTGCTTTGATGTAGACAAAGAAAGCTTTTCTCATTAAATCGTCTTTTGTTTTGATTTTAAAACAGAAAGTGACATATGGTCATACTGAGTGAAGATGATATATTATAGTAAGATGTAAGAAAATAGTTTAAAAGAGATCTTAAAATTATTTTATAATAATTTTATATAATTTTAATATCAGTTAAACTTAGAAATTTGTTGATATTAATACGATTTTTAAAACAAGTTTGTAATATTTTTTAAAATTATTATAAACTTATTTTAATACGACTTTGTAATAATTTTAAAATAAGTTTGCAATGATATTTAAAACTGTAAAATGGGTGGTGACAATTTTTGTTCAAATTTATAAATGAATGCATTTCTGCTAAAAAACAAATTGAAAATGAAAGAACTGAGCAAACACATGTCACCTGTTTCATGATATAACTAACATGATAGAACCCCTGACTTCTCACTTTATGTCCTAACTCTTCAGCTTTAACCTCTTGAGCAGTCTGAACTGTACATGGTGGAGTTATTATTTACTACTTAAACATTTAAAAATCTGCTTTCACTGGTGCACTGCTCTTGGGAGCTACGTAAGTCAGAGTCAAAAGTTTGGCCCAAATTTGAAATAACTTACAAATTGTCCATTTTCAGGGGTTTTAATAATGTTATAAAAAATTCACAAGGTTCAGGTTGTTACAATTTTTATGTAATTTGAATTTTATACTTTTAAAATAACTAGAGTATGACATAAACTTGATATTATTAATACTCCACTTGAATAAATTCAAAACATTTGTAAGTGAGGTTATTATTATTATTATTATTTTATGGCCAGCATTGAAATTTGAGGTAAGTTTAATTTGTAAGTGAGTTTAATATAATTAAGTATTATAAAATTCCCCTGAAAAGGTTAACAGTTTCTTGTCACTTTGTATCTCAGAAAAAATCTTGAAAATATTTTTGGAATACCAAAAATGTTTAATAAATGTAAAAAAATTTACGCTATTTGACTTTGACGTTTTGAACGTTAAAAAATAAAATAAAAATAACGTTATTTGACTTTAGTATTTTGTAAATACAAAATTTTTATTTGACATAATTTTACACTTTTAATGTTTACTAGCTGTTGCCCGTCACGGCTTCGCCCGTGTTGAATTTTATTTTTAATTTCTTTTAAGACCTCCGAAATCTTCTTCTTTAAGATACACATTAAGATTAATACATTGAAATAGTGAGAGCGGGGCAAGAGGAACGATCATGTCAAATATTAACCCCATAGTCAATAGAGTAATTTTTAAGTCCAGTGCGGGGCGGAGCCCTAAAGCCTTTCAAAAGCTATATTTCCATAACCGTTTCTTGGTGACTTCCTATGAGCAAAGAGGAACATCCATATCAAATATTAACCCCGTATGTCATAGAGTAATTTTAAGTCCAGTGGGGTGCAGCCCTAAAGGACTTCAAAAAATATTTTTCCAAAACAGTTTCTCAGGACTTTTGAGTAAAGAGGAACGTCCATGTCAATTTCCAACCCCGTAGGCCATAGAGTAATTTTTAAGTCTAGTGGGTCGTAGCCCTAAATGAATTCAAAAACTATATTTCCAAAACAATATTTTAGTGACTACCTATGAGCAAAGAGAAACATCCATGTAAAATTTCAACCCCTTAGGCCCTTGGGTTTTTAAGTCCTGAGGGGCGGACCCCTTAAGGAGTTCAAAAACTATATATGCAAATCCGTTTCTTGGTACCTTTGAGTAAAGATAAATGTGCTCGTCATATTTTAACCTGTAGATTCTGTGCTAACCTAAAGGTTCTGTGGGGTGGAGCCCAAGAGGAAAATCGCAAAATCCTTTCCTAGTGAATGCCCATGACCAAAGAGGAACATCAATATCATAATTCATAATCAATAACTCAGTTGGCCATAGAGTAATTTTTAAGACCTGTGGGGTGGAGCCCTAAAGGACTTCAAAAACTATATTTTAAAAACTGTATTTGTTCAATTTATATAAAGTAATACATGTAGCAAATCACACCTCATTAGTTTAATAATTTACTTTCATTATCACATCTTTTCAATAATTGTATTTTAACTAACATGTCATTGTTTATAACATTCTTTACTCTTGTTTTGAATATACCTCCATCTCATCTCTCTTTTGAAGGTTCTTTGAAGTTCTTTTTAATAGTTCATCTCAGGTCCTTCGAGTATTTTTATTGATTCCCCTCCAGTATCTAGTATCTTAGTGAATACCTATATGAGCAAAGATGACCGTCTATGCCAAAAACTAACCCTGTATGCTCTATAGTAATTTTGAGGTTATTTGGGGCAGAGCAATGAAGGAAATGTGTAAACCACTTTTTATTGAGTACCCATGACCAAAGAGACTACTCCAAATTCCAATCCCGCAGGCCCTATAATTTATAGATTTGTTGTTTCTTTCAATTCGTATTGTAATTGGCAATAATTGTAACATTATATTGAAATTTCGAAGACATGTGGGATGTGGGGTGGAGCCCTGAAGGGATTTTTGTGAAAGCGTTTCTTAGTGAGCACCTATGAGAAAAGAGGAACGTCCATACCAAAATTCAACCATGTAGGCCCCAAAAGTAATTTTGAAGTCCTGTGGGGCGAAGCCCTAAAGATGCTTTACAAAAGCGATTCTTATTGAGCACCTATAGGCAAAGTGTATCTTCCATTTAACATTTCAACCTCTTAAGTCATCTGGATTTTCATATTCGTTGTTCCCTAGATTCATATTTAAAATTGGCAAGCATAACATCAGACAAAAATTGAAATCGTGTGTGGCTGAGCCCTGATAGAATTTTGCAAAATTGTTTCGTAGTGAACACGTACATATGAGCAAAGAGGAACGTCCACGTCAAATTTCATCATCATAGATCCTATAGTTTTTCAGATTCATTGTTTCCTAGATTCGAACTAAAAATTAGCTATAAATAACTTTAGATAGGAATTTTGAAGTCCTATGTGGCGGGGCCCTGATGGAATTTCGCAAAACCGTTTCATAGTAAGCATCTATGAGCAAAGAAGAACGCCCATGCCAAATTTTAACATCGAGATTCGTTGTTGCCTTGATTTGTATAAAATATTGGCCATAAGAATAGTATTAAATGGACTTTTTGAAGTCCTGTGGGGTAGAGACCTGAAAGAATTATTCAAAACCGTTTCTTAGTGAGCATTTTTTAACACAGAGGAACGTACTTGGCAAATTTCAACTCCCTTTACCCTATGGGTATAAAGATTCGATGATACCGAGTGAGTGGTATTTGACAAAGTAGATTAACTAACTTAACCTAAACTCTAATACATTTTTACACAAGTTAAATTGTTTACAAAGATAAAAATATTGTCATATGGTTACGTCATCCTTTAAAATGTATTATTTCACCAACAGCTGATAGCTTTGAATCTTCAACAGCTAATTACATCAAATCTTTGAAGTCGTGTGGGGCGGAACCCTGAAGGAATTTCGCAAAACCATTTCTTAGTGAGCACCTATAGGCAAAGAGGAACTACCATTCCAAATTCCAACCCTGTAGGTCCTATAGTTTTGGAGATTCGTTGTTTCCTAGATTCGTATTTTAAGTGTCCATAAAAATAACATTGTAACGAAATTTTGAAGTCGTGTGGGGCGGAGCCCTGCAGGAATTTCGTAAAACCGTTTCTTAGTGAGCATCAATGGGTAGAAAGGAACGTCTATACAAAATTCAATCCTGCATACTTTTGGAGATTCGTTGTTGCTTTCATTTGTATTAAATACCCCCGTCGCAGCAGACCTGCGTACTCAGCGAATTTGCAATGGAATTTTGGTATATTTTCTATTACCACATAAAATCCATGGGGATGAGAGTATGTAGGTTTGCCGCCATATGGGTTTTGTTGGTAAATATAAGTTAAACCCTACCTAGTGATTGTATATACCAAATTTTATAAGGCTATGGTGTTCTTTTTATTTTCCCCATAAACCCTATAGGGGTGAGTACGTAGGTTTGCCGCCAAATGGGTTTTCTAAGCAAATATAAGTTAAACGCTTCCTAATGAATGTACATACCAAATTTTATCAAGATATGTCAATAAATAAGCAAGTTAGAAGGTTTTGTTGATTTCCCATAAGAATAACATGAAAAACATACTTTTTTGATTTTCTCCATAACCATTTAAGCTGGGTAAAAAATTCAAAATACTAGATTGTTTGTTTTTTTAAGCTCTTTTAAATGGTTTAAGTTAAAATTGTTGAATTTTCTAAATAAAAGTAAAAAAAGCCAAAAACCCATTTTTAACCCTTTTGAAACCCCATAAAACCCTGTTCCCATGGTCCGATCATTCTGGTTCGCCAACTCAACCTAGTAGACGCTGGCTTACATCCCTGTACCAAATTTCATCAAAATCGGAGGTTCCGTTCAAAAGTTATCGTGTTAACGGACACACACACACACACACACACACATATATATATATATATATATATATATATATATATATATATATACATATATATATATACATATATATCAATTTGAACGAACGGTGTTTTTGGCTTCTAGGGACCTCAAAACGAAAAAGTATCATGGTCCCGGGCTTAGGTCTTACCGTGACTACTACCGTAATAGCGTATTCCCTATAGGGAAATTCGCTAAAATCACCCATAACAATAACATTGTAACTAAATTTTGAAGTCGTGTGGGGCGGAGCCCTGACGGAATTTTGCAAAACCGTTTCTTAGTGAGCGGTTTTTAGCAAAGATGAAGGTACATGCCAAGTTTTAACACTCTAGGCCTTATAGTTTTGGAGATTCTCTGATACGTGAGTGAGTGGTATTTGACAAATATATAGTAGATAGATTTGACGCAAAAGGAATATTTTGTGTCACGTGGGTTACAGTGTAAGTATAAATGTATCGAGTGTTGGAACACATTTTATTTTTTCAAAAGAGTTGGTAGAAAAGCAAGATTCTATTGATTTCCTGGAAGAATAACATAGGAAAATTTATAATTTTCTCTGTAACCAGTTTAACTCATGATTCAAAATAATAATCTTTTATTCTTTTTAGAACAATAAGAACTTTAATTCAGTACCTCTTACTACTTTTGATTTAAAATTATTTGAAACCTATCATAAACTTATACTACAATAGTTTTGAATTTTTATCTACTAATTTTAAAATAATTGTAAACTTATTTTAAAATAAGTTTATAATAATTTTAATTTATTTTAATGTAAGTTGACTTTTTAACTTTAAAATTATTTTAAGTGATTAAAAACTTATATTAAAATAGTTTTGATATACCCTCTATGAACTTATATTTAAAAAACCTTAAAATTGTTTTAAAATAAATTTGTAATCTATCTTCTTATTTCTATAAGGGTTTCGTCTGTTACGTCCCTTTTTCTCTAAACCTACTGAACCGATTTTTAAGATTGAGGTGTCATTTTATAGCTTAGGATATACCGCAGTGACGAATCGTAATTAAAAATGTCATATCCTTTCGGGCTTCGCTTCCCTCGCTTTTAATTTATTTCTAGAGGGCGCTTTAAAATGTTGACCAACTTTTATTGCAAGTTCTTTAATGTGAATTGTAATTTAACAGCTGATTACCTTCAGATGAACTTTAAAAGCCAAATAAATATAGTAAACAAAAATAGATCTCTGTCACTTCATAATCAACATTCACATACTGTTGGTGAGTTTCACAATCATAAAATGCGCAATTTGCGCACGGGCCACCCCGTAGTTTTAAAATTATTTTAATATAAGTTGACTATTTGCTTTAAAATTATTTTTAAATTATTATAAACTTAAAATAATTTTGATATAAGTTTGATTGACTTAGAATAAAATAATTTTAAAATTATTATAAACTTATAATATCTTTATTTTAATACAAAACTTATTACAAACTTTTACTATGAACTTCTTTTAAACCCACTTTTATGCTACTTGGGTTGCTTTATTTACAACCCTATGTAGTATTAAGGCTTTGCAAAAACTAGTTAGATGTGATTGATGGCCTCTTCGAGTTACTACCGAAGTAGGAAACTAACTAAACGCATAATCAACTGCAGCTTAACTTTAAAGAATTTAAGCCATTTAGGCACAGTTCTTATTTTTGTGTTGATTCGGTAAGTAATTGGTTGATTATTCAAGTATTTCGCAAAGATTTGGGTAATTGATTGAACGGAAACAAAAGAGACCAGAATGTTTTAGAGCAACATCACGTCCGAGCTAAGACTCCAAATTAATTTGATCAAGAAAGGATCACGTTCGCGACTCAGGGCCACAAAACTCTTGAGCTCTGAAACGGAGAAAGTATCCAGTCACTCGCCCTCGCTGATCATGGCTTCAGCAAAATGCAGAGTGTACAGACAAAAAGATTAATAAGAAACAGTTGTACCTAAAAAAGCTGTCAACTGTTAACATATATAAATATAAACAGTATCTATATAAACAGTAGCATCATGCGTCTGTTAGAAGTGCAATTTGAAGCCTTATTAAGATTAATTCAGATTAGATTTTTTAATTTTCTGGCAAAAGGATGCTTCTAAACGACAGGAGAGTTAAAAATAAAAATAACCAAGAATTTATATATAGGTCTAACAAATATTTTATAAAAAAGTTTAATGAATTATTTCTACATTATATTCAGCATTTAGTCTAGTTAAGAATGGTAATGTAATATTGCCATAAATATAAAATGTCTCGAGCAATAAAAAAATTAATTAAAACATATATAAATTGAAAAACAAAACATTGAATAGTAATAATAATGTAGTAGACTAATAACTAATAATAATAAAACTAATAATAACTAGGTGAAAGTAAGATTAAAAACTGATAAACAATTTTTTTAATTTTATCCGTCATTAATTCGGTTACTTAACTAAAATGCAAAACCACATGATTATACTGTAAAACGTTTACGTTGATAGATTAGTTGTTTTTAGAATTTCTGATGTTTTTCTTTCCATCTTCATAAGCCGAATGTAAAAAAAATACAATTCAAGATTACAACGAAATAAGTTCATTTCATATCATTGAGAGATGAACACGTTCACATGTAACGTTTATCCCACAAATAAGTTTTTTTGTGAAGATTAAACAAACTCATTAGAGCTGTTTTTGAGGTCATTGTGAATACATACATACATACGTTTACAAATTACTCGTATTAGAGTATAGTATTCTAGAAATAAGTAATTTGGTATTTAAATAACTATAATTGATTTGTGTTATAGTACCACTTAGTGCTGGCTACTATGATATGTAAAACCACGTCTATATACTGAAGCACATCGATCGTAATTTGATAGTTGAGTCAGCTTAACATGTGGGTTTTACTCCTTGAGTTAGCAGCTGAGTATAGTATTGTATAAAAGTATTGTGTTTTTATAAGAAATTACATTTCAACATATTACGTATAATTGCTTTATTTTAAATTATTTTTTTCTTTATAAAAACAATTATAGTAGTCAGTATTCAGTAGATAAAAAATAATATACTATTATTATAGTAGTATATTAAGTAATTAAGTAACTGGCTGCGATCCAAAACCACATGTTCATACTGGGGCAAATGGTTCTCACTGTGGCAGTTGAGTCAGCTGTTTTCATAATTTCTTTCGTTTTTATTCTCAACTCCTAAAGACTAACGTTAATTGTTTTTATTTTAATTCAAGATTACAACGAAATACGATTTTTCCAGGATAGAGACCGGTGTGTATATATATTTTTATCACAGAAATAAGTTATTTGCAAAGCTTACAGAAAATCGTTAGAGTGGCTTTCGAGACTCGTGTGTGAGTACATACATAAATATACATACATACGAGTACACCTTACTCGCATTAAAGTATGTGGTAACATATAATACATTATATCTGTTCTTAAAGCGTATAGATTAATATACAAAATACCTAATATAAAAAGATTTATAAAGCTTTTTAAAAATATGAAATGAAAATATACTACAGCCAGGAGAAAAGAAAATATGAAAATAAATCGTATCCAGGATAGTAGTTTATTATCAGTGCTAGGTAAGTTTGAAGTATGTTATATAGTTTTAGAGTAGTATTCCTGGAAATAGGTTTGCTTTCTTTGACCACAATCGTCCTAAATAAATTTTTACATATATTTTAAATTTATGTCCACACCTATATTTATAAGTACAAACCCCATTTTTAGGCATGTATTTAATAAGGGAGCATAGATTAAAACCTCATATTTGATTATACTTAATACTACTTTACAATATTTTAAAAATTTCGTACTAAAATTTAAGTCTTTCTCTATGATCGCTTTTATGAAGTAAACTCAAAAAAGGAAGCAAGTTGTCAAGTTGGATGAGAAAGAAAACTCATGATGTTACGCCACCTGTGATGTCTTTCTTTATATATCAAGAACCGAAGTTGACAGAGGGAATTCACAAAGAAATAACCTACTCGAAAATACATTCGTAAAGAGAAAGATTATCAACCGATGTTTTATATGCTTGGGGATTTGACTAAATCCCTCAACATTTTCACGGCTGCACGACTTTCATTAGAAATAAGATCACCCAGATCATTTACCACAATAGTAAGTGTAGTGTAAGTTGCACTGGGAAACATTAATTGAGAGAAAGATCATTTTGCACAGTTTCTCGAAACCGTTCTCGAATAATCACAACACTTCAAACACGTGTAAACCCAGAATAAGGTTAAGTGTAATTCCTAGTGGGAATAAACTAGTCGAACTCAGAGGCGATGACAGCAAATGATGTTACGGCATTGGGGTTTGTACTTAAGCAATGCAAAGAGTAATTGAAACAGGAAGAGTTATTCAATAAATATATTTTCTTGAATTGTTTAAAAATTCTATGCTATGTTGTAAAAATGTAGTTATAAAAGATAGGCCCTTAAAAATATTTCTGTATAAAGAGTTTCTATACTCAAGTTTATTATTATTTTGAAATATAATTTGTTAATATTATAGATAGGAAAACACCGTTTTCAGCCTACCACTTGCCACTGATCAATTAAAACACATTTCGAAAACAATTTTAAACTCATCACCAAGAATATTATAGTTTGTTGTCAGTCAACAACCATACAAACATTTCATACTTGTACTGTATTATCACACAGTAGTAATAAATTCGGTATAATTATTTTGATACAGTTGTCCCAAAAAGGTTTGTACAGGTAAATGATCGATTGCTTGAATTATTATTAAATTCCTTCTTTATTTTCACCCAATAACTAAATCAATGTGTGGTTCTAGTTAGCTGGGTGCCACCTGCGGGAAGTTTATTTAACTTTTAAAGTTTAACATCTCTGAGAGATAAACTTCTAGGAACGCACATGACGCTTAAGACGTAGAGGCATCCAACCATTTGTTTTCTCTTGAAGTTGTTTTAAGTAATGGTTATTTTTAAGTCAAGCTAAGGGATCATTTTAATCGTTTTATTTTTTCCCAATATTTAAGCTGTTTTATAATATAGGGAATACTCTGTTATGGTAGGCCTACACTGATCGGTTTGGTGAGGATGGATAAGGGACGGGGTGGGGTTACTTTTCTAAAAACATCAGTCTATTGTTTCTAGGTATCCATCAAGATAAAAAAAAATTGAAACGATCTGAGACAAAACGCGAATAATGTCAATTTTAGAGTATAATTTTAAGTATAATTTTATAATTTTTAAGTATAATTTTAATTTTAGAGACCTTAAGCAATGGTATATTTTATCTTTGAGGTACACAGATAAAAACAAAAAACAGCCTTAGATTATCTCAAGAAAAATTAAATTTTTAAATTAACTTATAGGGTATGCTTATTGTTTATGGAATTTGGTAACGACTGAATGAAAGTATAGTCTTTTTAATAAAAAGTAATCATAATTCATGGACTATGTTAAAAGAAGTGTTGTATGGAGTTTTATATTTTCATATACTAAATTTACTTAAGGGGGGCTAAAGGTATAGAGCAATTATTTTGCCTGCGCAGGCGAGTGGCCGATGCAGAAATAACCTGAATACCCTTCGCATTGGTCACAACGGTACTAAGTGCGAGATATCCAGTATTCCATAAAATATCCAGTATTCGGTGTAAAAAAATGTGACTAAAGAAACGCTGCTGCACTTCAGCACGTGTGAGATTGAAGACTTAGGTAGATGATGTTAAGGGAGGAGATTTGGTCGCGGAAAGTAGGTCTTTTAATTAATGCTAGTGTACTTGTTGCTCGAAATCTAGCAGTTTAGTTTGTATACCTTTTACAGTTTAATGCAGTTCGTTAATTAGTGCATCCACCGTGATTTAACGTAACGTCTTTAGTATGAATAGACAGATGTTCTAGCTAGTGTGCTGTGTTTACTCGTTACAGCTGTTAACTTGATAATCTTTTAATTTTCTTATCAATGTTATACATAACTTTAAAGGCACGCAGGGTCCTTCCACTTCGATGGACATTCACCAATTTACTTTATAAACAACTTCAAGCCAAGCTCTATCCAATGAAACCAAAATCATTAAAAAGGGTTGAAAACTGTAGGAAGAGTTCCTTGAAAATAAAAAAATCCTATTGCCTATTAAATATGTATAGATATGCTAATCATTGACTACGATCATAGTCTGCGCGTCTAAGAGTTGCAGCGGCTGCAGATAGAGGCTGTCAGTATCGGGGATCTCGCGGATAAAAAAATCATCGTGCAGTGCTCTACCTGGTCCCATTTTCGCCTTTATTTCAAATCCTATTAAGATGGGAGGCGTTTTAAATGAAAAATAAAGACTTGGGCAATTTGATTCGCTTTTTTGTTTTTTAATATTTTGAATATAGTTTGTTAAGCTATGATGGTTTAAAGTTGGTCAACTGTGAACCATTAACCACCTCTTACCAATTAGCCCCCCTTAAACAAATTCAATCAAGAGTTGAAAACAACCAATGTAAAACCATAGCAAAAAAAATTAACGTATTAATTTTTTATTTAAAACAAACCAAAATTTAAAACACTAATTTGCATGGAACCTTCTGCTATGTCTCACCTACATTCATACATTCTCAGTCATAACGTATTCTTATGGGAAATGACAACATAGCTGATCTAACTGACATAACTCAATTCATAGCTAACTAACTGACTAAGTCCTAGCAAACATAACTCTATTACTCAATGTTATAAGTTATTGATAAATAACATTATTCTAGTTTAATGTACTTCTCAACAACTCATACCTAACTAATTCTTTTGTAGAGTGTACGATTTACAAAAAGGAATCGTTAAGGCCGAAAATTCCAAACTCGTACATCGGATTCCCGCCTCTTCATGTATCACAAACGGGAAATACATCCAAAGATAATCACATTGGGAGATACAGCGGTATGTTTTGTCCGTTGCTACATGTGTCAAGTTTTGTGTCGGCCCTAGGAGCGCGACCCAACACTTCCGCCGTGACCGTCGGCGCCTGTTACATGTTACCTCCATTAACGGTACTGCCATCAATCATGCACCATGCACCCTTCCGATCATTCATAACTAAACCCGAGTGTTAAAACATTTGCCTCCCATTGTATCATATTTTGAACTACTCGAACATTGTTTGTTGCAAATAATTTAGGGATTCTATGTTAAAAGTTATGAACAGATGTAAATTTTATTTATTATATTTATAAATGATTTTTGTAGTGCAAAGTATAATGGAAAATTAACTGCCTTCGCTGATGACACTGCTCTTTGTTATGTAGAAAATTCGTGGGATTTAGTTTATGAAAAGATGAGTCATGATTTAAATTGTATTAAATGGTGGTTTGTGAAAAATAAATTGGTTTTAAGCACAGAAAAAACAACTTTTCTAAATTTTTCTTTGAGGCAAAATATTAATTTTCCACATGAAATTTTGTATAAGTGTGATTCATGTCTAAGTCAGGGTGCAAGTTGCAATAGCTGTCCAGTGATACAACCAAGTAGGCCTACTAATACAAAGTATTTAGGTATAATCCTGGACACAGAACTTAATTGGAAATTTCATCTCAGTAAATTGAAAAGTAAGGTAATAGCCAGTATTCGAATTTTTTACTTTCTAAGGAATATTTGTCCTATGTAGATTTTAAGAAGTTTGTATTTTGCTTTGGTGAATAGTAAGATTGAATATGGGATTATTTTTTGGGGGGGCACTTATTTGAATAATGTGAAATCGATAATAACGATCCAAAAGTTATTTGTTAGAATAATTCTTGGTAGAACTAAATATTATGCCTCACATCCATGTTTTTTAAAGCTAAAGATACTACCTGTAAGATCACTTTTTGTGTATAAGGTGTTAAAACTTTTCAATGCAAACTCCAAATTTGATAGCGATGAAAATAATTATAAGTTTAGGTTAAGAAATCCCAATCCATTTATTGTACCAAAGCCAAATCTAACATTCTATACCCAAACGTATTATTTTATTGCACCTAGATTATATAATAAATTGCCAGTAAATATAAAATCAGTAACAAACCGAAAAAATATTTTTAAACAAAGTAAGAAGATGGCTATTTTCCTTTGAAAATGTTGATGATTTAATCCATATAACATCATAACATCTTAGCTATAAATAAATATAAATACAAATTTTCTGTAGTGTAAATTGTTTAGAATGAATGTCATAATGTGACAAATTAATAACCTTGGATGTTTCATAATTTGTGTTAAGCAAGTATTAGTTAGTGTTTATTTCTATAAATGTATTTTAGATTTTTTAGTTTTTTTATTCTTAATACAGTAAGGACCTGAAATATATTACAGTATTATGAGCTCATTCCTATAGAGACACTCAGAGCTCCGATATGTGAAATATTTTGTCAGCAGAACTTAAAGTGTATGTTTGTTAACTTCCGTTCCTGAACTCAAAATTTTAAGTAGTAATATTAGCGAGATGGAATCCCTAAACGGACATTTCAAGTCCTAGGGACCCTATTTTTTCTCAGCACAAATGTGTAATATAGAATATATATATATATATATATATAAATATATAATTTATATATCTGTATGTATTTAGTATATGTAGTCTACTTTAACATATATTTTGTAATACATAAGTACTTATGATGTGAAATTGTATCCAATATGTGCTAGAAAAAATAAAGATTTCTTATTCTTATTCTTATAAATTACTTTGCCTCATTAGTAGTTAGATTTGGTTACTTCTGGCTCAGGTCAGCTGCCCCGGAAGCCACGTGCCGGGGCACATAGCTTCCGGTCGTATATTAAATGAGGGGTGAGGAGGTGGGGTGAGCGTTTGAAGTAGATTTGCGCATAAATTAAAAGTTAGTTCAAGACTGAAATTCAACAATTTGGGGTTGAACAAAAAGTGCGCATAAATTAACCGGGTTCAACTAAAACTCCGCATAAATTAAAAGTTAGTTCAAAACTGAAATTCAACTTGATAATTGGGTTACGGAAAGTATGTCAAGGTCATCCCGAGTAAGTTTTAAAAAAGCCTATCCCGCTACCACAGGAAATAGTTCTGAGAGTCGAACTACCCGGTGATAGCGGGATAGGTAGATTTAAGTTTTGAACTTTATTCGTAAAAACAAATACAATCAATGTGCAAAAACAAAAACAATCAATGTGCAATACAGGTTGAATTTTTGTGATGAAATACGGAGTTGTAAAAGCAAACGCCGACGACGAGGATGAGGTAAAGGCAGAGTCCCCAGATGACGTATTTGACAAGTTTGAAGAAACGTAATATCTCGAGTTGGTTTTCCCGTTCCAATTGCAAACGTTTAATTTCCAATTTCAATTTTTCTTCTTTCATCTTTTCCTCTTCCATCCTTGTGACGAAGGAAACTTCATCCATCATATCCATCTTTAGTGTTGTTTTTTGGTGTTTGAAATTTTGAAACAAGTGATGTTGATAGTTCAAATGTTGGAGACGGAATGAGAAGTGAAAGCGAGGAACGTTAGTTAAACGAAGAAGTGGTGGGGGGAAGTTGAATTACAAAGAGGTGGTGGGGGAAGTTGAATCACAATGAAGTGGTGGGGGAAGGAGGTTGCTCACCATTTGCTTCCGTACTTGTTGTTGTCGTGTCTGATTGTAGAGGTGTAAGTGGAGTAAGATTCAGCAAACTATCTTCATCAGAACTTTCAACCCTATCACAAATAGGACAGGCGTAAGTTATTTCCAGATTCATTTTAACAGTGTTGAATTTACTAACAATTTCGTGTAAAGTATTAAATATTTCTTGCAAATCTTCTTTGGAATTTACTTCGAAACTAGAATTCATTCTTGCCAACGGAGAGTTGTTCATCGTGCGAGAGTCGGTGATTGAATGAAGATCGGCGCTTATTTGTCGGTGAGCATGAGCTTGTGACCAAGTAAATAGCTAAGTTCCTCTTCTTCGTCTTTCAATTCAAATATCTTAGCTGAAGTAGTAGGCGTTGTTTCGTCTTCACTCGATGATGAAGAAAATTGAAATATCCTAGCTGAAGTAGTAGTCGTTGTTTCGTCTTCACTCGATGATGAAGAATCACGAGGACGTAAATAGTGAACATCAAGTCTGATCCATCTCATTGGATATCTATCCATGACAGAAAGCAAATTTTGAAATATTTCCTCCAATTCTTCTCTGTCAGTTATTATATGTTGAAACTTGACGAAAGGCGATCCCATGTTGTTAGTTAGAATGTTGGAAGTGAAATAATTCAAAGGTGGATTCAATAAGATACAAAACTTAAACTAATGGTGGGGGGAAGTCTAAAAACCAATGGTGGGGGAAATCTCAAGGTCATCCAATTGAAGTTTTAAAAAAGAGTGTAAAACTAAAATTACACATTCGATGGTTCTACAGGATCGGAATACCAATCTGATCTGTATTTACATCTTTTTATCATATGTGTACAAAAATCATCTTGATGAGACTTGGTGCGTTGACAATGAGCTAGATCGAGAGGATGAAATTTAAAACATCTTTGAGGACAGCATGTATGAAAATATCTTGATTTGTAAAATTTGAAAGTTCGCAATTCCGGTGGCGGTAGTTGTTTTGTTTTGCACTTGCAGTAACAAGATCCAAAAAATTCACATTTAGTGCAAGCTAACCCGTCCACCATCATTGGTCCTAAATCTGTACACTGTTGTTCACAACAGTAACGAGGTTCGTACTTGTACTTTTGTTCTTCCATGTTGACGCTGCTGAGTCCAGTGAAAGAATAAGAGTGTATAGTGTTGAATAGTCAGTTTTATGTACTACAAAAAGTGGTGGGGGTAATTTCAAGGTCATCCAAACGAAGTTTTAAAAAATTATACCTTACTAATGTAAGGAATATTTATACTTAAGAAGTTTATTTCTGTTTATCTTCTTCAGACTTTGTCTGTTTTTGTTTGTCTTCTTCAGCCTTTTTCTCTCTCTCCGCTTTAGCCATAGCGATAAGTTCTTCAGTCGATAGTGGATGTACTTCAGGAAATTTTAAAATTAATTTAGCTTGATATCCTTCTTTAGTTAATATATTTAAATCTTCAGTCATTTGTTCAACGGTGTTGTAATCTTTTCCATAGATTTTTCCATCAAGTTCGATCATCATTCTGTATAACATCTTTAAAATTAGGTGTTGACGCAGCGAGAGTCGGGAAGCGAATGATTAGTTATACAAGTATCATTCCCTTTTTATCAACTTGACATTGATCACGTGATTCCTTAGTTTTATTTGTTAAAAGTTATTTAACATTGGTAATACTTGTGGAACTTGATGTTATGTTGACCAGTCGGTGATGAAGATGTTGTAGGTTGTGTTGAAAGAAATACTTCATCATCACAGTATTTTGTTTTAGTAAACATCCTTACATTAGTAGCACTAACATCAACAGTTAAGTGATAACCACCGGTAAGTAAAACTCGCATTTCGTTGGTTAAATCTTCAAGTTGTTCAAAACTCGTAATGGTGTTGGTATCGTAAGATGCACACTTGACCTTTAGGGACATGTTGAAGTTTTGTATTTAGTTATAGAGAGCGAGATGTGTACGGTACGAAAGGTAGTCGTAGACTGATGAATTTCACAAGTTGATTTTCACTTTTATTATCACACAAAATTGGGTCAAGGTCATCCCGTGGAATTTTTAAAAAAAGCAACATATTGCTATGTACAAAGACATAACAATATGTTGCTTCTTTTATTTTTTTTGTTTTATATCATCTTTATTGAGAAACCATTACAAACATATATATTTACAAAGTTATGTACAAACTAGTTAGTAGTAGGTGTTACATGAATAGTTAGTTCAGTTGAGTTGTTTCCACTCGGTCCGTGTGAAACTAAATAGAGTGCGCCAGGTTGAATAACTCGAAGATCTTCATTTTGTAGAAGTTGTACAAACCGTTTCGGTAGGAAGATTTGAAACTTCGGTTCGTCACCAACTGTATACGGCGCCTCGCTCAATGTGCAATTAATAGCATCACCAACTGAAGTGTCCATCTTCTTGATTGTATGTATGATGTAATGTTTTTCTTCTTTTAGTTCAGAACATCTCTTCGTCGGTAAGATTGTTGATTTTGAATGAGCGTTGAATTGATCAACCAAATTTTGAAGAAAGTTCTGCGATGCCATCTTGATGTTATTGTTAATCTTCTTGTTAATAATAATGTCCGTCGGAGATGTTGTCTCTTCGGAGGTTCGAGTAATACTCATGCTGCGTCATGGTAGCGCTCTCACTTTTATTACCGACATTACCCCCACCATTCTGTTGAAGGAAATTATTTAAGCGGTAGGCATTCTTCAAAGCGCACTGTGACCTTCGATGTTTAAAACTCTTTGATGAAATACAAAGTTCATTGAAGTAGCATTGGAAATCTCTATCTATTATTGCATTTATCACTTCGTTGCTTGTAAATGATTGTATCCAATTAGCTTTTCCCAATCCTCTTGTGTAGATAGTTTTGAACTCTTTGCAGTAATGATTCATAATGTGCGGCATCATGTTATAATTAATAAAACCTTCATCCCATCTTAAGTTGTGAAAATGTTTGTACAACCATTTGTTTGTAACTTTCGCTTTAGTTGTTAGTCTATTGAATGGTAATGGAGGTTTGAATAAGTAATGATAAACTACAGATGTGTTCATATCCAAAATTACTAATTCTTTTATAATAAAATTTCCATCATTTCCTCGAAAAGCTTGAAATTCAATTATACCTTTTTTAACTTCCATTATATGTGGCGCATTAGAAAACGAAACCCGTTTGTTCATGATGAAGTCTCGTCAGCAACTGACTTGTATTACAAACACGATTGTTCTTCTTTAACTTCTTGCGCTTCTTCGTCGATATTAAAGTTGGTGTGATAGTTGTTCAATTGTCTCCACATGTCCACTTCTTGAGGTATTCGATTAAAAATTGAAGTATCCACGGGACCGTATAAAATTGGAACGAAAGGTTGTCTGTCCAATGTATCGATTAGATAGTCTTTGATTATTGCACTTGAAAATATTAGTTGTTTCAAATATCTGGTGACGGGACCGGTAGTACAACTTAAAGTGTAAAATTCTTCTTTAGTCAAATGTAATTTTACATCATGTCTAGTTAAATCTCTGAAGCGAACCATTTGTCCCCCACGATGTTTCACTATATCAACTTCAATATTTGATTCCAATAAACTTAATCTTGTTCTTCTTCCAAATGTGTTGTTACTCAAATAACATTCCAAAAGATGTAAATGTTTCATAAATGATTCCCAAGAAGTTTCAGTGAATGTAACCATTTTATTTCCATGATTTAAAATAACAATCGGTGAATAATCCAATGATTTTAAAATTCCAACTGAAATACTTTTCGTCATGCATGATGAAATGGGGTAGAAAATCCGAAGAAATACTTCTGTTAAAATATTAGTTGTAATGTTAACTTCAACCTTTTTTCTTTTTACTTCTTTTTCAGCTTCTCCTTCTTCTTTTTCTTCTTCTCTCTTCTTATGTTTGTTAAACTTGAGGAACTCGTCCATTTCTCGTTCAACTTGTTTTTCTATATCTGAACTATTCTCATCCATTAGAGGTGTATTTTCTTCTCCGTTAGTAGAACTCATCTTGCGAACGATGTTTCCCATACGACGGTCGAATATAAAATGAACTTTCCACTCATGATTTTCTCTCTTTTATGTTTTTCGTGAAATCCTTGAAATTTATACAATCACATAAATGTTTGTTTTCAACTTGTTTTTCACAAACGAAATTCTAACCTCAAAAATTGAAGCAGATAATTCTAACCTCAAAAATCTGCAGTCGTTGTACTAATTCTTTTTAAAGTACATTCTTCACAATTCCGGTCAGCGGTGTGTAAGTAACTATTTTATCATGTAGAATTAGACAGTATGCTGAAGTTCCATCTGCTACTGGTTCTTCAAATTCCATCTCAATTTTTATATCCACACTTGATGATTTTACCGATTCATTTTGTTTTGAACAATCGATTACAATTATCGGAGCCTTGGAATAATACTGGTCAGGCGATAATAGTGGTGTATTAGTCTTTCCATAATATGACGATTGAAATCTTGCATACATATCGTATAAAATGGAAAAACGTTTTTTGCTGAACATGACATTCAAATTGTCATACGGAAAGAATTGAGAGTTTAAGAAAACTTTACAATTCTTTATTTTACAGTGATCAAATTGACCGGCATTTGCAGTGATAACATCTTTTCGCTTAGTTTGAAAACCGAGTATTATGTACCTTGCCCGTTCCAAATAAGTTGATGTCTTGACGGTCCATGTTTGTCGTTCTGTCTGAGGTAGTGTAGGATATTCATGGAATTCCCAACTTCGGAATGGCATCACAATATCACGGTCAGACTTTAACTTTCTCAATAATACGATTCTATGTTCATCGGCCAATCTTACATGAGGTACTCTCCAAACAACTTTATCCAATTGTAGTTGCCATTCCAGTTTATCTTCCGTAGTTGCAGGGTCTGCAAGTATCAAGTCCTTGTTAGTTGAAGATCTGAGTAATACCAATTCTTGTTTGACATTTATTATTATTCGTTTGTAATCTTCAGCGAATCCCAAAAGCAATCGTAAGGGTACATGAAAATCAAAGTGACCGTTGGAATCCGGTGTTATAGTGTCTTTATCAGGGGCAACCCATCCGGCGGTGACTATTGAATTCTTCTCATGCGGTGTTAATGATGTTAATCCTTTCAATGTCGTTGTTATACCAACCTTTTTTGTCGAATCAACTGTCACCCCTGATATCTCATATCTTATTTCATCAAAAAGATATGCCATCGGGTTATTTATAAAAGGAACTGTTGAAGCAGTTTTTCCATCCAATTTTAATACCCGTCCTTCAATGTACAAATAACTTTCACACGGTAATGTGTAAATATCTTGTTGTTGAATGGGAATCCTTATTTCATCGTTATTGTTTAATTTTGATGAAGTGTAAGGGTTGTGCGTGTGATATTCCTTCTCCCATAGTGTTTCGTCGAATGTCGGTCCTTGAGATATATCCAGGATATCCATCGTTGTTAAGTTTCAATCCAATCTTCTGTAGAAAACGAATGTTGTCCGATGTTAACTCTTCCAATGTCGAGGAGCTACTGAGCTCCCGACTCTTCCGTTGCGGTTTAAATGATAATCCCATGTTGACCTTTATGTTGCCGCTCTGATGTGTATCCGTATAGTTATCGTTTCTCCTCTAAAGTCAACACTAACACCGTCTTGATCCAATATGTTCAGTACGATGTCTGAAATGAAACTGGTGTTTAACGGTAGGTATATCAAGTTTTGTGGCTTCTCAACAATTTTAAAACCAGGAGCCACTGTTGGATAAAATGTATGTAAAATATGCTGATTCACTCCTTCTCTATACGATCCGTGTATAATATTACACGTTACATCGATACTATTGACTTTCAATATTGTAACAGTTGTATCACCTGAATGAGTAGTTCCAGGAGTTAATATATTCTTTTTTGTATCTGTAAATCCAAGTAAACTGCCAATGGAGTTTTTCAAGCTGACATCGATATAATATTTTGAAGTTATTTCTGCTTTTAAAGTATTATTGTTTCCTTTAACGGTGATATTTTCTTCTCCGAGTTGTTTTTGTAGTAATTGGTTTATATCATCGATTTCATAAGCTCCAGTAGGAAATGTAATTATTTTCAATTCTGAGTATTTTCCTGAAGCATCCTTAGTTTCATAATAATGTAGTAAATTGTTCTTTCCTTCCGTAACATTGGGAATTGAGTTGTAGGTAGTTAAATCAAGTAATGCCGCTTCCCATAATCTTTCCTTGGATAGACGCAATGCTGGGAACAGCGTACTTTTCAATGTGGATGAATTTCCACTCAGTGACACTGTATACGATGACATCTTAAAGCTGACTGACACTCTTCGCTAGAAACTCCAAACATAAATGCCCACATATTTCAGTATTGTTAGGTTGTTCTCTTTTGTAATTGTAAAAAATGTTTTTGGAGTTTCGAAAATAATGTTGCAGTTCTTTCGGCGGTGGTAGATTGCCAAAACTGTCAAAGTAGTAAACGGTTTGTCCGAGCTTTTTATAGCATACCCAATGAGTGCCTGGACCATAGGTGGAATCCAAATTTACTATTCCAGTTTCATTTTCCCATATTTTAGTTGGTAATGCATCTTTCATAAAAACTCCTCGAAAAAATGGTATTTTCAAACATTTTACATAATCATTTAACTGATGATTTGTTAAGGCTTTATTTGGAATTATCAATTGATTCTTCTTATTTAGTACACACGGTACGGTCTTAGGTATAAACCTGCTCCGTTTTTTACCATTGACCAAATAGAAGCTTTCTTTACTGTTGCTTTACGAGTTCTACGACGTCTCTTCTTAATGTTTCCACCTCTTTTGGGAGCTCTTCTCTTTGCAGGTCTTCCTCTGCGACGTCGTCTTCCAGCACCAAATTTAGCTTTCGTCTTCATGGCTGTAGTTACTGCCCAAGCCGCTGCTTTTTCTGCAATACTTGCGTCACTTGATTTTACTCTTTGCCAAGCTCTTTCCGCTAGAATTTTATCCGCTATTGATCTATTTGTTGAATCTTTATACTTTGAATATGCTATATCGTGTTCTTTGCAAGCTTGATCTAATTTATTAATTCCAGGATCTCCTCTTGCTAAACGTTTTGACAACTTAGTTCCAGGTCCACAATATTGATAACCTCCGGGCAGATGTAATTCGTATGGTAAAGCGTCTATCGCTCGATTCACAACAGCACCAATTGGAATCCGTCTGAGCAGGGATAATGCAGCTGATGTTAAACCACGTCCTCTCTTGCCGCTGTCTTGACGACGACTGAGCGATACGGTCTTCATTATGCTGTTTTATGTAACCAACGTCTTCACTCTATGAAATACTTTATGATAATGAATCCTTTTTTTTGGTGTATTCCATACTTAAATATTCATTAGTTTTACTAGTATCTATCAATGATTTCATCTTTAATCCATTGGTTTCTCTGAGAATCTTCGATTTTATTGTGTTTCATCGATGCATTAATCAAATGATTATGCATATCAATAACTACATTACCTACAAGATTCATTACATACTCTACATTAGTAGCATCTTTGTTACGTGTAGGATTATCAAGATTTGTGATACGTTTACCATTACATGTATACACAGATGGATCGTTATTAGAGGTTGCTATAACTTGATTAATAGTAGCAACATCATTCGGAGCTATTCCTGCTGATATGTTAGATATTCTTCTATTTTTTCCATCATATAAGTTATTTATTTTATCTAAAACTATAGTTTGTTTCACAACAACACAATCATTATCATCTTTACCACATTTTACATGGGTTAATCGTCTACCTCCACATATAAAGTTAACACCAGTAGCTGATAGTTGTGGCACTTGTGTTAAAATAACAGCATCATGTTCTTCCGTGCCTAAACTTATATTTGACAATCTTTTATTTTTTCCATCCCACTTGTTATTTTGTAGTTGTAGTAAGGTAAACTTTTCACTTCCTTGCACAAACTCATCACCTTTCTTTGACAACACCTGATTTTGTTTAACAAAAGCGGATGTTCCTTTCTTCAAGCTTTCATTCATTTGTCTCACAGTAGCAGCATCCGATGGAGTTGAACCATCTTTCAGATTGGACAACACTTTTCCATGACAATCAATAACAGCACCATTATATAAAATACAATTATCTTTAATGTATTTAATATTAACACCATCACTTTCTTCTTTAGGATATCCAATATCGTTTATAGTATATTTATAGAAGGAAAATCCATCTTTTTTCTTTTCTGGTATTACAGAATGCAAATAACGCTTATTGATTGTATCTGTATCCTCGGTTGGATCTGCTACATTAGTTATTTTATAATTTAAAGCATTGTACTTTTTTCCACTTTTAGTCTTTTCCAACAGTAAAGCGTATTCCATCGCAGATAGAAAATAGCCTTTATTAACAACATCTCCATTGTTGACTGGTTTTGCAACATTAATAACCCTGTGAGATTTTGCATCATACAGTTGGTTGTTGTCGAGTTTTAAACTTGTAGATGTTTCCTCCTTTACTGTTTTTAAATTTGTTGCATCTCCATCTTCTTCTGGATCCTTAACAAACTTTAAACGTTTATTATTTATGTTATAGTCACCTTCGGGTGTTTGCGGTAATCCACTTCTTTTTCTGTTTTCTCCAACTTGCACTCCTAACGCGGAGTATCGTCCGAACTTGTCGACGCTCATGTTAGAACTGACACATTATACGCCTGCAACTCTTATATATCCGCGGACAATTATACGATTATGCCGCGATTCCTGAGTTCGTCAATCAGAGCTACCCATTCATTATTTAAACCTGTATGACCGGCTTCCATGGCTTCATGCAATAGTCTCATTCTATCAACCAATTTATTGATGTCGTTGTAGTAAATCACATTCGTATTGTATAGATTTTTCATCAATCCTTTGCCAGATGTTGAAGTATCTCCTTTACTCTTTTTACCATGTTGTTCAAGAAGTGATAAATCCATAAGTGATAAAGATTTTCTTTTCAGTGGTTGTCTCACCGCTGGTGCAGTACGTAATGTTGGCAATTTTCGTGGAGGAAACAACTTTTTTATAACAATGTTATATTTTGTTGCACGTGAACGATTAATCATTGCATCCTTTAAATAGTTTCTTTTATGAGCGTTAGTATTTTGTAGAATTTCCTTAAAAACACTTAAATCTTTGGATGAATATCTTAGTGGTATGTTTTTAAAAATTAATTCATAAAGTCCTTTTGTTCCTTTATATTTATGCTCACCAATAATGATGTAATCGTCTTGTGTTATTTCAAGCTTTGAATCGCCGATCTTTAATTCATTCCCATCAATTCTTGCTCCGTATACGTGTGATCTACTCAAATTCGGGTTTGATTTCATGTCATGTAGCATTTTCATTATATATTTTCTTCCAAGAGGTCCATGTTGTAATATATCGCTACTCAATTGAGTTAAATTTGGAATAGATTGTTCAGCTTCAGGTATTGGCTGTTCTTCTTCCTTTTCAACAATTGGTTCTTCTTCTTCTTTTGTTTCTTCTTGCTCACTAGCACTTGTATATGAATCATCATCTTCTTCTTTTTTTAATGCTTGTACTTCTTGTTTAGAAACTGGTAGTAAAACATCTCCTTCATAACGAGGTTTACCAATAGTTTCTGATATCTGTTTTAAAGGTTCCGTAATAGGTTTAAATGTAGTCTCTAGAAATTCTTCTCTTTCACTTAAACCCATCCTCAATGCACGATTCTTCATCCTAATAGAATCACTGAGTGATTTTATTTCTTTTAATAGTTTTTCTTGATTCACCATGTTTACACTGTGAAGTTCAACGTGTAACTAGATGTAGCATCGGTAGTTCAACGCATAAATACAAATTTATCCAACCCTATACGATATCTACCATTTTTAATATCTTCTTCCTTCATAATAACGAGAAAGCCATATTTCTCATTCCATGCTTTGCCACACATTTCTTTAAATTTCTCAAATGGCATATCCGCATTTACATGATCATTGTATATATGCTTTAAATTTGTTTCATCTTGCTTGAAGATGATCAACATATTTGCATTGTCTCTTATGAGTTGTTTTGGAATCTTACTGTATGTTTGACCAATATAAATGCTATCGATATTATGATGTCTTCCCATAGCGAAGTAATTCCTTATAGTGTCGTGATTTTCACAAGACACATCGTCAAAAATAAAAATAGAAAATGGTTTTGCTTCATTTGGTTGCATAATTGTTTCACTGGCATTAAACTTGTAGAAATGCACTTCAGGTACACTTGCAAGTACTTTATCCAATAATTGATATTTTGGTTGTTGCAATGATTTTGAAAAAATGTATATATTGTTAAAGCGCAATCCTTTAGGATTAGTTATAAGGTTAAAAACAACATTTGTTTTTCCACAATTTGAAGGACCAGTTATTAAACATCTTATTGTATTTGGTAGTAATTCACCATGTTTACCATGATTTAACTTATCATTGTCAACCGTCAATTCATCAATATTATTGATATTAAATCGATCTTTTTGTTGTACAATCTCCATCTTGTGTCAAGGTTAAACACACAATGAGCTATTAGGTTACTATACCAGGTCTTTTGAAGGAATCCAAGAGTCTTCACTTTTATCGAATCCTAACCACCGGACTTTAACCATATCCTTTTTCCTTTGTAAAACCTTCTCAACAAGATATACATCACCGACTGTTGATTTCAACAATTCATGTCCGTAGAATCCACCTTGAAGTAATTCACCCTTGTTATCCTTTAATAAGTAGGTTTCAGGTATAGTTGGTTGCACTTTATAAACTGTAAATACTTCATTAGTCCAATTTGGTAGATATCTTTTACTAAATACACCTTTGTATTTGCTTATACGAACTTTATCGTTGACTTTAAACTTTTTTGGTTGTAACTTTTCCAATTTAGGTGTTGTATTATTTCTGATGCGTTGTAATACAACCTTAGCATTAGCGCTGTTTACCTGGATAGGTTTCATTCCGATGGTACGATGATATTTGTTGTTATACTCTTTTATAAGTTGTGGTAATATGTCATACCACACGTATGATCCTCGTTTTGAAAATTGTTTGTACATCGCTCCTTTTAATGTTCTATTGAATCTTTCAATTATTGAAGCTTTAACTTCAGAATTTGTAGAATAATGATTTATTTGATATTTCTTCATTAAAGCTCCAAAGTCTTTATTAAAATATTCTTTTCCATCATCGGTCTGTAGATGTTTGATTTTGAATTTATTTCTTTGTATCGTTGTTTCCATAGCTTTTGTAACACTTTTACCAGTCTTATCCTTCAATGGTAAAGCGTCAGCTATTTTAGTAAAACAGTCTATAATTGTTAAAATATATTTGAAACCTTTGTTTAATTTACTGTGCGGTATCATTTCAATGAGATCAGCTTGATACAGATCATTCATTCCCTTAATAATTGTACTTCTTCTTGGAAATCTTCTTCTTGCTGGTTTATGTAGTTCATTTACAATCTTGTCCTTCACACTTTCCATCTTCAGGTGTTGCTTGCACATCGCTTGTAAAAATACTGATCCGTACAACAGTTCTTTCTCTTTTATATAGTTTGAATATAGGTCAAGGCCATTTCATATTAGTGTAAAAAAGAGGGAACATGGCATTGGGCTTGCCATGTCCCCTCTTCTTTACGGAAAGGAAAAAAGGAAGAAGGTAGAGGACGAAGAATAGGTTTACTGGTCGATAGGGTTTAGAGAGTAATGTCCAAATGGCAGAGTTCTTATGTTGTCTTCAAGGATGTATCTCTTGTCATCCTTATAGCTCAATGCCGATTTGGTTTGCTTCACACTGAAAAGACGATGGTTGAAGCTTCTTATGGTGTTAAATGTTGCAGTTGTTTCAACATTTTCAAACAAACATCTTTTATAATGTTCAAACTGTACGTTCTTCTTCAGGAAAGAGGTTTTTATTCCTTTGGCTTTCTTCGTGACTTGATGTTCGTTCCTTTCGCTTATGTACAGTTGAAATGAATATAGTTTGGACATTAATGCTACAATTTCCATCATCGGCACACCATTTGTTTCATCTTTAAATTTTCCCAATACTTTCTTGTTTCTGTCGTAGTCGTAATTTGGATGGTCCTTGGGATAATCGGAAAAGTCGAAATCATCTTTATACATAAAAGTGCGTAGATCTTCGTACATGTCATTTGTTTTAATCCAGTAAATTAGTGCATCCGTATCCATATATGCAATACCAATGTTCTCTCTTCCATAATAGTTAACCATCTTCTTATAATGAAACTCGTACATGTGTGTTTTAGAAATATCCAAGATTGACATTCCTAGATACAAAGGACGATCCATTAGAACTGACTTCTTGTTCATGGAAATAACAACTAGATTTTCATTAATAATTACAGATGAACCAAAGTTTGGTTGTTGCACTAATTTCTGTAGTTTTACTGGATCAGTTACCAATTTGATATCCTTATGTTTCCTTTTGTTTTCCAAAGTCTTGCCAAATATTGCGTTGTTCATTAGTTTGAAGAAATCTTTTTGAAAACTTGATGTAGCGGCGGCTCTTCTTCTTGTGTTGTTGTCAATGTACGGTTTTAACCAACAAGATTGAGAGAATTGTAGTACTCGATTAATTTTTGTAATTTTCAATCCCAAGTCTAAGGCCTGTTGTATCATCCAGTAGTGTCCAACATACCGAGACTTGTTGGTTAAAGTCATCAATAATTTCGGCCATCTTCCAGTTGGAGAAATTTCAGTCTTCGGAAGAAGTGGTAAATCATAATGTTCGTCGTGAAGATGTTCGGGATATTCAAAATCGACGTCGAATATATAACCAGTTTCTCCATATTTCGGTATATCCATTATGTTTCCAATTGATTCTGGGTCTATCCATTTGAAATTATCATATGGAAGGGGATTCGACATTGCCCATCCATACAAGTTATTTGCATCAAAATAACCCAGGAATGTTGTTGGTTTTGATGCATCATAATCGGGCAAATATTTATTGTTCGCCTTGACATGACGTGTTACACTTTGCGTCAATCCTCCTCGAACTCCTGATTCTAACATCAACACCATATCTATATCTGTAAGAAGTTGTATTTTACAATTTGTTTCTTTTAACATGGCTTGCCACGCTAGTCCAGGCGAAGTGTACGAATGAAGAGGGTCTAATCCATATGACGCAAAACATGTATTTCTAAATTCTTCCATCACATCACATAATAAAGTCACATCTAATTTAACGTAGAAATCTGAATATTCCCCCAATGTTCTAAATCCTAATTCGTTCCATACTTTGCATGCATGATCATAATCCTCTTGAGATATATCCATGTCGTACAGTTTACTTTTAAATTCTTCTTTTGGAGGTAGTGATGTTTCATTAAATCTTTCTAAACTGTCTATGTAATCATATGGGAAAACACCTTTTCGAAGTACCAGATCCAGTTTGTCGCTATTTACAATCTTCTTTGTTTCGATTAAATCTTGTTTCCTTAGGTTTTCAGAAAGTTTAGACAAACTCGACGGCAAAAATCGGTAGGAGTCCAAGAATCTTAGTTTGACATTTCCAACTTCTTTGGAAAAACTTATGAACTTCTCTGAAGTTTCAGCTAACACATCGATTTTACCGTCGTCTCTTCCTAATTCAGGTATTATAAAATGAGCGTCGTACCCACTAAGATTATGCAGAACCACAGGGATAAATAGTGGTAAACGATAGCTCAAGTTGCATTTATTACAAGCAGCACCCCTGTAATATCCTGTGAGGTGGTCGTGATCTTTAACTTTATAATTCTCAATAGTAAAATCATTTTTGCACAAGAAACAGTGAGTCGCATTTTCATGTTGAATTTCTTCTTCTTCGTCCATCGGTTTCATTGGTACAATATTTGTATATAATCTTTGTGTATTTCCAGCTATTGAATATAGGTGATCAAGAAATATTTTTTCCGCATTTTCACCACGATATACTAGAGGTTCTGAAGTTAATCCATATCTGTTTAAATGTTCTTCTGATAATGTTGATTTGACCATTAAACAAAAACTGTTTGGTTTGTGCATTTGATACTTTACACTTTTTCTTGCTTCACAATTTTCATCTTCAACTGGAACAAGTGTTGATTCAAAATCCGCATACACAACTAAAGGGATACGGTATTGATGATGAACCTTTTCAAATGTAACGAATGCTCTGTTTTCCGAAGGTAAATTAATCTTTGCTTCATAATTATTGTTACATAATCTTTTGTGTTCTTGTAACCATTCTCTTCCTTGTCTTCCTTCTCGTTGAAAATTAAAACATCTCTTACAAATCAACTTTTTGTTTCGATTTTTTGAAAGTTGCTTATTAACAAGACGATCGAATTGCTTTATGTACACATAGTGAGACACATCTCCTCGCGTTAGTAGTAGTAAATCCGTATGATCTGGTAGCTCTTCTTTTGCAATACGTAAAGGATACACTTTGTTTGAACTATCTAATGCAAAAACATTAATAGACGTGCCGGGATTTTTCTTTTCAAATTTTGATATATCTTTCGTAGAAACGGGATATGTTATTCCTTGAAAATTGTACCTGTGTCTTGCGTCTTCATATTCTTGGTTGGGTCTACATGGATTTTGTGATACAAACTTTGTCGTCATAGCATAGCGAAAACATTCATTATCTTCATTTTGAACATTAATACAAGATTTTGTATTTTCAATTATTTTTGGCAAAGGAATGTAACTAGATCCCATTAGTCCATATCCGTGTTTGTGAACTCTTATATCTAATACTTCAATACTTGTAAGACTCCATCCGGATCCTCTTCCTTCGTGTTCCTGAAGTTTAGTTAATATTTCTTCTATACAATTCTCGACTATTGAATCAGTGTTTGAATTTTCCATGATGGTTCGGTTTTTTGTTATGAATCCTCTTGGTGATAATTCTTCTTGTGCATTTATAAACATAGCTTCTAGTAGTAAACCAAATTTAAGAAAGTTCAATCTTTTCAATTCTTCTTTTAAAGTTTTACTTACGATTGGTTTTGCTTCTCTAATAAATTCTTCTAAGTTCAAGTTTTCATTTTGAATCTTATGATGCATTACTACTTTACCGGGTAAAGCAAATACTTGTAGATTCGGTAAAGTAGTTGAAGATGTTGCTGTTATTTCTTCTTGTTCTTCTTGTTCTTCTTGTTCTTCTTGTTCTTCTTGTTGTTCTTGATCTTCTTCTGTGTTGTTGTGAATTAGTTCTTTATGTATATCTAGTAGAATTTCATCGTGAAACGATTCCGAACATTTATCGCAATGATACATGTTGACGATGTTTACTCTTCGAAATTTCGCCGAGAAATGAAATGGGCTCTGACGGTCCCGCTTTTATAACGGTTCCCCCACCACTATTTCATCATCATCATCCTCTTCTTCTTCTTCACTATCCGAGGAAAACAAACGTCTTGGACGAAACATTAATCTTCTACTAACTGATTGTTCATTTGTGTTCTCTATTCCAGTTGGGGTTTCAGTATGTACTTCTTCATATTCAAACGATGATGAAGATTCTGACATTACTACATCCATATCCAAATTTTCATTCTCCACATCATTTACACTTCCTACTTCTGATGTTGTTAGATCTACATCCATATCATTTACACTTTCTACTTCTGATGTTTCACTGTTATTATCATCTTCTTCCATATTAAAATCGTCTAGTTGAATTTTATACAATATTTCAATAAGAGGTTTCCTTGGATAATCGGTGTTGTCCACAGGAGCCATTTCAAGTAAATGAGGAATAACTCTTTGTGATTCGGCTTATATGATATTTTGATAAGTATGTCAAGGTCATTTTAGATTAAGCGAGAACTGGGAATAGATCACTAAGCGGCATGTTATTTCATTACCACAAAGTGATCTATTCCCCATTCTCTAAGAAGTGTTCAATCAATAACCAAAGTCCAAATCCATTTCCTTTTTTTTTTTTTTGTTTAATTTGAATCTTTTGTTACATAGTTTATTGGTTGACTGTTTGAAATTTCAATGTGTCGTCTTATTATTTGTTCCAATTCTTCTATTTTTGCTTGTTTTATCATTAGTTCTGTATGTAACTCATTAATGTAATCAGCTGCTTTATCCACCGTTCTTGTTCGTATTTCACCTAACATAACACCAGGAATCAATCTCTGTAGTCTGTAAAACTTAAACTTTATTCTAGACTCTCTTGCCTTAGCCATTTCCCGAAGCCTTTGTTTCTTATTGTCTTTACTTGTAGTCAAGTCCATACTCGTGACAAGTTCGCTTTCAGAATAATTCGACTATAGTACACTCGTCTTTTATACACTTTCCCCCACCACTTTCAATTTCCCCCACCCTACTAATATAGGTCAAGGTCATATGGTATTAACGCGAGAACGAGGAATAGAGCACTAAGTGGCATGTTAGTCCATTACCACAAAGTGATCTATTCCTCGCTCTCTATTCTACATCTAATTTTTTTGGGTTTTTGTTATTTTTATCTTTTTTTTTTTGGTTTATCTGGGGGAATGAGTGTTTGAATATTACTTGGTAGAATGTCCATTTTTCTTCTTCAAATCTTCAATAGTTTCCAACAATTGTAACAAATATGCGTTAGTTTTTTCTAAAGTTTTCAGTCTGCTACATCCAACTTGAATGGAAGGCACTATTAGTTGCAATTTTGCAAATTCTATCTTTTCTTTCTTGCACCTTTCTCTCATTTTTAGGTTTTTCCTTAGTCTTGCCGAAGATGGTGTTATAGGCTCGTACATACAATCTGGATATGGTTTTGACATTTTTAACACTGATGTTGAAGTACAATGAGATACTTGCGGCCGTTGAGCTTGATAATAATTTGTTGTTGGAGTATTGCAATACATCTTCGGTTCTAAGTTTTGGTGGCAATCTGTAGTTGAAAGTACTGGTGTTGCAGAAGGATCAGTCATCTTTCACTGTTGTCGTACAGAGTGAACTCTTTTTTTAAGTTTTACTTCTTTTATCACATTTCCCCCACCACCGACTTATAAATTCTTCCCCCCACCATAATTATTTATACTTGTTTTTCCACATTTCAAATTTTATACCATACTTCCAATGTGACATCTGCGTCTTCCTCTTTCAAGTATTTGACAAATTCAGGACTCCTCGACGATACATTCGGTCTGTTTAGATAGCTCATCACCTTGTGATGGCTTTCCTCATTTTCTATATAACAATACACTTGCATCAACTTGTTTTCTTCCTCTTTCGATGATATGAAATTTGCAACAGAGGTCCACTCTTCATATTTAATCTTGAAATGACGCACTTCGAATTCCATTATGTTTCTTCTAATGCCGCAACAATAATAAAACTCTCTTCAAACAACCTGCATTTATACACGTTCCCCCACCTAATTATAACCCCCACTCTTTTCCCCCCTCTCCTTTATATGTGGAAGGGGTATTATGGTTTGAATGCACGATACTTAATAAATTCAAACAAACACTGTGCACAAATGTCGCAAGTGTTATTACACGTTTCGAATTTCATTATTTGACCTTTTACAAGATGAACTAACCTACCTCCATCATCTTGGAATTGTTCAAAATCTAAAACAGACGCTTTTCCACAATCATGACACATTTTTGTACCATCTTTAAAAGTATAAGCAAGATAGATAGCAAATCCATAATTGTCTTTCTTAAATTCAATGAGCATTTCACGAATTGCTTTAGGTATTTGACACTCATTTGATCTCATAATGTAATGGTAAAGAAACCCATTATTGATAATTACTTGTAAACACAGAACCAACAACCTATCCATCGTGTTCGACTTATACTGATAGTTACATCTAAAACCTTTTTCTTATATGATTTTCCCCCCACCACTTTTATATAGGTCAAGGTCATTGGATATCAAGCGAGAACTGGGAATAGATCACTAAGTGGCATGTTATTATATTACCACAAAGTGATCTATTCCCCATTCTCTAAGAAGATTGTTGATAATTTAGATTCCTAATATTTCTTTTCCTTCTTCTTCACCTTTTTGATTTGTAGTATTACCAGACATATGTGATATTAGTTTCTTCATTTCTCGATTTTCCATTTCCACTTTCTTCAATTTTAAATCTCTTGCTTCAATTTGTAGTTTTAAATACTTGATGTAACTTCCAGCCCAGTGTAGGGTTTTCAATTTTGGTGCTCCCATTGCAATTCCAGGTATTTGAAATTGTAGTCGATTGAACTCCATGTTCATATCTTGTCGGTCTTGTTTTTCCTTTTCTAGTCTTTTCAATCTTTGATTCTCCCTTAACGAAGAAGTTGGATCACAAGGAATATGACGAAACATTTTGGTCAACGATATCTCGAAGAATAAGCTTCTACGCAGAAAACCAACACATTTATGCACTCCCCCCTCCAACTTTAGGCTAGTGGTGGGGAGAATTACATTAATTTAATACTTATTTCCACCGTTACACTTGCTCCATTTTCAAAAAGGTATCTGTAAAATGGTTCTGGATACTGGTATATTTCACGTCCTATATTTTCCTTAAGAAAGTTGAAAGCTATTCTTTTCGAATAGTCATTATGATATACTTCTCTTAAATTAACAAGAATTCCATCTTCCAGGAATTTCACTTGAATCATTGGTATTTTGCTTACATCATCTTTGTCTATCAGAGGTAGCCTGTAGGTGAACGTATTTGGTGGTAAACGTAAGGTTCTATCAAGTCGAGAACAGAATATTTTGAACAGTTTTTGATCATTGATTGCAATCTCATGAATACCTATCATTTTATAGTACGAAGGTTCAAAAGGTACAGCACGAAACGTTTTTACTAGACAGTTACTCGAAGAAGGTTCTGTAGGTGCGTTAGGATTGAACATTTTTAGTCGACAGTTTCCTGACGAATAAGCTTCTACGCAAATAACCAACACATTTATGAACATTCCCCCACCAACTTTAAGCTAGTGGTGGGGAGAATTTTCCCCCACCACTTCTTCAGAATTAATAGCTTCAATTTGAATTACAACAAATATATTTGACGCAAATTCCCAAAAAACTGAATATGAAACAGTTTCTTCCACATCTTGAGATTCATTTTGTGTTTCAACCATTTCCATCATTGAAGGTTCTTGATCAATTTCTGTTACTTCCATCGCTTCTTCTACAGGATTTTGTATTGTGTCGGTTGTTTCAACTTCATCTTCTTCTTGAACTAACGTAATATTTCGTTGTCTCACAATTTCAATTAATTGTATAAAAGAATTATCTCTAGGAGACATTATTAACCATACATGTAGCTCCAACAAATGCTGACTTACTAATGACAAAACTCTCAATTTATAAGACTTGTTTGAATAATAAAGTGGGGGAACTACCTTAGTCCAATTCGGATTCGGATTCAGAAGACAATAAAGGTGATATGGGTGAATCCAACGATGAATCTAATATAAATGTATCAATAGCTTCCTTAACTATATCTTCGTCACTATCGTTTATCATTTCTTCAAAAAGTTCTTGTTCAAACTGTACCATTTCTTCTTCCATCGTGGAATCATTATCAGTTTCGTTATAATTTTCTTCTATATTGTCTTCTTCCATTTCATTTGTATTAATATAAACATTTTTAACTTCAAAATAATTAACAAATGGAGTATCTTTAGACAACATATTTGTTCACCACTTCTTTTACCTCGAATAACAAACTATGTATCGCTTACTTAGTCTTATATACTTCTACCCCCACTTTTTTTGCACAACGTGAAGGAAGGTGGGGAGAAGATTTTGTAGCTATTCTTCTCTATCTAGGTTATATTTCATTGCTAGCACATCTACTATAATTTTCTGCTTTTCAACTTCATCACGAATAAAGATTGTCCAGGGAAATAGTTCATTAATATTGTTGATTGTTACTTTTATATCATACAAAAAATCAATATGTCTTAGTAATGAAACAATAACAATAACTCCTATCCCATTGTTTGCCATAATTGTTTCTTCAATTTTAATACGCAAGTTTGTTATCAAACTCCATATATTAATATCATTGGCTATAAAACCATCAAGTCTAGTACTCATCTTGACGGTGCAAGTACAGACTAAAAACCTGGAGGTTCATAGTCCGCCTTTTATGAGTTTTAAAAATGGGGAAGGGGAAGGAATAAGGATTGGGAGGGGATAGGGTGGGGGTGAGGGAAGGGTAATGTGGTTATTAGACCACTTGTGCGACAAAGTAGCCACCAATGCTAACTTCGAGCTCATAACACTTCATAACATCATCCTGCCAAGTCAACATACGTTCTCTAGTATTTGGTGTTACACAGAAGAACCTACTGTCATTATACACAATAGCTGAACCAATTATAACATTGAATCCTAAATTTAGCCATTTGTGTGCTTCCGTAATAAATCTTTCTATTGTATCAAAAGGAAATTGTTCATCGATGTAGATTGGTCTCATTTGTTCATCAAGTTCAATTACATCTTCATCTTCACTGTCACTGCTACTATCATTTTCATTGTCACTGCTACTATCATAATAATCTATCACATCTTCTTCAGGCTGTTGGAAAACATCAGCAATTTCGGAAGGATTGAAGTTTTCACTATGGTGAGGAAGCATTTTAAAGCAAATAATAACGGCAGAGACGAAACAACAAGTGTGGCGCGTGAAAGCAGAATGAAGGAGTGAACAATGCTTGCTTCGCTTTTATAACGATATGTTAATGAGAGGGGTAAGAGGTGACCCGGGAGGTGGGGAAAAAGGAAGGAGAGGGGATATTTATTTTAAATAATTTGCATAACTTTTGACTAAAATAAGATAACCAAATTCTTCTTTTACTAAAATGTTCGTCTTACATAGACCTTTTCAATGATGTATCGCTTGTCGTAATCGATCAAACCATTATCGAGTTATAGCCATTTGAATTTTCGGGGGGGGGGGGGAATTTAATCTCCATTTTTTATGGGGGGGGGGGTTCCGCTTGAGTGAACACGGGGGGGGGGTTCCGCTTGGGTGCTCATGCGGAACTGATCTTCTCACGAGATAGTCGTTGTGTGATAATGAAGACAAATGTTCATCACGCCGCGACCACTAATTAACTCGCATTTGCGGTGTTCACATCTTTCCTACTCATTACATATACGTTTCCTACTTCATTATTTCAAGACTAATTAACTTGCAAAACAACAGTCTCTGTCTTTGAATGCTGATGAGATTTCATTAGGAACCATTCTTTGCACGCTATATGAAGCTACACTGGCTATGCAAGTCAGAGCGGTCATATAACTGTACAACAACCACTGAAAAGTAGGTCACGAGACTTAGAGTGTTAAAAAATAATGGGGGAGAAACACAACGCTATAACGCATTGTGTTTCTCCCCCATTATTTTTAGCAAAATTTGGAAAATCTATGTGAATTTACTGTTTACGTCCCCACCTTGTAATACGATCCTTTTTATCCCTGAGGAGAAAGTCTTGAGAACTTAAATTGTTAAGTCTCTTCTCTTTACACAAATTGTCAGGAACTTTAATTTTATATTTATTGCCGTTACATTTTGCCAATATGTGTTGGTGGTCAACAACACTTAGAAAAAAATATCTCAAACCTTTCTTAAGCCTCTCTCCTCTGACGGATATTATTTCAGGATCGTCTTCAACAGTGGGGATTTCTGTCAGTTGTGGTTCGGAAAGATGTTTTACGATATGTACACGGCAGAAACGTTCGTTCTTAACACATTTCCTACCACAAGCTGATCCTTTCTTAATTCCCCTAGCGAGCACTTCAGGGCAAGTACTGGGACGGCTAAATGCCCTACGACGCTCTTCTTTTAATAATTGGAAACGCTCTGAAGGAGCAGACTTAGGAGATTTATTTTTAGGATAGGCGTGATCTTTAGGAATAGTAAGTGGTGGGGTAGGAGGCAATGGTGACAATGGAATGACAGGTGTACTAAGACAATGAAGCAAGGTTTCAAATGAAGGGGTATTAGGACGAGGAGCTGGCTTCTGCGGTGGTGGCATGTTAGTTGAAGGCGGTGTGGAGTCATTTGAAGACGAAGGCGGTGAAAATATGCTGCGACGTATGGTATTGTTGGCCGGGGGAAGAGGAGCTCCAGAAGTTGAAGGTTTCGAGTCTAGTTGCTTCTTATACCAATCGGGAGCATTTTTCAAGCGAAGAGTTTTCTTGACTGGAGTTGAAGCCGTAGTAGAAGTAGAAGTTGAACTTGTAATAGAAGAGCAGGCTGTAGTGGAAGTTGTAGTCGGCAGGGATGACATCGTGGTAGTTCTGTTCGCAGTTCGCAGCTTAACGTCTGGAATCAGAATGAAACGTTAGCCGTGGTCGATGCGTCTTTTATAACGGTATGCTAATGAGAAGGGTTAACAACCGTTAGGTGGGGGAAGGTGGGAGAGAAGGAAAGAGAGGGGGTATTTATTTCAAATAATTCGCATAACTTTTGACTAAAATAAGATAACTAAATTCTTCTTTGACTAAAATGTTCGTCTTACATAGACCTTTTCAATGATGTATCGCTTGTCCTAATCCGTTAAGCCATTATCGAGTTATAGGCATTTTAATTTTTCCGGGGGGGGGGGGGTTCCGCTTGAGTGGACACGGGGGGGGGGGGGTTCCGCTTGAGTGGACACGGGGGGGGGGGGTCGGTCATTGACCCTTCCGAAAGTGGGTCAAGGTCATTTAAGACTTATAAAGAACCAAGGTGATGGGAACAGTAGTAACTGTTCCCACCACCCTGTTTGCCTAACGGTTCCCACTCCCAACCCACTAGTTACGTTCTGCGAGGGACATCGACGCAATTTTGTTTGGCCCGTCCGGGTCCATCCGTAACGGGCCGGTCCGGGTCCATCCGTAACCGTGAATTCGAAGGGAAACTGGAACACCTAATGCAGAAACGCAACTCTAACACCCACCCAACTAATCCCACCCATCATATTCCTAAACAAAATGCAAAAACCTAGTCCGCAATTTGCGGATGTCCCACCCCTTCTAAGTGAAGTTCAACGGAACTTCTGAATTTACAGTTAATCTACCCCCTATCATCTAGCTGAAAGGCAAAACAACAACATTAATTATAAATACCAACACTTAAAACTAACAACACATCATTATTAAATATCAAATAATTCAACACAACCAAATACCATCATTATTCTTAAAATTAATACACCTTTAACGCTAAACACAACTTATAACTAACATCGCAATGCGCAAATTAATTCTTAAATTAAGTGCAACTTACAACTAATATTTACACACACACACACACACATACCACATTGCATTAAAGAACGCAACGTAGTATAAGAAGTTCAAATATATATAGGCCTACTATATATTTGAACCTCTTACCGAGTCGCCAACGACTTTTCGCTATGAAAACTCGTTGACGACTGACGCGAAAATCGGGCTCGTATCGCTCCTCGGGTTTTTGAGTGGTGGGGGTAATTAATGCAGTGGTGGGGAAATTGTTTCACTCCAGTACGGTCTTCAATCCACTCCAGTTCGCAGCAGTGTAAAAATGAAACGAAGGAGTGGGGGTGGCGCATGCGCAGCGACGTAAAATCCAATGTTTGAGGTTAGAACTTTCCGTGCACAGTAGAGCTAAATTGAGTAATACAGGACTCGGCGCATGCGCGATAGCGAGGAGTGATTCCGATCCGGAGAACTCGTTGCATTCGCAGCAGCGCTAAAGTGAGTAATACAGACTAGGCGCATTCGCAGTAGCGCTAAAGTGAGTAATACATGACTAGGCGCCGTAGCGTGAAGTTGGCTCACTCCAGTACAAGTTATAGCAGCATAAAAATGAAACGAAGGAGTGGGAGCGGCGCATGCGCAGTGACGTAAAAAACCAAGGTTTGAGGTTAGAATTTTCCATGGTAGCTGCCATGTTTAATTCTGTTTCATTCAAACAATAGTAGTTCATGGCTGGCATGGGATGTGAAGTGTGGTAATTAGATGGGGTTAGCAACCGGTCGTGACCGGCCATTGACCGGTCATCGACCCGGCGGGGTTCCGCTTGAGTGAACACCGGGGGGGGGGGGGGATTTAATCTCCATTTTTTATGGGGGGGGGGTTCCGCTTGATTAGTCACGGGGGGGGGGTTCCGCTTGATTAGTCACGGGGGGGGGGGGGGTTCCGCTTGATTAGTCACGGGGGGGGGGGGGGTTCCGCTTGAGTGAACACGGGAGGTTCCACTTGGACGCTCATGCGGAACTGATCTTCCCACGCGATAGCCGTTATAAAAAAGAGATTGTTCATCGCGCCGCGACCATTAATTAACTCGCATTTGAGTTGTTCACATCCTTCCTACTCATTACATATACGTTTCGCCACCTTCATTATACAAGTCTAATTGCTACTAACCTGGAGTTTCATTTACATTAGCACATGTCGTCCTGTTTGAATCACCTTCGCGTGCTCGACGTTATATCTCATTCATTTGTCTTGTTCTCACTTCTACACGTCTGACATACTTCTTGTGATGGATACGCATTGTTTGAAATTGAAACTTTTGCGGACACAACATATATTACGAAATAATTACAAACCATCGGTTTCAAAGACTAAAACAAATTTAACAAAAGTGAGGAAGAAATTAAGTTTTAACCCGTTATACTCTGTTAGAACTTCACAGGTTCACGTTGATGATAATGTTATTCACAACATTTTGCGTTCGATGTTACGTTTCCACAACTTCGAACTTGTTACACCTATCGACTGTGTTCAACAGGTTTTTCTATTTCATCCCCACCATTCTTTATATAAGTGCGCTCACGACAATTCCTGTTTCATTCTTCTATACGCTCTTCGACCGACAACTACTCCGCTCTAAATTACACACTACAAGAAGATGGATACAAACCAAGAACAAGTACAAGTTCACGAAATATCGTCTACTACCCACCCGAGGGAGAATCCTCCGAGAACTTCGCCTTCACCGAATCCACAGGACCCTGTCCAAGTTTCGGATGTGTCTTCGACGGCGAGGAATGATCTTGAAGCTATTCTTCGGTCGCTCGTCGGTTTCGACTGACCTGTACGACGATCGCCGTTAAACTGAACTCTTAGAAGTTCAGTCTTTTTTAAAACTTCCTCCGGATGACCTTGAAGCAATTATCCCCTCTCCTTTTCAACTAACTTCTACTTTTGTTCAACTGTTGAATTTCAGTTTTGAACTAACTTTTAATTTATGCGGAGTTTTAGTTGAACCCGGTTAATTTATGCGCACTTTTTGTTCAACCCCAAATTGTTGAATTTCAGTCTTGAACTAACTTTTAATTTATGCGCAAATCTACTTCAAACGCTCACCCCACCTCCTCACCCCTCATTTAATATACGACCGGAAGCTATGTGCCCCGGCACGTGGCTTCCGGGGCAGCTGACCTGAGCCAGAAGTAACCAAATCTAACTACTCTCATTAAACAATATTTTATTTGTAACGTCGGATGGAAATAAAGGGAAAAATAACTATATGAGAAATACTTTACATTTTATATACTACAATTCGTACTTTAGAATTCTTCTTTTTAAATATATTTTACCAAACATAAAAAATATTAAAGTTAATAAACTGAAAAGGCTAGGATTGTAAAGATTGAATGCCAGAGAAGATATAGGACATTTGTTTGTGTCAAGAAAAGCAGTTATTTCATAAAATCCATTTAATATTTAACAATTTTTTATTTTTGGTATATACTAAATCGCTCCCATTCCACGTTCGCGGCGGCATGGGAGCGATTGCTCCCATACGGAACTCTAATGCCATCCTGGTGGGTTCGATCGCTCCCAAGGTGCAGTGCTATACTATGTGATTTATTTTTTAACAGGATCTGAGCCAAAAATCTGAAAACTTGCACAGCACTGCTAAATAGTATATTGTATTTTGTGACCATGTGGATTTTCTCTGGACAGTGCTGCTGCCACAATACGCATGGCGGTTTTGATAACTAGGATGGCGGCGAGGTACACGAAAAACCGTGAAGCCGTTAACGTGTTAAGTTTTAAATTTTGTTGTTGATATTTTTACCTTACACATTTAAAATGGCTATGACTTTGAAACAGTTCAAGTATTATGCAAAGTTATTATGCATTTGGTTTTTAACTTATGTAACAGCTATATGCCAAGTTCCATTCTGTACCTAAAATAATGTTGAAGATATCATGGATTATTTAAGGCTTGCATATAAACAGGCAGATAGTAAAATAGAAGTAAGAGAATACCGAGGAAGAGTAGATAGAACACATGTTGTATTGATTTATTATTTATTTTACTTTCTGATTACCCTATGAAATTTTGATGAAATTTTTGATGAAATTGTTGCTAGACATCCTTTATACTTAAATCTTATCAGGTCGCATTTCGTTGAACAATTTTAGCCTATGGATTTTTTTAAACATATATGGCACAAAGTAAAGAAAGAAATTAAGTATATAATCTTCTGGAACTGGGGTTGTTTACATATTCATAGATGATAATAAACACCCTCGAGAAGCCTGGTTATGACTTGGCATAATCAGAAATGCTTGTGGAATCAATAGTCAGGCTACTGCACGTCTACCACGTTACCGTGTCTCGTGGTGCTATGGATCCAGTCACAGGTAGGCCCTAGTCAATTACATTTTTTATTATTTTTTTATTTACAAAATGAGGGATTTTCCTCAAATTACTTTTTAACTAATGAGGGAAATAAGCCTGTTGCAGTTGGAGAATGGAATAAATACATGAAGTATCTATCTATACTTATTTAATACCCTAAGGGGTTTTTTGGGTAGAGAATTCCTCCTACTATTTTCAACCTGTCTAAAGCGTTTGATAGTGTTTGCCATGATACATTACTAAGTAAACTAACAAATTATTGAATTAAATATACTGCTCTAGAATGATAAGACCTTACTTAAAAGGACGCAAACAGTGTGTTTCTATAACACATATAAATAAGAAAACAAAACTTTGGAAACAATTTCATCAGATTTAAAGTCAATTAAATACTCTGTACCCTACCTCTAGGATCAATATTAGGAAAATTTTTATTTGTATGTGCTACATAACTGGAATTACCAAATCGTGCAATAAGTTTACCAAGAAAATTTTCCAAAATTTTGTATATACGCAGATGGTATAAGTATTTTAATCAGTGGAGAATCAAGTGATAATTTTAATACCATTTCAACAAATTTAATGTCGCACATTGATAATTACCTAGTGAATAAGAATCTTATCTTTTTTTGGGGAGAGGCAGTGAAAAGACATTACGCACACAGGTGGCCAGCCTGTAGTGTGTGACTCCCCTAAAAAACGGGTTTACCCACTAAAAAACCTCCTCTACTCTTTAGGATTCTAACCTGGAATTGTTTATCACATTACGTCAGGCTAGGCCTAAATTTGGCTTAAGCCCATGGGGCTCGCTCCTTATCCAGCCGTTCGGCCAAGGGATCTGGGCCATTTCGTGGTCCAAATCGGTTTTCTTTTCCAGGAGGATGTCCCGGACGAACTGTGACAAACAATCCCAGTTGCCCTCATCCTCCATAATCTTTTGGCAGACCGTGTCCACCGAAAAAAAAAAAAAAACACCGAGTTTTCTTGTGGCCTCCAGGCGGGGCCTTTCCCAACGCGAACAGCGGAAGAAGGTGTGTTCCGCGTCATCGGGAACGCCCGGAAAGTATATGCAATCCAGTGAACCGGTTTTGCCCATCCGGTTCAGGTACGACTTGATATAGCCGTGACCTGTCAGGAACTGCATGAGGTAGTAGTCCACCTCGCCATGCCGCCGTTCCACCCATGGTTGGACCTGCTCGATGAGTCGCGCAGTCCATCGTCCTCGGGTGTCGTGCTCCCAGCTGTGTTGCCACTGCTGGAAGGTTCGGGAGCGCTCTTCTGTTCTTGCCGTGTCCTTACCGATCTCGCCATGTCTCTGATAAATCGCCTTTCTCTCTCCTGCCAAGAGCTTGACATGAATGACTCCGGCGACCACCAGGACGGTAGGCTTGGACACTGTCCGGTAGGCTGAACACACCCTGAGCGCAGATTGACGCTGAACCCGGGCGAGTCGCAACCTGTAAGAATCTTCTCTTGAATTATGTAAAAACATACATAATGGAATTTCACTTTATCCAAAATAAACAAGATAATTTCAATATGGTAATTATGAACAAAATCTACAATCTTCAACAAAATGTAAAGTTTCTCGAGCTAAGCATAAACTGAAATTTAAAATGGGACACCCATATCAAAGGGATTTGCAAGAAAATGACTTCTGGAATATTTGAATTAAAATGAGAATGAGATATTACTGCAGTCAGGAAGTTTGGAAAATCATTTATTTTGGATTGGTTCACTCACATTTAAACTATGGTTTACATTTGTATGGTGCAACTAGCAAAAATAATTTATTAAAAATACTAAAACTTTAAAAACATGCTATTATAACAATTAAAAATATCAAATTATACAAAGAATTGCAGAAAAGTTCCTGCATGACCCATTTTGTTGAACTTAATATATTAACTGTTTTTGGGCAGTATATTTATGAAACAATATGTCTGTCAAAAACTGAAAAATCTGAATTGGAAGATAGTTGTAAGTTTTACTTAACAAGGCATAAAGAAAGCAAACAAGAGTACCATAGAATTGAAATACTAAAAAAAGTCCTTATTATATCGGGAAAAATTTCTAAAATTCATTCATAGTAATATTACCAACATTAGTAATTTCAAGAAATTTAAGTTAGAATTATAATTATATCTAGTGCAAAAATTGATATATTCGTTTGAAGAATTCTTTGAAGATAATTAGAGATTTGATTCAAAATTCTTGTTGTATTTAGCTATAATTGTGTGACAACACGTACTTAATGTCTGTTGTTGTCTATAAATAAATAAACCGATTTTCAAAATATGGAGTCACTGGATAGGGCTTGGTCTGTAGTTGTTAAAAAACTGATGAGAAACGGTCTGAAAATAAAGGTGCTATCCACGATTGAAATCTCGAAAATGTTCATTAAAATAACATTGAAATTGAATAAGGCGTTTTAAACTTTGGTTTATGTTCAGCTGTAAATATGTGTAGTTTTTGGCGATTACAGATATTTTCAATATTTAATTGGTCGGTTGTCATTGATTTAGAACTAAAATCAACATTTGTATCAAAATAAATTGCTCGATTTCGAGCAACACGTATACTAGTACTTATTTAATATGCTAAGGGTTTTTTTTTGTGTTGACAACTCCTCCTTCAATTTTCAACCGATATTCAAGTTTTTGGTGTCGTTGAATTGGGCTTAGTCTACAGTTGTTACCGCCAAAAATTTATGAAAATCGGCAATAAAATAAGGACGCTATACACAAATTAAATTTAAAATATTCTCACTTTCGAATAACATAGGGTTTGGGTTTAACCTTTTAAACATCTGCAATGTACAGCTATAAATACGTGTAGTTTTTTGTGATGACTGAATTCATATTGGATTGGTCAGATGTCGTTGATTTATAACTAAATCAACGCTTATTAGCTATAGTTAAAAAAAATACGCTGAACTGTTTATTAATTTTTTTGTGACGTTAGTTTAACGCATTAGTATTATCAGTGCATGAGAATTTTAACGATAACCTAGAGGAGAGTGGTAGCACTGATAACCAAGGGAAGCTTTTACATCCATTAATACGTGCACTGATAATGGCGGGTGAATGGATTAGTGCTATACCGGGTCGCACTCTACTCCACGCTACATAATACGTAATGGAAGACCGGGCTATTCCTATTGCGTCCACCTTTGGACAAGAAAAACTACTCCACATTGTACAAAAAGGGTTTATAAAACGTTTAGATATCATTCTGAACATAGAAAGTAAAGCTGCGTACTATTGTCTTTGTGAAAAATTAAATCTCTTAATTTTAAAATAGATATAAGTGTGGTCTGGGATACCCGGCATTATTGCTATTTACTGTAAATCTTTTTTTTTAATGGTCAAGATATTCATATCGTTGTAATTAGCATTATTATGTGTTTTTTCGTTTCATTCAAAACGGCAATTGCGGGGTTTTGTGCTTAGATAATAATTTTGTAATTTCCTATGTAAGGCATTTCAGATGTAGTATATATTAGAGGCCTATGGCTAAAACTCAATAATATTTTATGTTTTAAATATATTTATTTGTGAATTGGTTTTATACATGTTGTAATTTTGAAACAGTTAATGTAAAACAAGACATTTTTTCAATGTGTACATGATTTTTGATCATACATTGAAAGAATGATGCAGATCATAATTATGTTCACACCCATGTTTTATAAAGTATATATTTCATATTTTAGATTGCGATAAAACTACTTATGAAATAATGAGTAAGATTTTGTGAATAGATATTTATTGGTTTGATCGTGGATAATTAAACCGCTTAGCCTACGGCTTTGCGCCGATACTCTTTGCTGGTCCCTCCGACATTATTAAAAGCCTAAATTGTTAGTTTTTCATTACATTTACTCTCGTTTTTGGGCTGTCCAAAAATCCCGTTTAAGGTTTCTCCTAATTTATTGGCATAGAGCTACGATCATTTGATTGTGGCGGCGATATGAAAAGTTACAAATTCTTATATTGATGCTTTTTGTAGATTGAGAAAACTGTGCGTGTTTTTACTTTTAATCTTTCACACCATAATAAAGTACGGTATTCATAGAAGTAATTATTTTAAATGGCAAAAAACATTTTCCGGAAGGTTCTTGAGTAGTCTTAAAAATATTCTATTAAATAGCAGAAAATAGCTTACAATTATCTATGAAACCCCTATGGAGGGTTAAGGAAATGAGATACGTCAAAGGACCAAAGAAAGGATATAAATCACAATAAATTTACATTAACCAGTATACGTGTTGCTCGAAATCGAGCAATTTATTTTAATACAATACAAAAGTTACTTTTAGCTCTAAATCAATTACATCAGACCAATCTAATATTGTGAATATCTTTAATCACCAAAACTACACGTATTTACAGCTGATTATTAACAGATGTTTAAAATGCTTTATTCAATCCCAATGTTATTTAAATGGGAAATTTTGAGATTTCAATGATGGATAACACCTTCATTTTCAGTCCAATTCTCATCAGTTTTTGGCGGAAACAACTACAGACCAATTCCTATCCAACGACACCAAAAACTTGAAAATTGGTTGAAAATTGTAGGAGGAGTTCTCAACACAGAAAAAACCCTTAGCGTTTTAAATAAGTATAGATAAGATATTTTATATATCAAAGCGTTCGGCCAAAAAACTTAAAGAAAATATATATTATTTGTATTGATCATAACTAATTTTCAGTGGACTTTTTTAGGGTGAAATTGAAATTCCTAACTTTTCACTTAGGTATTAAATGTACAAGCTGTTATGTCAATTGTGAAGCATTAGTGGGCTTAGGAAACGTAAGTCTAATTTTTGAGCAGACACCAATAAATTTGATAAATATATAATATAAAATGTCTGAAAAATGTGAATAAACATTCTCAAGAAGCTTAAGGGGCGGATATACGAGAACACGACAAACAACCAACGTAATTAAACATTTATTTGGTACAGGGATCTGTTCGACCGCAACTTAAATACATCTTATATTTGTACCGATTGTTGTTTGAGAGTTTTAAATTTTTGTAAAGGTTGTTAAAATTATATTTTTGTATAGTAATTTTCTTTCAATGCCAACTTCCAAGGTAACTGTTGATAGGAACAATCTGTGACCACCAGAGATCAAAAACGGAAATCATTATTTCCCATTTCTGCCATTTTGTGAAAAGGGTTCGATATTTAAATTGCTAACTTTTGGGACTTTTCCTTTATACAAACTTAGAGTTACTGTAATATACTTAGGGCAAACGCTAAACACTGTTTTAAATTTGTCAAATTTATGAGTAGGGAATACCACAGTGGTTAAACTGTGTAGGTAATGAGGAATTATTGCCACTGATATTTGGTTTTAATAACATAAATAAATAAAAAAAATTAAAATGAATTAAAAATATTTAACTATATAAACAATTTATTAAATTAAAATTTATCGCATAATAAACTAACCACTTGTCATTTCCCCTATAGAACGGCTTAGTCAGCACAGCAACAAAGTGCTATACAACAAAAATTTGGAAACATTAAAATTGCATAGAAATTGTGTTTGACAGAAGAATATATTAGACCTTTTGCTTCAGGGAGGTTGTTCGAAGATTATTCTCTCAGAACGGATTTATTTATTCTTCGGGGAATATATTCAGGTTTGACATACGTCAATCCACTTACTTACCCATTTTCGAAATGTTCTTCCGTGAATTTCTAATTTGTAGACATGAAAAAACTTCATTGCATGTTATCACTATATAGATAAATTAAACTTTTTTTATATTTGTTTCCAAGTGTTAGACGCTTTTTGTATTTATACTGCACATCAAGGCACTATATAATTTGTTATTAGTATTACTAATAAAAAATCCAAATAAATATATATAATTATATAAAATTAGGGATATATAAAAATTATATAGTTAACTATGCATGAGGCGATAAATTTATTTTAAGTTTATTTGTCATCATCATCATAATCCTTTTGAAAGACATAAAAATGCAAAGCAACACATTTAAAATGTAGTTTTTATAACGGTGCAGGTGATTGGTGATTTTCTCCAATTATTAGCTAGATTTTCAATACTTGATAAATAATTCAATGTGCTTATATTACATGCATGAATTTACCATCTAAATGCAGTGACCAAATCATTACTATACTACAGAGCAAAATAAAGTTGCCATAAAATAAGTTTTAAAATTTGAATAAAACATTGCGGACAAATGGCGATCTCAAAACAACAATTATCAAAGAACGTTAAGTCCTATGTATTGAAATACCTGTTTACAAACGTGCATTATATTGGCACAAGTAAAATAAACTGTATCAGATAACTGACACATACTTTCTCCCAACAATATAAAAGGTTGTTAAAACCTCCACAGAAGAGTCTTGAAGCTCAGTCGGAGATAGCTTCCAGCTAGGCAGCACGAATTTGACTCTAAGCGCGCCGCGCGTCTATGATTTTTGCCACGTACTGTGTTTACCGATAAGCGAAAGATTGAATTTTCTCCTTACGTAAAGCAATAATTTAAAATAATGGGTTATTCAGTTTTTAGCGAATTTCCCTATAGGGAATACGCTATTACGGTAGTAGCCATGGTAAGACCTAAGCCCGGGACCATGTTACTTTTTTGTTTTGAGGTCCCCAGAAGCCAAAAACACCGTTCGTTCATATATATATATATATATATATATATATATATATATATATATATATATATATATATATATATATATATATATATATATATATATATATATATATATATATATATATATATATATATATATATATATATATATATATATATATATAAGTAGTGTGAAATTGTTGGTGCTGGCCCAGTTCAAGGTCACCTGAGGGATGACGTCATCGAGGTCAATGACCTCACCGATGACGTCATCGATGACGTCATCGATTGCGTCATCGATGACGTCATCACTATTGACGTCATTTCTATGACGTCACACCCATGACGTCACAGAAATGACGTGCTGATGACGTCATCACCCCTTACGTCATCAAAATGACGTCACCGACGCCACTGAGGTCAAGGTCATGCCGAAACTTAAAATTTTTTGGCACTTTTGCCGTTTCTCGCACTACGCTCCGAGTTTCAGTCCGAGTCCCCGTGACCTTGACCACTTGGAGCGAATTTTCGACGAGAAACGGCAAAAGTGCCAAGTTAAACTCGAGTTTCTGACATGACTCTGCCTAAATGGGCAATTGGTTATCCCTCAGGTGACCTTGAACCAGCACAACACCAACAATTTGATATTACTGTGACCTTGAAAACCTAACAACGGAGCGCCGACACCGATGCGCACCCCACGACAGCCACCGAGTGACTGACTGTCAGGCTCTGTGTACTCTAGGTATATCGGCTTGAGAGACTAAGACTCCAAACTGTCAGGAATGGGGGTAACTAACTGAATTTTGTAAGGAAAAGTCATTTCATGTAATATTTTAAACAAATCTTCATCAGTAAAACCGACATTAGACTGTTTTGTATAAAACTTAGGGTGTCCGCGCAACAGTTTGCGCCACTTAGCCAAAGTCGAAACCCTCTTAACTTTGAGCGGTCGACAGTGAGCAACTAATAAAGCCTTAACACGGCTAAGTTTCTTACCTAAAGTGTCCTGCGACATGGCTTCCCCTCACAAAAGTCCGCACAATACTGAGAGACTGCTTGTAGCGCATGAGTCAAGGGAAAAGAGGTGGGGGAAACAGCAGGAGTGGGGGAAGGTCACAGTGGTGGGTGAAGGTGAGGTGGTACGCTGGAGTATCGCATCACTTCACCATGAGCTGTCCTACAGTCAACACACTGTTCTCTTGGCCCGAGTTGGCACTAGAAGAAACATTTCTGTACAGCTTAGGCTGTGAGAGCCGAGGAAGCAAAGTCAAAGTGGAAATTGTGTTAAACTCCAAGATGAAGAGTCTCCTAAATAAACTAATTGTATCCCTGCAATCCCCTATAACTTTAGAGAAATACCACTTCATTAAGCGACACCTTATACTTTGGCAAAACGAAGTGGAAATGGAAAAGATTACAGTAAAATTAATTTAACTTAAAACTTGGACTGGACACTCATGGCGATACTACGTGGCGTGCAAACGCCAACCTAAACATTACAAGTTAGGTTATTAAGCACCTCTGGTACGATAACCGATGTGCTAGAGTTAAAGTGTGATGACCTTGAGTCAAAACACTGAAATACTACAAGTCGATATCGTCCCAGAGTTAAAGTGTAGTGACCCACATTCAGAACTTGTAAAATTACTTACATATAGAGAGCTAGAGAACAGCGAGACGCACCGCATGGAAGCCGGAGACATACTGGCGAAGCGGTGTTGTGCAGCCTAGGGACCCAGTTGTGGTGGGGGTATAGCCAACACTTAGAGTACAAGTGTTGTGGGTGACCTTGACCCACTTAACTTACCTGACCCCCCCCCCCCCCCCCCCGACAAAAAGTGCGAGCCGCCCCCCCCCGACAAAAAGTGCGAGCCCCCCCCCACCCCACCCCCACCCCCACCCCCTCCCCCACCCCTGATATCCTGGGCGTGGCAGCCCCGGTGGGGATATAAGGGGGCCCGGCCAGAGCCGGCTCGCAGTCCGCTCCCGCGCGTTGAACGTGAACGATCGGGACGGACCGCCATAGGCATCACTAAACATTGAATGGCGCCTTCAGTGTTTAGCGAAGTCTACTCTAACTTTAAGACTTGTATTAGTTGTTAGATATTGCGCTTGCGTTTGGGTATTGCGAATTGTTTTATATGAGAGTGTTTTACTTGTACCCTATGTCTCCTGTGTGTCTTTTATCCTTTGTGTCTTGTTTGTTATATGTGTTTAATGTGTATGTGCTTGTTCCAGCATTGACTACGTTGAGTTCAATTGTGTGTTGTAAGTGTGTTATATGTTTCTAAAGTGTATACGCTTGTTTTAGCAATCCCCCCTTGAGCTTTTTCAATGCTCAAAGTAAATTGTAACGTCAGGGAACGGGAGTAGGCCCCCGTGTAAAGCCACTTTTAATAATTGGTAGGCTCCTGCCAGGCATGCAAAAGGTTGCGGATGGCATTTGGGAGCATGTCCGTTTGTACGCTGGCAAGCAAAAGGTTGTGGCGGCCTCTGCACTCGGACCGAGGACGTAAGCCACTAGGGTGTCCTCAGTATGTTTCCCTTCTGGAAACTCAAAATTATGTAAATGAATCTTTGTTAGCTATTTGTGTTTTTAGTCCCCAAGGCCCCCGAACATTCGTGGTTCGCCATGGATGTACGGGGGCCGAAATTTTTAATGTCCGTGTGGCCTTGACCCACAAAGACTTGTAAAAATTGAATGCATTGCTAAATTAAAAATATTAAAGATAGGTTACGGGAGTAGGCCCTCGTGTAAAGCCTATTTTAATTATCGGTAGGCTCCTGCCAGGCATGCAAAAGGTTGCGGATGGCATTTGGGAGCATGTCCGTTTGTACGCTGGCATGCAAAAGGTTGCGGCGGCCTCTGCACTCGGACGAGGACGTAAGCCACTAGGGTGTCCTCAGTTTGTTTCCTTCTGGAAACTCAAAATTATGTAAATGAATCTTTGTTAGCTACTGAAAAGACAATGTAGTAAATGTTTACAAGTCTTGCGTGGCGAAGGGTACACGACATTGGATGTTGCCTTGTTGTCATAGTTGGGTCTCTTCGGAGGCTACAGCGATGACAACCCAAGTGCCCCACACCCCCGTAGGGGGTGTGGGGCTTAATTTTTTAAAATCTTTTTCATGACCTTGACCTAAATAAGTAAAAGTTTTTAAAATCTTTAACAGTCCGGTCTTATCAACACGGTAAATAAATTAAGGTCTTTTAAAAATCGAACAGTTAGGTATTAGTAACACACAAAGTTGGAGTTGTCTATAGTTGGGTCTTTTAGGAGGTTTTAGCGATGTCAACACAAAGGCTCCAAGTGGGGTTTATTTTGTTAAATTACCCCCCCCCCCCGACAAAAAGTGCGAGCCCCCCCCCGACAAAAAATGGCGAGCCCCCCCCCCCCCGACAAAAAGTGCGAGCCCCCCCCCCGGCAAAAAGTGCGAGCCCCCCCCCCCTCCCCCCCCTGATATCCTGGGCGTGGTAGCCCCGGTGGGGATATAAGGCGGCCCGGCTGCATGCACTTCTCATTCCCGTCCAAGCCCCCGTACGGACAGGTTCTCTCTTGTTCTTGGGATCATTTATAATAACTTTACTTTTTTATTCTCATCTATTCTTTTCATTAAGTCCATTCATTAAAATGGGTAAAATGGGCCTTAAACTGAAAAACTACCCGCCAGCTTCAACCTCAACCGACACGACTCAACCTTCATCATCCTCCACCTCGATCCTGGAATATCTGATGACTGCAAACATCTTGAGCTGCCTGACGATGCCACCACCGCCGCCGCCACCACCACAGCCCGCCTCAATGCCCAGCCTGTCGCCATTGCCGCCGACAGTGGAAGAGGCCGGTGCACCTCCACCATCGTCAGGAAAACTCAGCGGTCGAGTCCCGGTAGCCTCTCCAGCACTCTCGCTGCTATCGGACTCAGGATCGGAGTCTGCAGTCTTCGAAGAGACGTCCAGGTCGAGGATAACCCCCTACAGCAGAACCCGAAAAATCCTATCCTATACCAAATCACAATGTCCCTCACCCATATCCCCCATGCCATCCACACCAACCAAAGTACCCCGTAAATCCATCTTTTCCCCTGAACTTCCCTCCATAGACCTAACACGCTCTCCTACCCCACCCAAAATTGTTTGCTCCATTCCTTTTGACCAATCTTTGCCTCTTCCACCCCCTTCCACCCCCATTTCTTCTAGCCAGCCTAATTCGGAGAAGCTCCAAGACACTACAGTAAAGCGTCCAACACAGAAACGTAAGCGCGTTAAAGCCCCTGCTGGCAAGGGTAAGAAATGCGATTACGCTCGGTTTTCAAGTGTGTTCGGGGTGTTGTGTTGCCAGAACCTTGCCTGTGCAGAAGGGGATCGCTGCCAACGACACCTTAAAAGTACAGTCAAATTTCGGCAATTCAAACCCTACACTCTTTATATTAGGCCTAAAACGTCCAAGTTCAGACATCCCCACGGCCCGCAACCGCGTGATATTAGAAGGCTAAAGGTTGATGAAAAATATTACTTTATTGGTCAAACCTACGGAGCGGGTAATAAGAAAGTAGAAATTGTTGTAAAAGGTGAAGGCCGCCTTTGTACAATGCAAGTACCACCTCGGATGGTACAAAGAGAATTTTTCATCCCTAAAGCCTATCTAATACGACGGGAAGGATGCCAAACCGTGTGGGAAATGGACTAGGACATGGGCCCACTAAAAAAAAAATCAAAATTGTTAGGTTGTGTTGGACAATATTTAAAAGTCTTTTCCAAATTAATTTTTCCAAATTTAGTCTCAACCCTCTTAAAGTAAGGGAGAGGGGTATTATACAAGTCAACAAAAAAAAAAAATACTTGACTTGTATAATACTTTAACCTGGCGGTGATGTAAAATCACTGGGACAATCTCAAACCGTGTCCTTGAGGGTGAAGACTAAGTTACAAATAAATCATTAACAAATAAAAACTTACCTCCAAACACTTGTAGCTTGCTACAAGTGTTTGGAGGTAAACATTTTTCAAAGTTTAAACGACCTTGACCCATATAAATTACTGTTTAAAATAAAGTGCTAACCTTACAACTAATGTTGTGTATCACGTGATACCCCCACTCTAACGCTCTTACTAAGCTTGTATGAGTCGTTTATTTGCTTCAGTCTGTTCCTGTGCTTTGTAATAAACATGTCACGGTACAATTACAAAGGTGGTGACTTCTTTATAGATCAACACAATGCTTGGGAAGTGCTAAACCGGCATAGAATGGAAGTTGAGTGTTGTATAAGACGAGATGGGTCTACATTTTATTTATGTATTATAAACAACCAAACTCATAAGTATGAACACTGGACAAAAATCAATTATAACAACATAGATGAGCTGTTTGCTTGGGTGTTTGAGGTGTGTAAAGTTATTGAAGAAACAAAAATAATGGGTGTGCTAAAGGTATGTAAAACTGATGACCGGGAAGACTAAGCAAAATTTCTTTTGGCCCACCCCCTCGTGTTATCCCCACCACTAAAAATGGGTATATATAGGAGTGGTGATCAACCGTCCTCTCATTCTGCTTTACACCGTTAAGCTGAACACCACCATGTCTGCTATGAACGTCCCAGCCTCTACCTCTGGCCCGGCCGCCTCCAACTCCAGCCCGAGCATTGGACCAATCCGATCGGGGCCTTCGTCAAGGAGTCGTGTCCGATTCTCCGGCTTTGGTCCTGTGAGGAAGGAGTTGCGAAGCAGCGGAGCTTCTCAACCAACCACGACGGACGCATCAACTCAGACTCCACCAAGCATCATCGAGTGGTACGACGAAGTCATAGAGCAAAGGGACAGAATGCTAGAGAATACTCGCAGTGAGCTACTTCATATCCGGAGTAAATGGGAAAAACTAATTAGGAAGTGTGAAAGCCTGTTGGACAGTGATGATAGTGAGGATGAGAGTGGATAGGTGTGTGGGTAAAGACTTGGACTGGGACTTGTGTGTATGTATGAATGTGTGCGTGAATGTGAAATACAGAGCGGGGGATAGATCACTCTGTGGCAATGGACTAACATGCCACTTAGTGATCTATCCCCCGTTCTGGTAATGTTTTTGGATGGCCTTGACCCACTTTACCAAGGTTAGCTAGTACCCCCACCACTGATAAGTGTATATATACGGGTATTGATGTGCAGTTTGGTTATTCTGCTTTGTATCGCTTAGCTGAATACCGCACTTCAACATGGCTTCCAACTGCAAAACTTCTCGGGCTTCTTCTTCAAGAAGGCGTGCTGCCAACGTCCTGCCTGCTACTCGTGGACCTGCTCGACCATTCCATAGCATAACTGTTGCTCGGGCAAACGCTTGCAAAGCTCCGATGCTACGGACCTTGCTGGAGGTGAGCCAAGACGGGCAAGGCTTGCTCAGTCCTGGTCAACGGCAGGAGCAAGAAAGGCGTATGGCGTACTTCAGGCTGCAGGGTGTAGTTCCCAGCTTGAAGTTAGGCGATCCCAGAGTAGCAAGCATCAACGAGGCAGCGGACTACATATCACACCTTCACAGTGTTTTAGAAGTAAAGGACCAACAAATTGAAAACTTAAAAGAACAATTGAAACAATTTAACTTTAATCCGGTGGAGTTTGTAGAAACGGTGATGAGTGATAGTGACGATGAAGGTAGTGAATATATATTAGGTATGTAATGAAAAGACAGGGACATGTGTGTGTGTGTGTGTGTGTGTGTGTGTGTGTAGAATACAGAGCGGGGGATAGACTACTTTGCGGCAATGGACTAGCATGCTGCTTAGTGGTCTATCCCCCGCTCAAAGGGTACTTTTGAATGACCTTGACCCACTTTAAACGAAGGACAACCGGTTAACTGGTATAAAAGAGGGGGTCTGTACATCCCGACTTCATTCTGCTTTGGACCTTCCAGTGGAACGCTAGAAAATGAGTGGATCACTGATCATTGGTAAGGAGTGGGAGTATGTAACCATAAACTATTTAAACTGTAGAGGGATGTTGAAGAAGGTGTATGATAATGTTAAAAGAATGGTTGTTGAAGAAGGTAGGGTAGTGATTGTAGCGTGGAAGAAGAAGCAGTATACAGGACGACAAGTGAGAGCAAGTGACTTTGGGGGGAATAGTGTGTTTCAAATTGGACGAGCGAACTTGGTTAATTTGGACATTGTGTTTTGGGACTTGGAAAGGTTAATTGAAAATAGTGGCAAACATGGGGAACTCTTAATTGGCAGGGAGGACAGAGTATATGAGTAAGTGTAAAAGACTGGGGGGCTTATGTGTGTGTGTAAAGACTAGGACTTGTGTGGAATACAGAGCGGGGGATAGATCACTTTGCGGCAATGGACTAGCATGCTGCTTAGTGGTCTATCCCCCGCTCAAAGGGTATTATTGGATGGCCTTGACCCATATAAAGGTAGAGGGGGAATGGGTAATAGGAGGGGGAAATTGGTATATATGTAGGACTGATGAATAAAGCATTTAGTCAAGCATTTGTCTAGACACTATCAACAACAATGGAGAGCTTCAGTGTTGAGTTCATCCTCTTGGAAGAAGACATCAACGAAGTGGTGGAACTTATAGAGGATAAGACCAGCCAGGGCACATTGGAACTTGTGAATTGCGAACCGTTGGACAATGCCGCAATCGATAAGATTGCATATTTCATGATGCATTTGTATAACGAACAAACAACCAATATGGAGTTTGTGCAGTACCTTTATCAAAACCAAGTAAACGTGCGAGTGACAATTACTTGGTGGCAGTAATAATAAAGTGTAACATATGGATGTGGACTTGGATGTGGACTTGGACTTGAGTGTGGTCTGCGGAATAGAGCGGGGGATAGATCACTTTGCGGCAATGGACTAGCATGCTGCTTAGTGGTCTATCCCCCGCTCAAAGGGTATCTTTACGTGACCTTGACCCACATAAAATGTATAGTTGGTGGGGGTATAAAAAGGGCAAACCAATTGGATAGATACACCACTTTCATACCATGGCTCCACTTGACAACACCGTGTTCCATCGCGACAGAATTCTTTCAATTCTGGAGGTAATACCTGTAGAAGTTATAGAAGCAGAGGACCAACTACCTGCGGTTGACCAGGAAGAGGAGGAGGAAGAAATTATGGATATTGAAACGGACTCTGACGAAGCTGGTTTAACGGATAATGAAATGGACTTGCACGCCTACGAAACGTTAGAGTCATCATCTGAGTCGGAAATTGAAGAAGAAGAAGAACAAGACACTCCTCATCGTCCAATGGATAGGACGTTAGTAGCCAGAAGAATTATGTATTGTCATCGCTACCTATTTCGTGATGAGAATGATTCCGACTCTGATGGTGATGTTTCACCTTTGAAAAAATTTTAAACAAAAAGTTAAAAAGAATGTGAGCGGGGGATAGAGCACTTTGTAGTAAATGATGCTGCTTAGTGCTCTATCCCCCGCTCAAAATAATAATTCCAAATGGCCTTGACCTATATAAATTATGCTCAAACAGACGTCTTTAAAAAAACTTGTACAAATTATTGAATCTAGACCAAATATCATCAAATTTATCACAAACGGTTGTGTAAAGGCTAAATTTAGCACATGATTGATAACCTGTTCCTATATGACGTCACTTTCCCCACCTATCTGCCTCGGATATAAAGGATCCCTGTGGAGTGCGCTGCTCATTATTGCGTGGACATTCACAGAGTGTGCATTCAAAGCCAAACTGTTTGAAATGGCTCTTTGCGACTTTTGTGGGGAAATCTTTCAAGACGAAGATCTTTTCACCCTACACAGAGAATTACATGAAGACGAAGATAGAAAAGAAGATATTACCATGGATGAAATAGACTTAGACTCAATTGACCGGTTTTTGGAACAGCACCAGAAGCAGACGGACTACTGGGACAGCTATCTACAGCAAATGCAAAGAAGAAGACCTAGTGTGATACAATTTGCTGGTGCTGGACCATCTACTGCTAGAAGATCTTATGAAGAAGAGGACACCGAAGAAGAGGACACGGAAAAAGAGGACACTGAAGAAGAACTGGAAGATGTGAAACAACTGCGCACTACAGCCTTGCCAGGACGAGTTGTAACACATTTCAAAATTAATAATGTTCAATTGGAACTAGAAACATTTATAACCCAGGCTAAGGAACTTGTTGGTCAAACTTTGAGGGAAGAACTACAAAGGCTAAATTTTATTAAATTTGGAATGGTGTTAGAGGCTATGTTTAACAATACTGATGGTGAAATAGCATTGAGAGCGTTCATTACCAAAAACCGAACCCTTACCTCCACCTCCAACATTGATGATATTATTGAAGAATGCTTGGAGGAACTTATAACTAAACTCCAAGAACATGAAGGAAGAGGATCTGGATGGACTTTGTCATCAATAGAAGGTATGGATGTTAGGGTTCATAAACATGGATATGGTTTAAGGGGTAGTAGTTTTATCCCTTTACCAAAGAAAATTCAAAACACTAAATCGTGTAGGAATGTGCAAAATGAAGGTAATGAATGTTTCAAGTATGCAATGTTAACCAAGTATGTTAAAGATCATCCTGAAAGAGTTGGTAGAGAATATTACGAAAATGAACACCGCTACAACTTTCAAGGCCTCACCTACCCAGTTACATTGAAAGACATAGACAAATTTGAAAAGAAAAATCCTGGCGTTTCAGTGAATGTTTTTGGTCTGGATGATTCAAACAACGTTTATCCTTTGCGGGTAGTAAAGGTTGAGCAAAGAAACCACACGGATTTGCTATTGATAACTAAGGGTGAAATTTCCCATTATGTATGGATAAAGGACTTTGAAGCCTTAGTTGTAAAACAATTGACCAAAAGAGTAAATAGGATTACAGCTTGCAAGAGATGTTTCTGCTTTTCTTGGAAAGATTCAAGACGTGGAGGATCGGACTGGTTGTTGGAACATAAAAGACTTTGCAACGAGAACTATGAAGTAAAGATAAGTCTTCCACCGCCTACCCAAGCTTCAATACAATTTAACAAGATGGTTCACCAATATCGAATTCCACTAGTGGTCTACGCAGATTTTGAATCAACGTTAGTACCACAGGAGCTGCCGGACGGTGAAGTGACTAGAAGAACAAAATATCAGTTGCATCAACCCAACAGTTTTTGTTTACTAGTTAAATCAACCTTGTCTGAAAACCAATTGCAAGACTATGGTTTAACATCCACTCCAATACTCTACCGTGGTGAAGAAGCCGCTAAGTATTTCATAGACCTGTTGTATGACATTGCTGAAAAGGTACAACGCTTGTATGGTAATGTCGTACCTATGGAACCTTTGAATGAGAATCAACAAGAAGAATACAATATGACATCAAGATGTTATCTATGCGAGAAGAGCTTCAGTGAAGAAAATCCAAAAGTAAGAGATCACGATCACTTGACAGGTTTATACAGAGGAGCTGCTTGTAATTCATGCAATATAAATTACAAACTGCCCCACTTTATCCCTGTCGTGTTACACAATCTTAGCGGCTACGACTCCCACTTCATTATTCCAGAGTTAGGAAGAGATAATGGTAAAATTGATGTTCTTGCTACAACATTGGAAAAGTATATCAGTTTCTCAAAAACAGTAGGTAAAATTAAACTTCGCTTTGTAGACTCTTATAGATTTATGGCATCTAGTTTGAGCAGATTGTCTGAGAATCTACGAAGAGAAGACCTAAAAGAAACCAGCAAGATTGTATCTGAAGATAAATTGGACTTAGTATTACGTAAAGGAGTGTTCCCCTACGATTACATAACTTCTACAGAAAAATTTGAAGAAACCAGTCTACCACCGATTGAAGCCTTCAACAGCAAATTAAACGAAAGTGAAATCTCCGTTGAAGACTACAATCATGCTTGTAATGTTTGGAACCAACTAAACATTCAAACCTTAGGGGAATATTCTGACTTTTATATAAAATTGGACGTAACTCTGCTGTGCGATGTGATGGAAGAATTCAGAAACACCTGCTTCTCCGCCTATGGACTGGACCCTCTACACTCGTACACATCTCCAGGATTAGCATGGCAAGCTATGCTAAAGTCAACCAACTGTCGACTGGAACTTCTAACGGATATTGATATGGTGCTCATTATGGAATCTGGTGTACGGGGCGGTTTGACACAAGCTGTAACACGTCATGTCAAAGCCAACAACAAGTACATCCCCGGCTTCGACGAGCAACAACCATCGGTCTACCTTGGCTACTTCGACGCAAACAACCTTTATGGTTGGGCAATGTCAAATCCGCTTCCCTACGCTGACTTCAAATGGATCGACCCGGCCACCATTGGAGACATTTCACAGATTCCAAAGGATGGTCCAAAAGGCTATATTTTGGACTGTGATTTTGAATACCCGGAGCACCTTCATGACCATCACTACGACTTGCCTCTCCTAGCCAAGACTGAAGTTTCACCGACAGGAAGATGGCCAAAATTGATGATGACCTTGGAGAATCAAGATCGCTATGTGGCTCACTACTGGGTAGTTCAACAGGCTCTTGAATTGGGTCTACGTATAGTGAGAATTCATAGAGCAATTGAATTCACCCAGTCTTGTTGGTTGAAACCATACATTGATTCCAACACTACAAGAAGAGCTGCAGCGATAACAGCATTTGAAAAGGACTTCTATAAATTAATGAACAACGCCATCTTTGGAAAGACCTTGGAGAACAAAAGAAAACACAAAAATGTAAAATTAGTGAGTGATCCTAGGAAATTGGAAAAATTAGTGCAAAAACCAAACTTCGGAACATCCATGATTATAAACGAAAACTTAGTCGCTGTCAGTATGAAGAAAACAACAATAGTCATGGACCGTCCGTTATACATAGGTATGTCGATTTTGGACATAAGTAAAACCCTGATGTATGATTTCCATTATAACAAAATGGTTAAACACTACGGAAGGGAAAACATTGGAGTCGCATACATGGATACGGACGCGTTTATCTACTGGATAAAGACTTTGGACATGTATGAAGACCTAAGGACTTTTCCATACAAAGAAGATTTCGACTTTTCTGACTATCCGAAGAACCATCCAAATTTTAATGAAAAAAATAAAAAAGTAATTGGAAAATTCAAAGATGAAGCAAATGGAATGCCTTTAGAAGAAATAGTGGCGCTGATGGCGAAATTGTATTCATTTAAGATGTACCACGAGAACAACACACCGACAGTCAAGAAAGCAAAAGGAGTGAAGACATCTTATTTGAAAAAACACGTGACATTTGACCACTACAAGACTTGTTTGTTTGAAGATACTACAATATCAGCAACATTCAACAATATCCGAAGCTTCAAGCATCAAGTCTACAGTGTCACCGAAATTAAAAAAGCGCTGTCAGCTCGGGATGATAAAAGACACATTATGCCCGACAAAATCCACACTCTTCCTTTTGGCCACTACTCTCTAAACCCTATCAACTAGTAACCTATTCTTCGTCCTTCTACAACTTCGACCTTATTCCTTTCTCCTTCCGTAAAAAAATGGGGAACACGGCAAGTCCAACGCCGTGTTCCCCATTTTTTTACACAAGTTTGGATGACCTTGACCCATATAAATGATGTGAATATTTAAAACAACATTCATTGTGATTATACATGTGATACAACAAACATTGAAACCTGCAATATGAAGGACTTGAAGCAACAAATTGTCAACGAACTTCATAAACCTGCAAGAAGAAAGTTTCCACGAAGAAATACGGTGATAAAAGGAATTAATGATTTATATCAAGCAGATTTAATCGAAATGATTCCTTATAGCAAACAAAATAAAGGATATAAATACATATTGACTGTTATTAACTGTTTTTCAAAAATGGCAGATGCTTTACCACTAAAAGATAAAAGTGGCAAAAGTGTTACAAAAGCAATGGAAACAGCTATACAAAGAGACAAACATACTATTAAACATTTACAAACAGATGATGGAAAAGAATATTTTAATAAGGAATTTGCAAATTTAATGAAAAAACACAATATAAACCATTACTCAACCAATTCAGAGGTAAAAGCCTCAATAATCGAAAGATTCAACAGAACTTTAAAAAGTGCAATGTATAAAATGTTTTCCAACAGAGGATGGCACATATGGATTGATATGTTACCAAAACTTATAAACGATTACAATAACAAATTTCATAGGACTATCGGGATGAAACCAAACCAAGTAACTAGTAAAAATGAAAACCTTGTATTAAAACGTATAAAAATGAATACTAAACCAAAAGTTGAAAAACTAAAGCCTAAAAATTTAATGTGGGTGATAAAGTGCGAATAAGTAAATATAAAGGTGTATTCAGTAAAAGATATCTGCCAAATTGGACCAATGAGGTTTTTACTGTATTCAAAGTACAACCTACAGTACCTGAGACATATATTTTAAAAGATAATAAAGGACAATTGCTTGAAGGAGGGTTTTATGGACATGAAATGTTAAAATCAACAGTAGGTGATGTATATTTAGTTGAAAAGGTGTTGCAACGGAAAAAAGATAAGGTTAAAGTACGATGGTTAGGATTTAATAAGACGGAAGATTCTTGGATACCTAAAAGGGATTTGATATAACGATAGAGAATCACTTTAGGTTGAACCATTACAAAGGATGGAGATAATACCACAAAAGGAGAGTTTTACTATTAATAATATAGATGAACTCACAGTGGATAATTCAGAATTCAATAGTGGGAAACATGGCAAATTGTTACCAAACACCGTGCGCTGTCTGGTTACCGGACCTTCCAACTGTGGAAAAACTAATGTAGTATTCAATTTGATTACAAACCCTAAAGGATTACGTTTTAACAATCTATATGTATTTTCAAAATCACTACAACAACCAAAGTATCAATTATTGGAAAAGATACTGACTAATGTGCCTGAAGTTAAATATTTAAAGTTTAATGCAAGCGAGAGTGTCATGCAACCACAAGAAGCTAAACCATTCTCCGTGTTCATATTCGACGATGTATCTTGTGAAAACCAAAACACAATAAGGAATTACTTCGCTATGGGTCGACATAACAACATAGATAGCGTTTATATTGGCCAAACTTACAGCAAAATACCTAAACAACTCATTAGAGACAATGCAAACATGTTAATTGTATTTAAACAGGACGAAACCAACCTAAAACATATATATTTTGATCATGTAAATGCGGATATGACATTTGAACGATTTAAAGAGTTATGTGGAAAGGCTTGGGCTGAAAAGTATGGGTTCCTAACAATTATGAAGGAACAACCGCTAAACAATGGTCGATACAGAATAGGCTTTGATAAATTTATATTAATACATTGAACGTGGTATAAAATAATCATTGTTGTACAACACGTCTTGCTACAAACATGGTTAACCAAGAAAAGTTAGTAAAAGAAATAAAATCACTTAGTGATTCTATTCGGGCTAAAAACAGAGCATTAAAACTAGGTATTAGCGAGAGGGAGAAATTCCTTGAATCTACTTTTAAACCTATAACTGAACCCTTGAAACAATTAAACAAAAAATTCGCGAAACCTGTATTGGAAGGAGATGCGATTGCACCTATCACAAAGTTTGAAAGAGAAAGAGTAAAATATGAAGGTTTTAGTGATGAAGACCCGGAATCCTCTACATACAGCGGCTTTACCGGAGCAGAATCTGAAAGAGAGCTAGAATCACCAGGATATAGTGAAAGGGGGCCTGAAGAAGCACCAACTGCTAGTGAAGAGGAAAAAAGAGAAGAGGCAAGAGAAGGACCGTCAAACATAAGCTTGTTGGGTGAAAACATTCATAACAAAGGACCTTTAGGAAGGAAATACATGGTAAAAATGTTACTCGGAACAATTCCTAATAAGGATTACCATAGTTATGGAGCGAGATTAACAGAAGATGGTTTAATGATAGGTAATAGCCCGTTAAACGTTGACGAACATGATAATATTGTCATTGGTGATCAAAGGTATAAGGGCACAAAAGGATTATTTGAATTATTATTTGAAAATAAGCCTTCAGTATCGTTAGTGAAAGAAAAAGACATGGAAGCATATAAAAATATTTTGGAACAGACAAATGCATATAGGAGAAAGTATTTACCTGACCAGCCTCCTTTTAGATCTAAGTCTTTAAGATATAAAGAATTTGTATCCAAGTTAATACCAACTAGAAGACAAACAATGCCGTTAACACAAAGAAAACCTGTAAAACGAAGATTTATGGCATCCACTTTGGATGTAAGTGCTCAGGAACGAAGAAAAAGAAGTAAGTCTGTTACAGGTACAGGTTTAATGAAGAAACTATATAACACAAATGTGATTTATTACAATAATATCAATAAATTGGTGGATAGAATGAAACTAATACATGAAGCTAAAGAAGCGGGTCATACTGGATTGGAAAACGAATGGGTGGCTTTAGTGGATGAACTCCGAAACCGTGGGGTAATCTCATAAAAATGCGTTACTCCCTAGAATACTATTCAGTTGCACCATGAGTGTTGACAAGTTCGGACGTTACTCCTCGGATGGGTTATATTATGCCAATAGTTTAAAAAGAAGTGCTGGTTTACCACAAACACCTGATGGAGATTATGATATGAGTAATAAAAGGTTAAAAAACATAAAAGATCCTACGGATGAAAACGATGCAATAAATTTTAAAATATTAAAGGAAAAGATATCGCCAACATTAAGACTACAAAATAACACATATGACGCAGAAGATCATAGAATCATCAACGTTGGTAAACCAAATCAAAACGGTGATGCGATAAACAAAGGTTATTTGTCATCTGAATTTAAAAATACGTTAAAATTCAATTGGAAAACGTATAGTGCTAACAATAAACGTATATCCAACGTAGATGACCCTAAAGATGCAAAAGACAGCGTAAATAGACGCTATTTACATTCCTTGATACCTGAAAAGACAAATGATGGATTTTCTTTTTATAAATTTGTTATTAACGATATAGGTTATCCAAAAAATGAAAATGATGCTGTAAACCTCAAATATATAAAAGATCATTGTATCATACGTGATGTAGGGGTTATAGATTGTTTTAATAATTGTTTAGCAAATGTTAAAGATGGTTCGGCGCCATCAGATGGTGCAACAGTGGGTCAAATGATGGAAACCTTAAAACAACAAACATTTGGATTTGTAAAACAAGACCAAGTAGTATCGCGGAAAGGGGATGTATTTGTGCAGGGAAATGAAAAGTTTACATTACTTGAAGAAAAGAATAATGCTTGGGATGGTAAAGGAAAGAAATTATCATATATAGGTACGGGTACAGAATTCTTTGATGTTCCAGTTGTAGCACAAACTATATGTTCTAATCCATATAATGATGAACCTTACATATGTAGGTTTAAAAAAATACGTAACGTATCTCCTGGTATCAACGATTTCGATTGTGTTGTAGTTAGTCAATCTTTGATATTAGATAAACCAACTGGTGATATTTTTAATGCAAATGATAAGAAAATAGGTAATTTAAAACAAGGAAGTGATCCAAATGATGCTGCAACTGTAGGACAGGCTATAACAACTTCATTAAACGACCATAAAGTATATACTTGTAATAATAAACGTATTACAGAACTTAAAGACCCTCAACATGTGGATAATGCTGTTACTGTTAATTTTCTTATTAAAGTTTTAGGAAATGCATTATTTGATATGTTCAATATTATTGCAACCCGTACACGTTGGGGTAATTGGGTGTCTGAATCCGAGAGAGGTAATTGGATTAAAAAGGAAATTTTTAATAAATACTTTATTAACCCTAATACGCAAAAGTTTAGATCATCAGATTGGGATGATATTGATATTTAATATAACAACACAATAAACTACTTCATTTATGTCCAACTCGTCATAGAGTTAACACATAAGTTGTACATTGCGGTTATAAAAGGACAATAATGACATTCCAGTACATCAGTCCATATCGAGACACTGTAAGGAAAGGAGGTGGTATTACGTCCACAGCGGTTTCTCTGTTAAGTAAAGCTTTAAATCGTATTCCAGTAGGATCTATCGTAAATAGAGCAATAGACGCTTTTCCATACGAATTTCATATACCGGGAGGTTATCAGTATTGCGGACCAGGAACTAAATTGAAAAAACGACTGGAAAGAGGTGATCCAGGCATAAACAAGTTAGATCAGGCTTGTAAAGAACACGATATCGCATATTCCACGTTTGCCGATTCAAAAAATAGATCGATAGCAGACAGAAAGCTTGCGGACATAGCTTGGCAACGAGTAAAATCAAGTGACGCTAGCATAGCAGAAAAAGCAGCAGCTTTAGCAGTAACAGCAGGTATGAAGGCTAAAACAGCAGTAGGGGGTGGAAAAAGGAGGAGAAGAAGGGTAAAAAGGAAGTCAACCACAAGAAAACATGGAGGAAATATAAGAAGACGACGATCTAGCAGAAAAGGCAGGAAGAAGCCCACCGTGTGGTCAATGGTAAAAAACGGGGCAGGTCTTTACCTAAGACCTTATCGTGCATATTAAATGAAAAAAATCAATTGGTCATACCACATAAAGCATTAACCAATATTGAATTATTTAAATATATTTCCTGTTTAAAAATACCATTTTTCCGCGGTGTGTTTATGAAAGACAGTTTACCAAAGAAAATGTGGCAAAATGAGACTGGAATTGTAAATTTGGATAATACTGAAGGGCCTGGCACCCATTGGGTTTGTTATAAGAAACTAAATAACAATGTATATTATTTTGATAGTTTCGGTAATTTGCCACCACCAAAAGAACTTCAAAATTACTTTAAATCTGCTAAAAACATATATTATAACTATAAAAGAGAACAACCTGATAATACTTCAATATGCGGCCATTTATGTTTGGAATTTCTAGCTAAAAGTATCAGTCACTATTGAGATGTCTTCCTATACGGTATCATTAACAGGAAAATCGTCCACTTTACGAAGTATCCTTTTTCCAGCGTTACGCTTGCAAAAAGGAAGGTTTTGGGAGGCGGCACTATTGGATTTTACAACTTACAACTCTATTCCCAATGTTACGGAAGGTAAAAATAACGTATTGCATTATTATAAGGGAAAAGATGCCAGTGGGAAATTTACAGACTTACAAGAGTGCAGGTTACCCACAGGTTCTTATGAAATTGATCATATAAATGAATTTTTACAAACTAAAATGGGAAAAGACAATATAACATTAAAAGGTAATAATAATACGATGAAAGCTGAAATTACTTCCAAATATTATATAGATTTTACTCAACCAAACTCAATTGGTGATTTATTAGGATTTTCCAACGATGAGTCTGTTTTAGAACCAGATGTAACACATTCCGGTAAGAAAACAGTAACAATATTAAAAGTCAATAGTATAGACATAACTTGCAACATTATACAAGGAGCTTACAGGGATGGGGCTAACACCCATATCATACATACATTTTACCCAAGTGTACCACCTGGATTTAAAATTGTTGAAAAGCCACAAAACCTGGTATATCTACCGTTGAACACCACTTTCATTTCAGACATCGTGTTGAGCGTATTGGATCAAGACGGTAACTTGGTAGACTTCAGAGAAGAGCCTATTACGATTAGATTACATTTAAAATCGACACTTTAATACAAAACCATGGGTTTAACATTTAAAAGCGAACAACCTACGGGAAACCGCATTAGTAGCTCTTCAGCTGTGGAGGAGTTAACACGCGAGAACATTCGTTTCTTAGAGAGAGTTGGATTAAAATTAACCGATTATGGATATACTGGATATAGCGCAGGGTCCAACATTCGACGAAACCCTATGGGAAAAAGAATATCACACCCACAACCCTTACACTTCATCAAAATTAAACAATAACGATGAAATTCGTATTCCCATACAACATCAAGACATTTACACACTACCATGTGAAAGTTACTTGTATATTGAAGGAAAAGTTACTAAAAAGGACGGTACTACTGCTGGTACAACAGTTCCATTTATAAATAATCCTATGGCTTTCCTGTTTGATGAAATTAGATATGAAATATCAGGTGTAACAGTTGATTCTACTAAAAAAGTAGGTATTACAACGACTTTAAAAGGACTAACATCTATAACACCCAATGAAACCAATTTACTTAAACCTGCCGGATGGGTATTACCTACAATTGACACGATCACTCCAAATTCAGATGGATATTTTGATTTTCATATTCCATTACGTTTGTTCCTTGGTTTTGCTGAGGATTATAGGAAAATAATATTAAACGTTAAACAAGAATTAGTTTTGTTGAGGTCTTCTAACGATAAAGACATTATTAAAGCTGCAGATAATACGACTGATGCGACTTTAGAATGGAAATTAAAATTAGACAAAATTGTATGGAGAGTTCCACATGTTAAATTAGCTGACGAGCATAGAATGCTACTTTTAAGAAAATTAAAAGCCGATCGTGATATTGTTATTCCATTTAGAAGTTGGGAATTCCATGAGCATCCCAGTTTACCTACTACGGATCGACACACTTGGACTGTTAAAACATCAAATTATGTAGAACGAGCCAAGTATATTATATTTGGTTTACAAACAGGTAGAAGAGACGACATCACTAAACATGCAGGACAATTTGATCATTGTGACTTGAAAAATATTAAAGTTTATTTAAATTCACAATTCTTTCCATACGACAATTTAAATGTGTCATTCACTAAGAAGAAATACAGTATATTGTACGATATGTACGCAAGATTCCAAAGTTCATATTACGGTAAAGCAAATACACCTTTATTATCACCTTCAAAATATTTCGATGCCTACCCAATAGTTGTAATTGATTGTTCTAAACAAAATGAATCAGTAAAATCATCAAGTGTGGATATAAAAATAGAAATGGAATTCAACGCGGCTATACCGGCTAATACAACTGCATACTGTTTAATTCTACATGACAAAATTGTAACATACACACCTTTAACTGGAATTGTTAAGAATGTACTGTAAAAACCGGTTTTGTTTCATTCCGCGAGTATAAAAGCAGAGCGTACAGGCCGCTCCTCATCAGTTTGTTGCCTACTGTTGTATGGGTAGCATCGTATTCAATATGGCTTCTCCTAGAGGTACACCTGAAAATGTGGTAGATATTGAGAAGGAGATATCTGAGTTTTTAGATCCTCAAGGTCACCAGGAAGGAGGTGAACAAAACGTTTGCGGACAACTTCACGCCAGTAATAATGTTGAAGAAAAAGGTAAAAGAAGAAAGACTATACAAAAGAGAAAAAGGGATATTGAAGATAATATTTCTCCAAACATATTGAGTGAGGTATTTTTGCGAATATTTTACCCAATCTCTTCCAGTTTGGACAAAAGTGTTTTAATCGGTGTTATGAAATCGACAGATTATTCCCCTACTGTAATTTTAACTCACGGACCCAAAATGATTTTGTTTACGGACAGTGCTTGGGAATCGTTTATGAAACACTTGCATCTGCTAGAATGCTATTTAAGTAGTAACATGTTTGGAAGAAAGACAAGAGTAGGACTTTTGGATTCAAATGTGGAAATCGATATTATTAAACAACGTGGTGATCATCAGCTGCGGTTTAGAGACACAACAAGACATGATAACAAAATTCAACTTAATCGAGAGGAGTTTTTCATTTTAACTTGTGCTACTGAACCTATAACAAGATACTTGAGACAACTGGTGTTTTCAAGTTCGATTATTAAAGATTATCTGGAAGACACTTTGGACAAACAACCGGACGCACCTATAATATACGGACCTGTGGATACTTCTATATTTAATAGAGTTCCTCATGAAGTACAAATGTGGAGACAATTGGAAAAGTACGCTCAACTACATAAGAAATCAGTAAAACAGGAAGAAGAGGAAGATGGAGGAGAAGAATCAAGTGTTAGTGATGAAAACGAAAACAAGGAAAATATAAAGATGGAAACTTAAATGACAATGGTTAGTTTTTAAAACAATAACCAACCTTTTGTGGGGTTAGGCCTATTGGGGACGGTGCCCACGTTAAATATACACCAACGCGCCAACAACTGTACGGCCTGGTATAAAAGTAGTACCTACCGTGGTGTGGAAATCAGTTGACCTCCTGACTTCATAATGAGCAGACGTGTGACCTTCAAAATGGACAAGGGAGAAGAAGAACAAGTAAAGTCCAAGCCTGGTATTATTGAGTTTCAAGCGTTTCGTGGTAATGATGATAGATTCATTATAAAAGAATTTGTGTTTTTGGACATGAATACAAGTGTTCCTTATTCGTTTTTATTTAAACCACCATGTTCTTATTCGTCTTTAACTAGTAAAGCCGCTACTACCAACAGATGGATTTCAAAACACTTCCATCATATCGATTGGTATGATGGTTTTACAAGTTACACGGACTTGTATCACATTATGCATCACTTTTCAGACAAGTTTACCAATATTTACACAAAGGGGTTGGAAAAGAAAAGATGGATCGAAGGATTTACTCATGTTCCGGTTAATGATGTGGAATTGGATAAGAATTATCAATACATGCTGGAAACCATATGTATTTGTACAAAAAGCCCAGAACATGATAAAGATAGACATTGCGCTTTGAAAAATGCCTATAAACTCGCCTCTTACCTTCAAAATGGGGAAGTGGGGAGTGGTGGGGGTAACGGAGAGTATATAAGTGGGGAGCAGACTGGGACCTGGCATGAGTATTACTCGAGATTCCGAGACGACAACATCTCCGAGCAAGAAGACGATCTGTAACCTGACCATGGCATCTCACCAGTTCCTTCAGACTTTGGTCGAGCAGTTCAATGCTCACTCCAAGTCAACAATATTACCTGTAAAGAAGTGCTCGGAACTAAAAGACGAGAAGCACTACATAATCCATGCTATGAAGAAGATGGAGACTACAGTTGGGGAGGCCATCTGCTGCAGTCTCAGCGAGGCACCGTTTACTCCGGGGGATGAACCAAAGTTCCAGGTGTACCTGCCCAAGAGATTCGTCCATCTTCTACAAAACGAGGATCTTCGCTCTATTCAACCCGGGTGTCTATACCTGGTGTCCCACGGCTGCACGGGTAGCAATTCTACAGAGTTGACCATCCACATCGCTGACAAGCAGCAGTGTTAGATTTAAGTTTTAATGTTGTTGTTGTTGTTGTTGTAATGTTTTATAAATAAACGAATCATAAAAGACAAAAAAATAAAAAAACAAAAAAATGCAACATATCAATATGTGACAGACTTCACGTATTGATATGTTGCATTTTTTTTTTAAACTTCGCGGGTGACCTTGACCTTTGACCTTTGCATTTCACAATTACCCCCACTACTGTAATTACCCCCACTACCGCACTAGGATTCAAACCTGCTTGGATGCGAAAAAACGGTCAGTCAGTTGCCAACTAGCAAACGATGAGCACCTTGTACGAGCTTTGCATACAACGAGTTATAACTCACAAAGACTTGTTCCCAACATGTTTACAAGACAATATCCCACTAACAATAAAAGAAGATGTCAAACGCTACAGGAGGGAAAATACAGGGTATTCGGAATACTCCTGGTATAAGTTCCACGATGGGGAAAAGTTTTGTAGGCCTTGTGGCGAGGCCGCCGTCAGAGACCTTCGGCGATTCGTACAGGATGGTGGTATAAAACAATTCGGATTTCTAGCACCACTGTTTCGATTTGAAAATTACAAGGACACCTGCGCTATTTGTTCCATTCCATTGTATCGATGGAAAAAGTTTAGAACTGTTTAATTGGATCTTCCATACCCCCACCACTATTACCCCCACCACTTTTTCATGTACCTCCAAGCGCTGTGCCTCGGCTTCATTTCTACTCCAGCAGGCAACCTAGCAACATCAAGATGTCTCTGAACGTCAGTTGCGCAAGTTACGAGGAGGTGAGCATCAAGACTCAGCAGGAGCTAAACGACTTGTACAAGGAGTTGCAGCTGATGGTGGCACGAGGCTACCGTATAAACGTGCAGGTTTACGCTTGCAATATACGGAACACCCGGCAGCCAAAGGAAGAGCCTGGACACTCCTCGACAGCTTCCTCACCGGCGTCGATGAAGACCGAGCCAGACAACTTGGACTACTTCAGCTGACTAGCAGTTGTCTTCCTTGTTCTTACAATAATAGAATATGTATATTTTTTCATTATATTAAAGAAGTAAAAGAACAAAAACACCTATCTTGTTACTGACTTATAAGGTCAGTAACAAGATAGGTTTTTTTAAAACACAATTTGGATGACCTTGAAACTTCCCCCTCCACTGCTTTGCTACCCCCACCACTTGACTATTAATGTACATGGCACATCACACTTGGAAACCTCATTCCATCTTCAACAGCCAAACCGACAACATCAACAATGGCAAACCTACCAACAGATGAAAGATGTCCTCACGCATGTTGTGACTTCGTCCACGAGTTGGAAAAGAGGATGCAGGAGAGGGCGATAAGAAGAAAGCAGATCCACTCAGAAAATATCATGATAGTCAACGGCTATCTTTTATTGTTCGGCCTTATTATGGTTGTACTTTTCATACTGTATGGCATAGTCACATGTGTCGGCAAGGTTGCAGAAGAAAACGCTCGCCACCATCAATTGGAAAGTTTCAATGTTACTTTGTAGGTTTTCCTTTTTTTTTAAAACTCCGTTTGGATGACCTTGAAAATTCCCCCACTACTCCACCACACCCCCCACCACTTCACCATGTTCCTGCATGAGCATCACATCAACCGTCATTCCTTGTCCAACAAGCAACCATGGCAGACAACAACACCATCAGCCAAGCTGACTCCACTACTGATGTTGGTACAAGTACGGGTTGGACACTGTCGATCGATAGTGTACACTATTTGGAAACGATTTGCGAACGGATGAAGGAAATACTGCGGGACAACCCTGGGATCATAATACAAATGAATTTAAATTATGATTGGTCCCAAGTTAGAATGCAAGGGGACGATAACAACGGTCAACAATCTCCACAATATTCGCCCATGTCCCCGATCTACCCTTACGGCGAGTCTGACGTCGATGAAGATGAGGCTAATGAGGATGTGGGGGACAACGAGGCTGAAGAGGAGTAACCTTCATTCCTTTTTTTTTAAAACCCAAATTGGATGACCTTGAGAATTCCCCCTCCACTATTTCCTTTTTTTAAAACCCAAATTAAATGACCTTGAAAATACCCCCTCCACATACTTTTGGTTTACCCCCTCTACTTTTCAATACTGTTACCACAGTCTGTAGCTCACATCATTCCTTGCTTAGCTATCATGGCGGACAGCACTCTTTCTCGAGTTGACTCCACTACGGATGAAGAATGGCCATTTTCCTGGAATGTTCATCTGCAAGACTCGGCAGAAGTGGATATGTTGCATGAGAAATTGGTGTATGTATTAAACGAAAACCCCAACATTGAATGTAGAATGACTATGGATTTCGATGCGACAGGGGTCCACACTCAACCTTCCACTTCCAGCCAGCCTGAGCCTCAGCTACAGCCGAAGAACTTTACACATCTTTACACTCCAATACGGCCGGAGGATGTGGTTATCAGCGAGGCAGACTCTACTACAAGTTATATTGAGCCAACTAATTGGAAGCTTGTTGTTGACACCTTACACAAGGTCGACTTAGTATGTGACAAATTAAAGGAATTGATGATGCAAGATCCTGGTCTTCGTTTTAAAATTGATTTGTTTTTCATCTGGGGACCACCTGCACGGGGCTCTTCGTCTGACAGCTCTCTCAGTACAACAGACGAGGAGGAGGAGGACGACTAGTTATCTTTTTTAAAACTCCGTTTGGATGGCCTTGACCTTTCCCCCTCCACTGAGTTTATTTAAGGTGCACTCTCAATGACTGCAGCATCATTTCATCGCGCACCTTCACCACAGCAATATGGAGAGTCACCAAAGCCGAAACCGGAGTTGAAGACATTCCATGTGTACCAGATGAGAGGGCATAAGTACACTTGTTGCCCTGAACGTTGCATTGAATTCACACTAAAACAGCTAACTGGCTGCAAATTGTGCAACAATCATTTTGCAGGTTTTTGCAAACATTATTTAGGAGCCTGTCAGTACAGATCAACTTGGCATACAGAAGCACTCACTATCAATGAAATCGCTATAGATACACAAGAGTAGTCTTTCTACTCTTTTCTTTTTTTAAAACTTCATTTGGATGACCTTGACCTTACCCCCTCCACTCACCTTAGTTTATATAAACCCCATTCCCACTGACCACAGCATCACTTCATCGTGCTCCCTCGTCAAAGCAACATCAACTATGGAAAGTAAGCGCATCTCATGTTGCGAGCATAGGTGTTTGGAGATACAAGGCGTCACATATTGTGCAAAGAAGCGTTGGGAGGAAGAGACGGGGACAACCTATTGCTGTGAGGATAAGTGTTTCCTCTTACCAAAGTGGCAAGTGGATGGGCTGGCCTGCCGGCAATGTGAATGCTTCGGATGTTGCAGGTGTAGATGCAAGAACCAACAGCTGCCACCACCGGTACTACAAACTTTCAAAATCTACAAATACAAATACTTTTATACTTGTTGTCCGCAGCGGTGTATTAAATTTCACTTCTCCAATCTTACCAATTGTCGGAAGTGCTACGGACAACCTGATGGGTGGTGCACCTGTTTTCTGGACTCCTGCCGCTACAGATCGGATTGGCTTACAGATCCATTGGAAATTGATGAAGTCGCCCAGGAAGCACAAGAGTAGTCTTTCTACTCTTCAACTTTTTTAAAACTCCATTTGGATGACCTTGAGATTTCCCCCTCCACTTCCCCATATACCTAGAGTACACAGAGCCTGACAGTCAGTCACTCGGTGGCTGTCGTGGGGTGCGCATCGGTGTCGGCGCTCCGTTGTTAGGTTTTCAAGGTCACAGTAATATGAAATTGGGGGTGTTGTGCTAGTTCAAGGTCACCTGAGGGATTACCGATTGCCCATTTAGGCAGAGTCATGTCATAAACTCGAGTTTAACTTGGCACTTTTGCCGTTTCTCGTCGAAAATTCGCTCCAAGTGGTCAAGGTCACGGGGACTCGGACTGAAACTCGGAGCGTAGTGCGAGAAACGGCAAAAGTGCTAAAAAATTTTAAGTTTCGGCATGACCTTGACCTCAGTGGCGTCGGTGACGTCATTTTGATGACGTAAGGGGTGATGACGTCATCAGCACGTCATTTCTGTGACGTCATGGGTGTGACGTCATAGAAATGACGTCATTAGTGATGACGTCATCGATGACGCAATCGATGACGTCATCGATGACGTCATCGGTGAGGTCATTGACCTCGATGACGTCATCCCTCAGGTGACCTTGAACTGGGCCAGCACCAACAATTTCACACTACTTATATAAGTAGATAGTAATATGGGGTTCCTGGCTCACTTTGGATACTCAAAGAAAATCAAAAAATTTCACAGTTTTTTTATACAATTATGCAATATTTTTGCCACTTTTTGGCCAATTTTCAGCTTTTGTTAAATTGTCATAAAAAATATGCAATTTTAATGAAATTTTTAACAAATATGCCAAAATTTTTATAAAATTTCTTACTAAATAAAATTTTTTTAAAAGAAGTAAAATTATCACATTTTATAGAGTATTTTTCAGTAGTTGACTTTTCATAGGTCAATTTAAGTTTTCTAGAGTATTTTTTCAATAAAATCAACAGTTGAATTTTATAAGTTAATTTAAAATTTTAATAGTATTTTTTCAATAAAATTTGACTAAAATAGTGATAATTTTGATTATATTTTAATTAATTTGTATAATATTATTTTTGATTATACTCAAGTAATTTTTAAATTTTTATGAATATGAATTGAAAAAAAATAATTTGTATATTTTTTCTATATAAATGGAAAAGAAATGTACAAGATGTAAATTGTATAAAAATGAAACTCAATATTATAAATGTAATAAAAATAAGTTACATTCAAAATGTAAAGAATGTGATAAAATTTATGAAAAAGAATTATTTCATAATATTAAAATAGAAGAAAAAACTGAAAAGAAATGTACAAATTGTAAAGAAACAAAAGATATATCAAATTATTATAACAAGTATTGTAGTAAAGATAGAAAACAGACATTTTGTAAACAATGTATTAGACAAATGTTGTTAAAACCACAGTTGTGTGAATTTGAAAGAGAAATTAAATATCTTTATCACTATCCAAAACATTTGGAAACTAAAATTCATAATAAAAATATTGAGAAATTAAAGAGTTAAATAACAAAAATAATAAAAAATTTACTAGTTTAAAAAAAAATTTAATTCTATAGAAAAAATACTCTAGAAAACTTAAATTGACTTATGAAAAGTCGAATATTGATTTTATTGAAAAAATACTCTAGAAAACTTAAATTAACTTGTGAAAAGTTGACTATTGATTTTATTGAAAAAATACTCTAGAAAATTTAAATTAACTTGTGAAAAGTTGACTATTGATTTTATTGAAAAAATACTCTAGAAAACTTAAATTAACTTGTGAAAAGTTGACTATTGATTTTATTGAAAAAATACTCTAGAATATTTAAATTAACTTGTGAAAAGTTGACTACTGATTTTTATAAAAAATTTTCCCTTAATAAATGGCGAATGAAAAAAATAAAAATTATTGTTATGACTGTAATAAATATAGATCTGCTAATATGTTTACAAAACATTTAAATTCAAAACTTCATTTAAAAAATAAAGAGATAAAAATTAAAGAATATAATGACTTATTATTATGGGCTAAAAGTAATAATATTTATGATTATAATAACAAAAATATTGATCAATTAATTGAAATTAAAAATATATATGATCCTACAAATTATTCATTATTTAATATAGAAAAATTAAATGAAATTGCAAAAAAATTATCTGTCAGAAATTATGAAAAATTATCTAGAGATGAACTAATTAAAAGATTAAACAAAATTAAAGAAAATCCAAATAATTTAGAATATAGATCATTTAAATATATTCAAAATTTAGCAATTAAAAATAGTATTAAAATTGTTAATAAAACTAGGAGAGAATTGATTGGATTATTAAATGATTATTTTGAAAATAAACCAATTCCAAAAGAAAATATAATAAATATTCAAGAAGCTTCGTCATTAAAAGGGTATTTTCAAGATTATATTTTAACAAATTCAAATGATGATTTAGATATTAATGATTATTTAGAAACTCAAAGAAATGAAATAAAAAAATTGATAGAAAAACAAAAATTCAAAAATATTAAAGGACAGATGGCTTTAGAATGTGAATATGAAAGAAAATTAATAAATGGTGAAATTCAAAATAGTAATATGTATTTTTCATAAAAAGTTCAGATATTTTAAATATAGATGATTTTATTGATGATCAGTTCAAGAAATTAATAGTTAGAGAACAACTAAATCAACCATCAAAAGGCTCTGGTTGGTCATTAAAAAGATGTGTTGAATTAAATCTAAAATTATCTAAAAATAATTCATTAAATGCTGGATCATATATAGAATTACCAAATGAAATTAAGAATAAAAATGTTGTGTAAATTTTAAAAATAAAGATGAATATTGTTTTATTTATGCAATTAGATGTGCTATTGATAAACCAAACAAAAATGCTGAAAGAGTTAAACAATATCAAAAATATATAAATGATGATATTTTTAAAGGTTTTGATTATCCAATAACATTAAAAGATATTAAATTATTTGAAAAAAGATCATTTGATTCTAAATATAATTATCCATCAATGTCAATAAATATTTATAGAATTGATGAAGATGAAAAAATAGTGCCATTACAAATACCTGAACATTATAATGTAAAATTAGAAATTGATTTATTATATTATAAAATTGGTAATAATTGTCATTATATATTGATAACAGATTTAAATAAATTAGTGTATTCTCAATTATCAAAACATAAAACAAAAAAATATATTTGTAGAAGATGTTTGACTCATTTCTACAAAAATAAAGACTTGAATAATCATTTAGAAATATGTAAATCATTAGAACCTTGTAGACCTATAATGCCATTTCCTGGTCAAACAGTAAGTTTTAAAAACTATTATAAAAAGTTTGAACATCCATATGTAATTTATATGGATTTTGAAAGTATATTAGAAAAGATTGATAATTGTAAAAATAATCCAAATAGCTCATATACAAATAAAATTCAAAAACATATACCATATGGATTTACAATCTATTTAGTATCTAGAGTAACTAATAAAATGTATAAACCTATTTGTTATAGAGCAAAAACTGAAGAGGAATTAATAAATGTACCAAATAAATTATTTGAATATTTAGATAAAATCTCAAAATATATAGCTAAAAAATATAATTCAAAAAATAAAAAGCCTATAAATTTAACTAATGAAGAAGAAATTAACTATCAAAAAACTAATATTTGTCATATTTGTGAAGATAGTGGTTTTAATAATGATGAAAGAAAAAAGGTAAGAGATCATTGCCATTTAACAGGAAAATTTAGGGGTGCTGCACATTTAAATTGTAATTTAAATCTGAAATTCCATCAAAATATTCCTATATTCTGTCATAATAGTTCAAATTATGATACACATTTGTTTATAAAAGAATTAGCTAAAAAATATGGTAAAATTGATTTGTTAGCTAATACAGATGAAAAATATATAAACTATTCAGTAAATTCTGGTCATGGTTATGAATTTGAAGGTGATAAACCTAGAAAATTTATAAAATTCTCATTTGTAGATACATTTAGATTTATGGCTACATCAATTGAAAAATTAGCTAAAAATCTTAAAGAATTTAAGCATATAAATAAATTTATAAAAGAAAATGATACAATTGAATATGATAATGAAACTTTAAAAATATTAACTTCTAAAGGTGTATTTCCATATGAATTTATTGATAATGTTGAAAAATTGAACTATGATAAAATATTAGAAAAAGATCAATTTTATAGTTGTTTAACTAATGAAAATATACGTGATGATGATTATAAACATTATATAAAAGTTTGGAATAAATTAAAAATAAAAACATTAGGTAATTATTCAGATTTGTATAATATTCAGGATGTATTATTATTGGCTGATATATTTGAAAATTTTAGATCTGTTTGTTTGAAAAATTATCAATTAGATCCAGCACATTATCTAACATCACCATCATTAGCTTGGGATTCTATGTTAAAATTAACAAAAATTGAACTAGAATTAATAAGTGATTATAATATGTATTTAATGATTGAAAAAGGCATTAGAGGTGGTATTTCACAATGTATAACTAGATATTGTAAAGCAAACAATAAATATACAAAAAATATGATAAAACCAAACCTGAAAATTATATGTTATATATAGATGCAAATAATCTATATGGATGGGCTTTAAGTCAAAAATTACCTTATAAAGATATAACATGGATGAATCCTAATACATATACATTAAATGAATGGGAAGAAACAATATTAGAATTAGATAAAAATGCTGAATATGGATACATATTAGATGTTGATTTAGAATATCCTATTGAATTACATGATGATCATAAAGATTTACCATTAGCACCTGAACATTATAATAATAAACTTTGCACAACATTATTTGATAAAAAAGATTATGTTATTCATTCAAGAAACTTAAAATATTATCTACAAAAAGGATTAAAATTAAAGAAAGTTAATAGAGTTATAGCATTTGATCAAGACGATTATATGAAAAAATATATTGAATTAAATACCAAATTAAGATCCAAATCAACATCAGATTTTGAAAAAGACTTTTTTAAATTGATGAATAATAGTGTTTTTGGAAAAACTATGGAAAATGTTAGAAATAGATGTGATATTAAATTAGGCGACGAAAAGTTTTCATTAAAACAAGCAAAAAAACCTAATTTTAAAACATTTAGTATATTTGATAAAGACTGTATTGCTTCACATATGATAAAAGAAAAGGTTAAGTTTGATAAACCAATCTATATAGGATTTTCAGTACTTGATTTATCAAAATTACATATGTATCAATTTTATTATGAAAAATTAAAGAAGTTTGATCCAAATATAAGGTTATTATATATGGATACAGACAGTTATTTTATAGAATTTAAAAAGGATCCATATAAAATTATTAAAGAAAATATTAATGAATTTGATACAAGTGATTATAAGAAAGAACATGAATGCTATAGTGAAAAGAATAAAAAAATAATTGGTAAATTTAAAGATGAGTTAAATGGTAAAATATTAGAAGAATATTGTGGTTTAAGATCAAAATTATATAGTTATGAATTTAATAATAAAAATCCTGTAAAATGTAAAGGAATTAAGAAAAGTGTTGTTGATAAAACATTACATATGGATGATTTTAAGAAATGTTTGTTTGATGATCAAGAACAATATAGAGAGATGACTTGTATTAGAAGTTTTAAACATGAACTATATACAATTACAATAAATAAATTAGCTTTAAGTAATAAAGATGACAAAAGATTTATTTGTGAAAATAAAATTGATACATTACCTTGGGGTTATAAAGATGTAAAACAATAATTATAATTAATATATAATGATTAAAAAATCAAATAAATATTTAAGTATAAAGGATATTATATTTATCACAACAGATTTAATATAGAACTATTTTTATACCATATATTAAAGAAAATGATCAGAATGAATTAATATAAGATTTTAACATTTTATTTAAATAATATTTAATTCTTCTAAAATTTAGTAACAGATGTTTATAAAACACTGAAATATTTATAAATATAAAAAATATTAATATATTATTAGTAAGAACATTAAAGAATATAAACCTGCTCCATTAATAATATAGTATAATTTTGAAGATATTTTTGGAGGCTATTGAATATACAGCTAGAATTTAATGTTTTAAAAGCAATTTTATCATTAATATTTATTCTACAATTTATTAATTACTCTATTTAATTAACCCAAAAATCAATTGTTATAAAAATTTCTGATGTAAAATATTTGTTAGTAACATTAGAACATAAAAAATAATAAATTTAAATAATAAAGATGTTTTAATAATTTTTAACAAACAATCCTTGGTTTAAAGGAAAAGATATTTGTGATATATTAGAATATGGGAATTCAAGAGAAGCCATAAAAACATGTTGATGATGATAAGTTATAGTAAAATTATAGGTGTCACAAATTATGACACTAATAATTCATCACAAATAATTCATATGGGACCCATTTTGGGTCGTACCTAATTTTAATATGTTTTGTATGTTTTTCATTATATGATAGGGGGGACAAATTGTCCCCTCTAAAAATATCTATAAATTTTAATTTATTATCATCATCTACATGTTTTTAATATTTTTTTTATTTTAAAATTAAAAATATAAACCAGATTCATTAATAAATATTGTTTTATTATCTATTTTATTGACGCCCTGTTTTAGGGCATCTGAAAACATGTTTGTACATCAATTTCCAGGGTGTCATAATTTGTGACACCTATAATTTTACTATAACTTATCATCATCAACATGTTTTTATGGCTTCTCTTGAATTCCCATATTCTAATATATCACAAATATCTTTTCCTTTAAACCAAGGATTGTTTGTTAAAAATTATTAAAACATCTTTATTATTTAAATTTATTATTTGTTATGTTCTAATGTTACTAACAAATATTTTACATCAGAAATTTTTATAACAATTGATTTTTGGGTTAATTAAATAGAGTAATTAATAAATTTTAGAATAAATATTAATGATAAAATTGCTTTTAAAACATTAAATTCTAGCTGTATATTCAATAGCCTCCAAAAATATCTTCAAAATTATACTATATTATTAATGGAGCAGGTTTATATTCTTTAATGTTATTACTAATAATATATTAATAATTTTTATATTTATAAATATTTCAGTGTTTTATAAACATCTGTTACTAAATTTTAGAAGAATTAAATATTATTTAAATAAAATGTTAAAATCTTATATTAATTCATTCTGATAATTTTCTTTAATATATGGTATAAAAATAGTTCTATATTAAATCTGTTGTGATAAATATAATATCCTTTATACTTAAATATTTATTTGATTTTTTAATCATTATATATTAATTATAATTATTGTTTTACATCTTTATAACCCCAAGGTAATGTATCAATTTTATTTTCACAAATAAATCTTTTGTCATCTCTATTACTTAAAGCTAATTTATTTATTGTAATTGTATATAGTTCATGTTTAAAACTTCTAATACAAGTCATCTCTCTATATTGTTCTTGATCATCAAACAAACATTTCTTAAAATCATCCATATGTAATGTTTTATTAACAACACTTTTCTTAATTCCTTTACATTTTACAGGATTTTTATTATTAAATTCATAACTATATAATTTTGATCTTAAACCACAATATTCTTCTAATATTTCACCATTTAACTCATCTTTAAATTTACCAATTATTTTTTTATTCTTTTCACTATAGCATTCATGTTCTTTCTTATAATCACTTGTATCAAATTCATTGATATTTTCTTTAATAATTTTATATGGATCCTTTTTAAATTCTATAAAATAACTGTCTGTATCCATATATAATAACCTTATATTTGGATCAAACTTCTTTAATTTTTCATAATAAAATTGATACATATGTAATTTTGATAAATCAAGTACTGAAAATCCTATATAGATTGGTTTATCAAACTTAACCTTTTCTTTTATCATATGTGAAGTAATACAGTCTTTATCAAATATACAAAATGTTTTAAAATTAGGTTTTTTTGCTTGTTTTAATGAAAACTTTTCGTCACCTAATTTAATATCACATCTATTTCTAACACTTTCCATAGTTTTTCCAAAAACACTATTATTCATCAATTTAAAAAAGTCTTTTTCAAAATCTGATGTTGATTTGGATCTTAATTTGGTATTTAATTCAATATATTTTTTCATATAATCGTCTTGATCAAATGCTATAACTCTATTAACTTTCTTTAATTTTAATCCTTTTTGTAGATAATATTTTAAGTTTCTTGAATGAATAACATAATCTTTTTTATCAAATAATGTTGTGCAAAGTTTATTATTATAATGTTCAGGTGCTAATGGTAAATCTTTATGATCATCATGTAATTCAATAGGATATTCTAAATCAACATCTAATATGTATCCATATTCAGCATTTTTATCTAATTCTAATATTGTGTCTTCCCATTCATTTAATGTATATGTATTAGGATTCATCCATGTTATATCTTTATAAGGTAATTTTTGACTTAAAGCCCATCCATATAGATTATTTGCATCTATGTATAACATATAATTTTCAGGTTTGGTTTTACCATATTTTTTTGTATATTTATTGTTTGCTTTACAATATCTAGTTATACATTGTGAAATACCACCTTTAATGCCTTTTTCAATCATTAAATACATATTATAATCACTTATTAATTCTAGTTCAATTTTTGTTAATTTTAACATAGAATCCCAAGCTAATGATGGTGATGTTAGATAATGTGCTGGATCTAATTGATAATTTTTCAAACAAACAGATCTAAAATTTTCAAATATATCAGCTAATAATAATACATCCTGAATATTATACAAATCTGAATAATTACCTAATGTTTTTATTTTTAATTTATTCCAAACTTTTATATAATGTTTATAATCATCATCACGTATATTTTCATTAGTTAAACAACTATAAAATTGATCTTTTTCTAATATTTTATCATAGTTCAATTTTTCAACATTATCAATAAATTCATATGGAAATACACCTTTAGAAGTTAATATTTTTAAAGTTTCATTATCATATTCAATTGTATCATTTTCTTTTATAAATTTATTTATATGCTTAAATTCTTTAAGATTTTTAGCTAATTTTTCAATTGATGTAGCCATAAATCTAAATGTATCTACAAATGAGAATTTTATAAATTTTCTAGGTTTATCACCTTCAAATTTATAACCATAACCAGAATTTACTGAATAGTTTATATATTTTTCATCTGTATTAGCTAACAGATCAATTTTACCATATTTTTTAGCTAATTCTTTTATAAACAAATGTGTATCATAATTTGAACTATTATGACAGAATATAGGAATATTTTGAGGGAATTTTAGATTTAAATTACAATTTAAATGTGCAGCACCCCTAAATTTTCCTGTTAAATGGCAATGATCTCTTATCTTTTTTCTTTCATCATTATTAAAACCACTATCTTCACAAATATGACAAATATTAGTTTTTTGATAGTTAATTTCTTCTTCATTAGTTAAATTCATAGGCTTTTTATTTTTTGAATTATATTTTTTAGCTATATATTTTGAGATTTTATCTAAATATTCAAATAATTTATTTGGTACATTTATTAATTCCTCTTCAGTTTTTGCTCTATAACAAATAGGTTTATACATTTTATTAGTTACTCTAGATACTAAATAGATTGTAAATCCACATGGTATATGTTTTTGAATTTTATTTGTATATGAGCTATTTGGATTATTTTTACAATTATCAATCTTTTCTAATATACTTTCAAAATCCATATAAATTACATATGGATGTTCAAACTTTTTATAATAGTTTTTAAAACTTACTGTTTGACCAGGAAATGGCATTATAGGTCTACAAGGTTCTAATGATTTACATATTTCTAAATGATTATTCAAGTCTTTATTTTTGTAGAAATGAGTCAAACATCTTCTACAAATATATTTTTTTGTTTTATGTTTTGATAATTGAGAATACACTAATTTATTTAAATCTGTTATCAATATATAATGACAATTATTACCAATTTTATAATATAATAAATCAATTTCTAATTTTACATTATAATGTTCAGGTATTTGTAATGGCACTATTTTTTCATCTTCATCAATTCTATAAATATTTATTGACATTGATGGATAATTATATTTAGAATCAAATGATCTTTTTTCAAATAATTTAATATCTTTTAATGTTATTGGATAATCAAAACCTTTAAAAATATCATCATTTATATATTTTTGATATTGTTTAACTCTTTCAGCATTTTTGTTTGGTTTATCAATAGCACATCTAATTGCATAAATAAAACAATATTCATCTTTATTTTTAAAATTTACACAACATTTTTATTCTTAATTTCATTTGGTAATTCTATATATGATCCAGCATTTAATGAATTATTTTTAGATAATTTTAGATTTAATTCAACACATCTTTTTAATGACCAACCAGAGCCTTTTGATGGTTGATTTAGTTGTTCTCTAACTATTAATTTCTTGAACTGATCATCAATAAAATCATCTATATTTAAAATATCTGAACTTTTTATGCAAAAATACATATTATTATTTTGAATTTCACCATTTATTAATTTTCTTTCATATTCAAATTCTAAAGCCATCTGTCCTTTAATATTTTTGAATTTTTGTTTTTCTATCAATTTTTTTATTTCATTTCTTTGAGTTTCTAAATAATCATTAATATCTAAATAATCATTTGATTTTGTTAAAATATAATCTTGAAACTATCCTTTTAATGACGAAGCTTCTTGAATATTTATTATATTTTCTTTTGGAATTGGTTTATTTTCAAAATAATCATTTAATAATCCAATCAATTCTCTCCTAGTTTTATTAACAATTTTAATACTATTTTTAATTGCTAAATTTTGAATATATTTAAATGATCTATATTCTAAATTATTTGGATTTTCTTTAATTTTGTTTAATCTTTTAATTAGTTCATCTCTAGATAATTTTTCATAATTTCTGACAGATAATTTTTTTGCAATTTCATTTAATTTTTCTATATTAAATAATGAATAATTTGAAGGATCATATATATTTTTAATTTCAATTAATTGATCAATATTTTTGTTATTATAATCATAAATATTATTACTTTTAGCCCATAATAATAAGTCATTATATTCTCTAATTTTTATCTCTATATTTTTTAAATGAAGTTTTGAATTTAAATGTTTTGTAAACATATTAGCAGATATATATTTATTACAGTCATAACAATAATTTTTATATTTTTCATTCGCCATTTATTAAGGGAAAATTTTTTATAAAAATCAGTAGTCAACTTTTCACAAGTTAATTTAAATTTTCTAGAGTATTTTTTCAATAAAATCAATAGTTAACTTTTCACAAGTTAATTTAAATTTTCTAGAGTATTTTTTCAATAAAATCAATAGTCAACTTTTCACAAGTTAATTTAAGTTTTCTAGAGTATTTTTTCAATAAAATCAATAGTCAACTTTTCACAAGTTAATTTAAATTTTAGAGTATTTTTTCAATAAAATCAATAGTCAACTTTTCACAAGTTAATTTAAGTTTTCTAGAGTATTTTTTTCAATAAAATCAATAGTCGACTTTTCATAAGTCAATTTAAGTTTTCTAGAGTATTTTTTCAATAAAATTAAATTTTTTAAAACTAGTAAATTTTTTATTATTTTTGTTATTTAACTCTTTAATTTCTCAATATTTTTATTATGAATTTTAGTTTCCAAATTTTTTTGATAGTGATAAAGATATTTAGTTTCTCTTCCACATTCACACAACTGTGGTTTTAACAACATTTGTCTAATACATTGTTTACAAAATGTCTGTTTTCTATCTTTACTACAATACTTGTTATAATAATTTGATATATATTTTGTTTCTTTACAATTTGTACATTTCTTTTCAGTTTTTTCTTCTATTTTAATATTATGAAATAATTCTTTTTCATAAATTTTATCACATTCTTTACATTTTGAATGTAACTTATTTTTATTACATTTATAATATTGAGTTTCATTTTTATACAATTTACATCTTGTACATTTCTTTTCCATTTATATAGAAAAAATATACAAATTATTTTTTTTCAATTCATATTCATAAAAATTTAAAAATTACTTGAGTATAATCAAAAATAATATTATACAAATTAATTAAAATATAATCAAAATTATCACTATTTTAGTCAAATTTTATTGAAAAAATACTATTAAAATTTTAAATTAACTTATAAAATTCAACTGTTGATTTTATTGAAAAAATACTCTAGAAAACTAAATTGACCTATGAAAAGTCAACTACTGAAAAATACTCTATAAAATGTGATAATTTTACTTCTTTTTAAAAAAATTTTATTTAGTAAGAAAATTTATAAAAATTTTGGCATATTTGTTAAAAATTTCATAAAATTGCATATTTTTTATGACAATTTAACAAAAGCTGAAAATTGGCCAAAAAGTGGCAAAAATATTGCATAATTGTATAAAAAAACTGTGAAATTTGTTTGATTTTCTTTGAGTATCCAAAGTGAGCCAGGAACCCCATATTACTATCTACTTATATATATATATATATATATATATATATATATATATATATATATATATATATATATATATATATATATGTGTGTGTGTGTGTGTGTGTGTGTGTGTGTGTGTCCGTGGTACTGATAACTTTTGACAGCGACCTCCGATTTTGATGAAATTTGGTATGAAGGTGTAAGACCAGGTCTATTTTCATGAGTTCGTGAACCAGCGTGATCGGGCTATGGGAACGGGGTTTTATGGGGTTTTAAAGGGGTCAAAAATGGGTTTATGGCATTTTTGGCCTCATTTTTCAAAATTTATCAATTTTAACTAAAACCATTAAAAAGAGCTAAAAAAAAAAATGTTTTTATTTTGAATTTTTATCATAGCATAACTGGTTATGGGGAAAATAAAAAATATGTTTTCCATGTTTTTCTTATGGGGAATCAAGAAAACCCTATACCTTGCTTATTTATTGACATAACTTAATCAAATTTGGTATGTACATTATCTAGATAGGGTTTAACTTATACTTGCTTTCAAAACCCATATGGCGGCAAACCTACATACTCACCCCCATGGGGTTTATGGGGAAAATAAAAAAATTGCCACACTTGATACAATTTTTTGTTTACATTTACCAATTATTAATTACTTAGATTTTCTAACAACACCCCATGGCAGCAAACCTACATACTCGATCCTATGGTGTTTTTATGGGGAAAGTAAATAATCTGAAATTCCATTGGAAATTCGCTGAGTACGCAGGTCTGCTGCGACGGGGGTATTTTAATGATTTAATGGTGACAAGTAAAATTTATTTATAATTCCCAGCTTTATAACTTTTTTCGAGATAGGGGTGGGTTCATTTTATTTGGATTGTTTCCGTAATTAACAAAAAAAAATTATGTACATCGTTTGAGCCGTCTTCGATAAATTTGGATTTTTCTATTTTTAGGGGTAAACAGACCTTAAAATTTAAAATTAAAAAAGAAAAAACCTTGAATGAAACACTTTTGGTTGATTGGGACTTCTACAAATAGTAGTGTCAAATTGTTGGTGCTGGCTCAGTTCAAGGTCACCTGAGGGATGACGTCATCGAGGTCAATGACCTCACCGATTGCGTCATCGATGACGTCATTACCAATGACGTCACACCCATGACGTCACAGAAATGACGTGCTGATGACGTCATCACCCCTCACGTCATCAAAATGACGTCACCGATGCCACTAAGGTCAAGGTCACGCCGAAACTTAAAATTTTTTGGCACTCTTGCCGTTTCTCGCACTACGGTCCTAGTTTCAGTCCGAGTCCCCGTGACCTTGACCACTTGGAGCGAATTTTCGACGAGAAACGGCAAAAGTGCCAAGTTAAACTCGAGTTTCTGACATGAATCTGCCTAAATGGGCAATCGGTTATCCCTCAGGTGACCTTGAACCAGCACAACACCAACAATTTGATATTACTGTGACCTTGAAAACCTAACAACGGAGCGCCGACACCGATGCGCACCCCACGACAGCCACCGAGTGACTGACTGTCAGGCTCTGTGTACTCTAGGTATATCGGCTTGAGAGACTAAGACTCTAAACTGTCAGGAATGGGAGTAACTAACTGAATTTTGCAAGGAAAAGTCATTTCATCCAATATTTTAAACAAATCTTCATCAGTAAAACTGACATTAGTCTGTTTGGTATAAAACCTAGGGTGTCCGCGCAACAGCTTGCGCCACTTAGCTAAAGTCGAAACCCTTTTGACTTTGAGTGGTGGACAGTGAGCAACTAATAAAGTCTTAACACGGCTAAGTTTCTTACCTAAAACGTCCCGCGACATGGCGTCCCCTCACAAAAGTCCGCACAATACTAAGAGACTGCTGTTAGCGCAGGAGTCAAGGGAAAAGTGGTGGGGGAAACGGCAGGAGCGGGGGAAGGTCACAGTGGTGGGGGAAGGTGAGGTTGTACGCTGGAGTATCGCATTACTTCACCATGAGCTGTCCTACAGTCAACACACTGTTCTCTTGGCCCGAGTTGGCGTTAGAAGAAACATTTCTGTACAGCTTAGGCTGTAAGAGTCGAGGAAGCAAAGTCAAAGTGGAAATAGTGTTAAACTCCAAGATAAAGAGTCTCCTAAACAAACTAATTGTATCCCTGCAATCCCCTATAACTTTAGAGAAATACCACTTTATAAAGCGACACCTTAGTCTTTGGCAAAACGAACTGGAATTGGAAAAGATTACAGTAAAATTAATTTAACTTAAAACTTGGACTGGACACTTATGGCGATACCACGTGGCGTGCAAACGCCACCCTAAACATTACAAGTTAGGTTATTGAGCACCTCTGGTACGATAACCGACGTGCTAGAGTTAAAGTGTGATGACCTTGAGTCAAAACACTGAAATACTACAAGTCGATATCGTCCCAGAGTTAAAGTGTAGTGACCTACATTCAGAACTTGTAAAATTACTTACATATAGAGAGCTAGAGAACAGCGAGACGCACCGCACGGAAGCCGGAGACATACTGGCGAAGCAGTGTTGTGCAGCCTAGGGACCCAGTTGTGGTGGGGGTATAGCCAACACTTAGAGTACAAGTGTTGTGGGTGACCTTGACCCACTTAACTTACCTGACCCCCCCCCCCGACAAAAAGTGCGAGCCGCCCCCCCCCGACAAAAAGTGCGAGCCCCCCCCACCCCACCCCCACCCCCACCCCCTCCCCCACCCCTGATATCCTGGGCGTGGCAGCCCCGGTGGGGATATAAGGGGGCCCGGCCAGAGCCGGCTCGCAGTCCGCTCCCGCGCGTTGAACGTGAACGATCGGGACGGACCGCCATAGGCATCACTAAACATTGAATGGCGCCTTCAGTGTTTAGCGAAGTCTACTCTAACTTTAAGACTTGTATTAGTTGTAAGATATTGCGCTCGCGTTTGGGTATTGCGAATTGTTTTATATAAGAGTGTTTCACTTGTACCCTATGTCTCCTGTGTGTCTTTTATTCTTTGTGTCTTGTTTGTCATATGTGTTTAATGTGTATGTGCTTGTTTCAGCATTGACTACGTTGAGCTCAATTGTGTGTTGTAAGTGTGTTATATCTTTCTAAAGTGTATACGCTTGTTTTAGCATTTCCCCCTTGAGCTTTTGCAATGCTCAAAGTAAATGGTAACTTCGACCTTATTCCTTTTTCCTTCCGTAAAAAAAATGGGGAACACGGCAAGGCAAACGCCGTGTTCCCCATTTTTTTTACACAAGTTTGGATGACCTTGACCTATATAAATGATGTGAATATTTAAGACAACATTCATTGTGATTATACATGTGACACAACAAACATTGAAACCTGCAATATGAAGGACTTGAAGCAACAAATTGTCAACGAACTTCATAAACCTGCAAGAAGAAAGTTTCCACGAAGAAATACGGTGATAAAAGGGATTAATGATTTATATCAAGCGGATTTAATCGAAATGATTCCTTATAGCAAACAAAATAAAGGATATAAATACATATTGACTGTTATTAACTGTTTTTCAAAAATGGCTGATGCTTTACCGTTAAAAGATAAAAGCGGCAAAAGTGTTACAAAAGCAATGGAAATAGCTATACAAAGAGACAAACATACTATTAAACATTTACAAACAGATGATGGAAAAGAATATTTTAATAAGGAATTTGCAAATTTAATGAAAAAACACAATATAAACCATTACTCAACCAATTCAGAAGTAAAAACCTCAATAATCGAAAGATTCAACAGAACTTTAAAAAGTGCAATGTATAAAATGTTTTCCAACCCAACAGAGGATCGCACATATGGATTGATATGTTACCAAAACTTATAAACGATTACAATAACAAATTTCATAGGACTATCGGGATGAAACCAAACCAAGTAACTAGTAAAAATGAAAACCTTGTATTAAAACGTATAAAAACGAATACTAAACCAAAAGTTGAAAAACTAAAGCCTAAAAAATTTAATGTGGGTGATAAAGTGCGAATAAGTAAATATAAAGGTGTATTCAGTAAAAGATACCTGCCAAATTGGACCAATGAGGTTTTTACTGTATTCAAAGTACAACCTACAGTACCTGAGACATATATTTTAAAAGATAATAAAGGACAATTGCTTGAAGGAGGGTTTTATGGACATGAAATGTTAAAATCAACAGTAGGCGATGTATATTTAGTTGAAAAGGTGTTGCAACGGAAAAAAGATAAGGTCAAAGTACGATGGTTAGGATTTAATAAGACGGAAGATTCTTGGATACCTAAAAAGGATTTGATATAACGATAGAGAATCATTTTAGGTTGAACCATTACAAAGGATGGAGATAGTACCACAAAAAGAGAGTTTTACTATTAATAATATAGATGAACTCACAGTGGATAATTCAGAATTCAATAGTGGGAAACATGGCAATTTGTTACCAAACACCGTTCGTTGTCTGGTTACCGGACCTTCCAACTGTGGAAAAACTAATGTAGTATTCAATTTGATTACAAACCCTAAAGGATTACGTTTTAACAATCTATATGTATTTTCAAAATCACTACAACAACCAAAGTATCAATTATTGGAAAAGATACTGACTAATGTGCCTGAAGTTAAATATTTAAAGTTTAATGCAAGCGAGAGTGTCATGCAACCACAAGAAGCTAAACCATTCTCCGTGTTCATATTCGACGATGTATCTTGTGAAAACCAAAACACAATAAGAAATTACTTCGCTATGGGTCGACATAACAACATAGATAGCATTTATATTGGTCAAACTTACAGCAAAATACCAAAACAACTCATTAGAGACAATGCAAACATGTTAATTGTATTTAAACAGGACGAAACCAACCTAAAACATATATATTTTGATCATGTAAATGCGGATATGACATTTGAACGATTTAAAGAGTTATGTGGAAAGGCTTGGGCTGAAAAGTATGGGTTCCTAACAATTATGAAGGAACAACCGCTAAACAATGGTCGATACAGGATAGGATTTGATAAATTTATATTAATACATTGAACGTGGTATAAAACATTCATTGTTGTACAACACGTCTTGCTACAAACATGGTTAACCAAGAAAAATTAGTAAAAGAAATAAAATCACTTAGTGATTCTATTCGGGCTAAAAACAGAGCATTGAAACTAGGTATTAGCGAGAGGGAGAAATTCCTTGAATCTACTTTTAAACCTATTACTGAACCCTTGAAACAATTAAACAAAAAATTTGCTAAACCCGTTTTGGAAGGAGATGCAATTGCACCTATTACAAAGTTTGAAAGAGAAAATGTAAAATCAGAAGATTTTAGTGATGAAGACCTGGAATCCTCTACATATAGTGGTTTTACCGGTGGAGAACCTGAAAGACAGCTAGAATCACCAGACTATAGTGGTATAAGAGAATTATATGAAGTAAAAGCTAAAAGAGGACATGAAGATGTATCAACTGCTAGTGAAGAGGAAAAAGAAGAAGAAGCAAGGGAAGGTCCGTCAAACATAAGCTTGTTGGGTGAAAACATTCATAACAAAGGACCTTTAGGAAGGAAATACATGATAAAAATGTTAGCTGGAATAAATCCTAATAAAAACTACCATAGTTATGGAGTAAGATTAACAGAAGGAGGTTTAATGGTTGGTAATAGCCCGGTAAACATTGATGAAGATGATAATATTATTGTTGGTAATCAAAGATATAAGGGCACAAGAGGATTATTTGAATTATTATTTGAAAAAAAGCCTTTAGAATTGTTAGTTAAAGAAGAAGACATGGAAGCATATAAACAGATTTTGGAACACACCAATGCATACAGGAGAAAATATTTAGCTGACCAACCAGTTTTTAGATCTAGGTCTTTAAAATATAGAGTATTTGTATCCAAGTTAATACCAACAACGAGAAGACAACCAATGCCGATAATGCCAAGAAAACCTGTAAAACGAAGGTTTGTGTCATCCACTTTGGATATAAGTGCTCCAGAACCAAGAAAAAGAAACAAATCTGTTACAGGTACAGGTTTAATGAAGAAACTATATAACACAAATGTGATTTATTACAATAATATCAATAAATTGGTGGATAGAATGAAACTACTACATGAAGCTAAAGAAGCGGGTCATACTGGATTGGAAAACGAATGGGTGGCTTTAGTGGATGAACTCCGAAACCGTGGGGTAATCTCATAAAAATGCGTTACTCCCTAGAATACTATTCAGTTGCACCATGAGTGTCGACAAGTTCGGACGTTACTCCTCGGATGGGTTATATTATGCGAATAGTTTAAAAAGAAGTGCTGGTTTACCACAAACACCTGATGGAGATTATGATATGAGTAATAAAAGGTTAAAAAACATAAAAGATCCTACGGATGAAAACGATGCAATAAATTTAAAAATATTAAAGGAAAAGATATCGCCAACATTAAGACTACAAAACAACACATATGACGCAGAAGATCATAGAATCATCAACGTTGGTAAACCAAATCAAAACGGTGGTGCAATAAACAAAGGTTATTTGTCATCTGAATTAAAGAATACGTTAAAATTCAATGGGAAAACGTATAGTGCTAACAATAAACGTATATCCAACGTAGATGACCCTAAAGATGCAAAAGACAGCGTAAATAGACGCTATTTACATTCCTTGATACCTGAAAAGACAAAAGATGGATTTTCTTTTTATAAATTTGTTACTAACGATATAGGTTATCCAAAAAAAGAAAATGATGCTGTAAACCTCAAATATATAAAAGATCATTGTGTCATACATGATGTGGGAGTTATCGATTGTCTTGGTAATTGTTTAGCAAATGTAAAAGTTGGTTCGGCACCAACAGATGGAGCAACGGTGGGTCAAATGAAGGAAACTTTAAAACAAGAAACATCTGGATTTGTAAAACAAGACCAAGTAGTATCGCGAAAAGGGGATGTATTTGTGCAGGGAAATGAAAAGTTTACATTACTTGAAGAAAAGAATAATGCTTGGGATGGTAAAGGAAAGAAATTATCATATATAGGTATGGGTACAGAATTCTTTGATGTTCCAGTTGTAGCACAAACTATATGTTCTAATCCATAACATATGTAGGTTTAAAAAAATACGTAACGTATCTCCTGGTATCAACGATTTCGATTGTGTTGTAGTTAGTCAATCTTTGATATTAGATAAACCAACTGGTGATATTTTTAATGCAGATGATAAGAAAATAGGTAATTTAAAACAAGGAAGTGATCCAAATGATGCTGCAACTGTAGGACAGGCTATAACAACTTCATTAAAGGACCATAAAGTATATACTTGTAATAATAAACGTATTACAGAACTTAAGACCCTCAACATGTGGATAATGCTGTTACTGTTAATTTTCTTATTAAAGTTTTAGGAAATGCATTATTTGATATGTTCAATATTATCGCAACCCGTACACGTTGGGGTAATTGGGTGTCTGAATCCGAGAGAGGTAATTGGATTAAAAAGGAAATTTTTAATAAATACTTTATTAACCCTAATACGCAAAAATTTAGATCATCAGATTGGGGTGATATTGATATTTAATATAACAACACAATAAACTACTTCATTTATGTCCAACTCGTCATAGAGTTAACACATAAGTTGTACACTGCGGTTATAAAAGGACAATAATGACATTCCAGTACATCAGTCCATATCGAGACACTGTAAGGAAAGGAGGCGGTATTACGTCCACAGCGGTTTCTCTGTAAAGTAAAGCTTTAAATCGTATTCCAGTAGGATCTATCGTAAATAGAGCAATAGACGCTTTACCATACGAATTTCATATACCGGGAGGTTATCAGTATTGCGGACCAGGAACTAAATTGAAAAAAACGACTGGAAAGAGGTGATCCAGGCATAAACAAGTTAGATCAGGCTTGTAAAGAACACGATATCGCATATTCCACGTTTGCCGATTCAAAAAATAGATCGATAGCAGACAGAAAGCTTGCGGACATAGCTTGGCAACGAGTAAAATCAAGTGACGCTAGCATAGCAGAAATAGCAGCAGCTTTAGCAGTAACAGTAGGTATGAAGGCTAAAACAGCAGTAGGAGGTGGAAAAAGGAGGAGAAGAAGGGTAAAAAGGAAGTCAACCACAAGAAAACATGGAGGAAATATAAGAAGACGACGATCTAGCAGAAAAGGCAGGAAGAAGCCCACCGTGTGGTCAATGGTAAAAAACGGGGCAGGTCTTTACCTAAGACCTTATCGTGCATATTAAATGAAAAAAATCAATTGGTCATACCACATAAAGCATTAACCAATATTGAATTATTTAAATATATTTCCTGTTTAAAAATACCATTTTTCCGCGGTGTGTTTATGAAAGACAGTTTACCAAAGAAAATGTGGCAAAATGAGACTGGAATTGTAAATTTGGATAATACTGAAGGGCCTGGCACCCATTGGGTTTGTTATAAGAAACTAAATAACAATGTATATTATTTTGATAGTTTCGGTAATTTGCCACCACCAAAAGAACTTCAAAATTACTTTAAATCTGCTAAAAACATATATTATAACTATAAAAGAGAACAACCTGATAATACTTCAATATGCGGCCATTTATGTTTGGAATTTCTAACTAAAAGTATCAGTCACTATTGAGATGTCTTCCTATACGGTATCATTAACAGGAAAATCGTCCACTTTACGAAGTATCCTTTTTCCAGCGTTACGCTTGCAAAAAGGAAGGTTTTGGGAGGCGGCACTATTGGATTTTACAACTTACAACTCTATTCCCAATGTTACGGAAGGTAAAAATAACGTATTGCATTATTATAAGGGAAAAGATGCCAGTGGGAAATTTACAGACTTACAAGAGTGCAGGTTACCCACAGGTTCTTATGAAATTGATCATATAAATGAATTTTTGCAAACTAAAATGGGAAAAGACAATATAACATTAAAAGGTAATAATAATACGATGAAAGCTGAAATTACTTCCAAATATTATATAGATTTTACTCAACCAAACTCAATTGGTGATTTATTAGGATTTTCCAACGATGAGCCTGTTTTAGAACCAGATGTAACACATTCCGGTAAGAAAACAGTAACAATATTAAAAGTCAATAGTATAGACATAACTTGTAACATTATACAAGGAGCTTACAGGGATGGGGCTAACACCCATATCATACATACATTTTACCCAAGTGTACCACCTGGATTTAAAATTGTTGAAAAGCCACAAAACCTGGTATATCTACCGTTGAACACCACTTTCATTTCAGACATCGTGTTGAGCGTATTGGATCAAGACGGTAACTTGGTAGACTTCAGAGAAGAGCCTATTACGATTAGATTACATTTAAAATCGACACTTTTATACAAAACTATGGGTTTAACATTTAAAAGCGAACAACCTACGGGAAACCGCATTAGTAGCTCTTCAGCTGTGGAGGAGTTAACACGCGAGAACATTCGTTTCTTAGAGAGAGTTGGATTAAAATTAACCGATTATGGATATACTGGATATAGCGCAGGGTCCAACATTCGACGAAACCCTATGGGAAAAAGAATATCACACCCACAACCCTTACACTTCATCGAAATTAAACAATAACGATGAAATTCGTATTCCCATACAACATCAAGACATTTACACACTACCATGTGAAAGTTACTTGTATATTGAAGGAAAAGTTACTAAAAAGGACGGTACTACTGCTGGTACAACAGTTCCATTTATAAATAATCCTTTGGCTTTCCTGTTTGATGAAATTAGATATGAAATATCAGGTGTAACAGTTGATTCTACTAAAAAAGTAGGTATTACAACGACTTTAAAAGGACTAACATCTATAACACCCAATGAAACCAATTTACTTAAACCTGCCGGATGGGTATTACCTACAATTGACACGATCACTCCAAATTCAGATGGATATTTTGATTTTCATATTCCATTACGTTTGTTGCTTGGTTTTGCTGAAGATTATAGGAAAATAATATTAAACGTTAAACAAGAATTAGTTTTGTTGAGGTCTTCTAACGATAAAGACATTATTAAAGCTGCAGATAATACGACTGATGCGACTTTAGAATGGAAATTAAAATTAGACAAAATTGTATGGAGAGTTCCACATGTTAAATTAGCTGACGAGCATAGAATGCTACTTTTAAGAAAATTAAAAGCCGATCGTGATATTGTTATTCCATTTAGAATTTGAGAATTCCATGAGCATCCCAGTTTACCTACTACGGATCGACACACTTGGACTGTTAAAACATCAAATTATGTAGAACGAGCCAGGTATATTATATTTGGTTTACAAACAGGTAGAAGAGACGACATCACTAAACATGCAGGACAATTTGATCATTGTGACTTGAAAAATTTTAAAGTTTATTTAAATTCACAATTCTTTCCATACGACAATTTAAATGTGTCATTCACTAAGAAGAAATACAGTATATTGTACGATATGTACGCAAGATTCCAAAGTTCATATTACGGTAAAGCAAATACACCTTTATTATCACCTTCAAAATATTTCGATGCCTACCCAATAGTTGTAATTGATTGTTCTAAACAAAATGAATCAGTAAAATCATCAAGTGTGGATATAAAAATAGAAATGGAATTCAACGCGGCTATACCGGCTAATACAACTGCATACTGTTTAATTCTACATGATAAAATTGTAACATACACACCTTTAACTGGAATTGTTAAGAATGTACTGTAAAAACCGGTTTTGTTTCATTCCGCGAGTATAAAAGCAGAGAGTACAGGCCGCTCCTCATCAGTTTGTTGCCTACTGTTGTATGGGTAGCATCGTATTCAATATGGCTTCTCCTAGTGGTACACCTGAAAATGTGGTAGATATTGAGAAGGAGATATCTGAGTTTTTAGATCCTCAAGGTCACCAGGAAGGAGGTGAACAAAACGTTTGCGGACAACTTCACGCCAGTAATAATGTTGAAGAAAAAGGTAAAAGAAGAAAGAATATACAAAAGAGAAAAAGGGATATTGAAGATAATATTTCTCCAAACATATTGAGTGAGGTATTTTTGCGAATATTTTACCCAATCTCTTCCAGTTTGGACAAAAGTGTTTTAATCGGTGTTATGAAATCTACAGATTATTCCCCTACTGTAATTTTAACTCATGGACCCAAAATGATTTTGTTTACGGACAGTGCTTGGGAATCATTTATGAAACACTTGCATCTGCTAGAATGCTATTTAAGTAGTAACATGTTTGGAAGAAAGACAAGAGTAGGACTTTTGGATTCAAATGTGGAAATCGATATTATTAAACAACGTGGTGATCATCAGCTGCGGTTTAGAGACACAACAAGACATGATAACAAAATTCAACTTAATCGAGAGGAGTTTTTCATTTTAACTTGTGCTACTGAACCTATAACAAGATACTTGAGACAACTGGTGTTTTCAAGTTCGATTATTAAAGATTATCTGGAAGACACTTTGGACAAACCACCGGACGCACCTATAATATACGGACCTGTGGATACTTCTATATTTAATAGAGTTCCTCATGAAGTACAAATGTGGAGACAATTGGAAAAGTACGCTCAACTACATAAGAAATCAGTAAAACAGGAAGAAGAGGAAGATTGAGGAGAAGAATCAAGTGTTAGTGATGAAAACGAAAACAAGGAAAATATAAAGATGGAAACTTAAATGACAATGGTTAGTTTTTAAAACAATAACCAACTTTTTGTGGGGTTAGGCCTATTGGGGACGGTGCCCACGTTAAATATACACCAACGCGCCAACAACTGTACGGCCTGGTATAAAAGTAGTACCTACCGTGGTGTGGAAATCAGTTGACCTCCTGACTTCGTAATGAGCAGACGTGTGGCCTTCAAAATGGACAAGGGAGAAGAAGAAGAAGTAAAGTCCAAGCCTGGTATTATTGAGTTTCAAGCGTTTCGTGGTAATGATGATAGATTCATTATAAAAGAACTTGTGTTTTTGGACATGAATACAAGTGTTCCTTATTCGTTTTTATTTAAACCACCATGTTCTTATTCATCTTTAACTAGTAAAGCCGCTACTACCAACAGATGGATTTCAAAACACTTCCATCATATCGATTGGTATGATGGTTTTACAAGTTACACGGACTTGTATCACATTATGCATCATTTTTCAGACAAGTTTACCAATATTTACACAAAGGGGCTGGAAAAGAAAAGATGGATCGAAGGATTTACTCATGTTCCGGTTAATGATGTGGAATTGGATAAGAATTATCAATACATGCTGGAAACAATATGTATTTGTACAAAAAGCCCAGAACATGATAAAGATAGACATTGCGCTTTGAAAAATGCCTATAAACTCGCCTCTTACCTTCAAAGTGGGGAAGTGGGGAGTGGTGGGTGTAACGGAGAGTATATAAGTGAGGAGCAGACCGGGACCTGGCATGAGTATTACTCGAGATTCCGAGACGACAACATCTCCGAGCAAGAAGACGATCTGTAACCTGACCATGGCATCTCACCAGTTCCTTCAGACTTTGGTCGAGCAGTTCAATGCTCACTCCAAGTCAACAATATTACCTGTGAAGAAGTGCTCTGAACTAAAAGATGAAAAGCACTACATAATCCATGCTATGAAGAAGATGGAGACTACAGTTGGGGAAGCCATCTGCTGCAGTCTCAGCGAGGCACCGTTTACTCCGGGGGATGAGCCCAAGTTCCAGGTGTACCTGCCCAAGAGATTCGTCCATCTTCTACAAAACGAGGACCTTCGCTCTATTCAACCCGGCTGTCTATACCTGGTGTCCCACGGCTGCACAGGTAGCAACTCTACAGAGTTGACCATCCACATTGCCGACAAGCAGCAGTGTTAGATTTAAGTTTTAATGTTGTACATATGTTATTGTAATATTTTATAAATAAATCATAAAAGAAAAAAAAAATAAGAAAACAAAAAAAAATGCAACATATCAATATGTGAAGTTTGTCACGTATTGATATGTTGCATTTTTTTTTAATCTTCGCGGGTGACCTTGACCTTTGACCTTTGCATTTCACAATTACCCCCACTACCGTAATTACCCCCACTACCACACTAGGATTCAAACCTGCTTGGATGCGAAACACGGTCAGTCTGTTGCCAACTAGCAAACGATGAGCACCTTGTATGAGCTTTGCTTACAACGAGTAACTGACGCATCTTTATTCCAGACGGCTTTACAAGGTAATATCCCTATAACAGTAAAGCAGGATATCGAAGAGTACAAGAAAGATAATAGAGGGTATTCGGGATACTCATGGTATAGGTTCCAAGACGGGGAAAAGTTTTGTAGGCCTTGTGGCGATGCTGCCGTCAGAGACCTTCGACGGTTCGTACAGGAAGGTGGTAGAAAACAGTTCGGATTTCTAGCACCGATGTTTAGATTTGAAAACTACAAGGACACCTGTGCTATTTGCTCCATCCCATTGTATCGATGGAAAAAGTTTAGAAGTGTTTAATTGGATCTTCCATACCCCCACCACCGTTACCCCCCACCACCATTACCCCCACCACTTTTTCATGTACCTCCAAACGCTGTGCCTCGGCTTCATTTCTACTCCAGCAGCCAACCTAGCAACATCAGGATGTCTCTGAACGTCAGTTGCGCAAGTTACGAGGAGGTGAGCATCAAGACTCAGCAGGAGCTAAACGACTTGTACAAGGAGTTGCAGCTGATGGTGGCACGAGGCTACCGTATAAACGTGCAAGTTTACGCTTGCAATATACGGAACACCCGGCAGTCAAAGGAAGAGCCTGGACACTCCTCGACAGCTTCCTCACCGACGTCCATGAAGACCGAGCCGGACAACTTAGATTACTTCAGCTGACTAGCAGTTGTATTTCTTGTTCTAACCATTGTAGAATATGTTTATTTTTTCATTATATTAAAGAAGTAAATGAGCAAAAGCACCTATCTTGTTACTGACATATGAGCTCAGTAACAAGATAGGTTTTTTTAAAACACGGTTTGAATGACCTTGAAACTTCCCCCTCCACTGCTTTACTACCCCCACCACCTGACTATTAATATACATGGCACATCACAATTGGAAACCTCATTCCATCTTCAACAGCCAAACCGACAACATCAACAATGGCAAACCTACCAACGGATAAAACATGTCCTCACGTTTGCTGTGACTTCGTCCACGAGTTGGAGAAGAGGATGCAGGAGAGGGCGATACGAAGAAAGCAGATACACTCAGAAAATATCATGATAGTCAACGGCTATCTTTTATTGTTCGGCCTTATTATGGTTGTACTTTTCATACTGTATGGCATAGTCACATGTGTCGGCAAGGTTGCAGAAGAAAACGCTCGCCACCATCAATTGGAAAGTTTCAATGTTACTTTGTAGGTTTTCCTTTTTAAAACTCCGTTTGGATGACCTTGAAAATTCCCCCACTACTCCACCACACCCCCCACCACTTCACCATGTTCCTGCATGAGCATCACATCAACCGTCATTCCTTGTCCGACAAGCAACCATGGCAGACAACAACACCATCAGCCAAGCTGACTCCACTACTGATGTTGGTACAAGTACGGGTTGGACACTGTCGATCGATAGTGTACACTATTTGGAAACGATTTGCGAACGGATGAAGGAAATACTGCGGGACAACCCTGGGATCATAATACAAATGAATTTAAATTATGATTGGTCCCAAGTTAGAATGCAAGGGGACGATAACAACGGTCAACAATCTCCACAATATTCGCCCATGTCCCCGATCTACCCTTACGGCGAGTCTGACGTCGATGAAGATGAGGCTAATGAGGATGTGGGGGACAACGAGGCTGAAGAGGAGTAACCTTCATTCCTTTTTTTTAAACCCAAATTGGATGACCTTGAGAATTCCCCCTCCACTATTTCCTTTTTTTAAAACCCAAATTAAATGACCTTGAAAATACCCCCTCCACATACTTTTGGTTTACCCCCTCTACTTTTCAATACTGTTACCACAGTCTGTAGCTCACATCATTCCTTGCTTAGCTATCATGGCGGACAGCACTCTTTCTCGAGTTGACTCCACTACGGATGAAGAATGGCCATTTTCCTGGAATGTTCATCTGCAAGACTCGGCAGAAGTGGATATGTTGCATGAGAAATTGGTGTATGTATTAAACGAAAACCCCAACATTCAATGTAGAATGACTATGGATTTCGATGCGACAGAGGTCCACACTCAACCTTCCACTTCCAGCCAGCCTGAGCCTCAGCTACAGCCGAAGAACTTTACACATCTATACACTCCAATACGGCCGGAGGATGTGGTTATCAGCGAGGCAGACTCTACTACAAGTTATATTGAGCCAACAAATTGGAAGCTTGTTGTTGACACCTTACACAAGGTCGACTTAGTATGTGACAAATTAAAGGAATTGATGATGCAAGATCCTGGTCTTCGTTTTAAAATTGATTTGTTTTTCATCTGGGGAGCACCTGCACGGGGCTCTTCGTCTGACAGCTCTCCAAGTACAACGGACGAGGAGGAGGAGGACGACTAGTTATCTTTTTTAAAACTCCGTTTGGATGGCCTTGACCTTTCCCCTCCGCTGAGTTTATTTAAGGTGCACTCTCAATGACTGCAGCATCATTTCATCGCGCACCTTCACCACAGCAACATGGAGAGTCAACTCAACTACTGTTGCAAACGGAAATGTTTTTCATGGCCAAATGACATTGATGTGGTGGATGGCCTGGCGTGTAGAAAGTGTGAAGCTTTTGGTCAATGCATGTGTAAGTGCAAGTCTTGGAAGAAGCCGAAACCAGAGTTGAAGACATTCCATGTGTACCAGATGAGAGGGCATAAGTACACTTGTTGCCCTGAACGTTGCATTGAATTCACACTAAAACAGCTAACTGGCTGCAAATTGTGCAACAATCATTTTGCAGGTTTTTGCAAACATTATTTAGGAGCCTGTCAGTACAGATCAACTTGGCATACAGAAGCACTCACTATCAATGAAATCGCTATAGATACACAAGAGTAGTCTTTCTACTCTTTTCTTTTTTTAAAACTCCATTTGGATGACCTTGACCTTTCCCCCTCCACTCACCTTAGTTTATATAAACCCCATTCCCACTGACCACAGCATCACTTCATCGTGCTCCCTCGTCAAAGCAACATCAACTATGGAAAGTAAGCGCATCTCATGTTGCGAGCATAGGTGTTTGGAGGTACAAGGCGTCACATATTGTGCAAAGAAGCGTTGGGAGGAAGAGACGGGGACAACCTATTGCTGTGAGGATAAGTGTTTCCTCTTACCAAAGTGGCAAGTGGATGGGCTGGCCTGCCGGCAATGTGAATGCTTCGGATGTTGCAGGTGTAGATGCAAGAACCAACAGCTGCCACCACCGGTACTACAAACTTTCAAAATCTACAAATCCAACTACTTTTATACTTGTTGTCCGCAGCGGTGTATTAAGTTTCACTTCTCCAATCTTACCAATTGTCGGAAGTGCTACGGACAACCTGATGGGTGGTGCACCTGTTTTCTGGACTCCTGCCGCTACAGATCGGATTGGTTTACAGATCCGTTAGAAATTGATGAAGTCGCCCAGGAAGCACAAGAGTAGTCTTTCTACTCTTCAACTTTTTTAAAACTCCATTTGGATGACCTTGAGATTTCCCCCTCCACTTCCCCCATATACCTAGAGTACACAGAGCCTGACAGTCAGTCACTCGGTGGCTGTCGTGGGGTGCGCATCGGTGTCGGCGCTCCGTTGTTAGGTTTTCAGGGTCACAGTAATATCAAATTGTTGGTGTTGTGCTGGTTCAAGGTCACCTGAGGGATAACCGATTGCCCATTTAGGCAGAGTCATGTCAGAAACTCGAGTTTAACTTGGCACTTTTGCCGTTTCTCGTCGAAAATTCGCTCCAAGTGGTCAAGGTCACGGGGACTCGGACTGAAACTAGGAGCGTAGTGCGAGAAACGGCAAAAGTGCCAAAAAATTTTAAGTTTCGGCGTGACCTTGACCTTAGTGGCATCGGTGACGTCATTTTGATGACGTGAGGGGTGATGACGTCATCAGCACGTCATTTCTGTGACGTCATGGGTGTGACGTCATAGAAATGACGTCATTGGTGATGACGTCATCGATGACGCAATCGATGACGTCATCGATGACGTCAGTAGTGGAAAAAGGGGGCTGCTGGCTCACTTCAAGGTCACCTGAGGGATGACGTCATCGAGGTCAATGACCCTTCACCGATGACGTCATCGATGACGTCATCGATGACGCAATCGATGACGTCATCACTAATGACGTCATTTCGATGACGTCACACCCATGACGTCACAGAAATGACGTGCTGATGACATCATCACCCCTTACGTCATCAAAACGACGTCACCGACGCCACTAAGGTCAAGGTCACGCAGAAACTTAAAATTTTTTGGCACTTTTGCCGTTTCTCGCACTACGCTCCGAGTTTCAGTCAGAGTCCCCGTGACCTCGACCACTTGGAGCGAATTTTCGACGAGAAACGGCAAAAGTGCCAAGTTAAACCCGAGTTTCTGACATGACTCTGCCTAAATGGGCAATCGGTAATCCCTCAGGTGACCTTGAACTAGCACAACACCCCCAATTTCATATTACTGTGACCTCAAAAACTTAACAACGGAGCGCCGACACCGATGCGCACCCCACGACAGCCACCGAGTGACTGACTGTCAGGCTCTGTGTATGCTAGGTATATTGGCTTGAGAGACTAAGACTCTAAACTGTCAGGAATGGGAGTAACTAACTGAATTTTGCAAGGAAAAGTCATTTCATCCAATATTTTAAACAAATCCTCATCAGTAAAACTGACATTAGTCTGTTTTGTATAAAACTTAGGGTGTCCGCGCAACAGTTTGCGCCACTTAGCTAAAGTTGAAACTCTCTTAACTTTCAGTGGTGGACAGTGAGCAACTAATAAAGTCTTAACAGGGCTAAGTTTCTTACCTAAAGCGTCCCGCGACATGGCTTCCCCTCACAAAAGTCCGCACAATACTGAGAGACTGCTTGTAGCGCATGAGTCAAGGGAAAAGAGGTGGGGGAAACAGCAGGAGTGGGGGAAGGTCACAGTGGCGGGGGAAGGTGAGGTGGTACGCTGGAGTTTCGCATCACTTCACCATGAGCTGTCCTACAGTCAACACACTGTTCTCTTGGCCCGAGTTGGCACTAGAAGAAACATTTCTGTACAGCTTAGGCTGTGAGAGCCGAGGAAGCAAAGTCAAAGTAGAAATTGTGTTAAACTCCAAGATGAAGAGTCTCCTAAATAAACTAATTGTATCCTTGCAATCTCCTATAACTTTAGAGAAATACCACTTTATTAAGCGACACCTTATACTTTGGCAAAACGAAGCAGAAATGGAAAAGATTACAGTAAAATTAATTTAACTTAAAACTTGGACTGGACACTCATGGCTATACCACGTGGCGTGCAAACGCCACCATAAACATTACAAGTTAGGTTATTGAGCACCTCTGGTACGATAACCGATGTGCTAGAGTTAAAGTGTGATGACCTTGAGTCAAAACACTGAAATACTACAAGTCGATATCGTCCCAGAGTCAAAGTGTAGTGACCTACATTCAGAACTTGTAAAATTACTTACATATAGAGAGCTAGAGAACAGCGAGGCGCACCGCATGGAAGCCGGAGACATACTGGCGAAGCGGTGTTGTGCAGCCTAGGGACCCAGTTGTGGTGGGGGTATAGCCAACACTTAGAGTACAAGTGTTGTGGGTGACCTTGACCCACTTAACTTAGTCAACCCCCCCCCCCCCGACAAAAAGTGCGAACCCCCCCCCCCCGACAAAAAGTGCGAACCCCCCCCCCCCCGACAAAAAGTGCGAACCCCCCCCCCCCGACAAAAAGTGCGAACCCCCCCCCCCCCGACAAAAAGTGCGAACCCCCCCCCCCCCCCGACAAAAAGTGCGAACCCCCCCCCCCCGACAAAAAGTGCGAACCCC